>JAFBJW010000186.1:1097097-1429128 GCA_016785235.1 Pseudorhombus dupliciocellatus | reverse complement strand
CTACCCTATGATGTTTTCATTGATTTCACGGCAAAAATTTTTTTTTATTTTTTTTGAAAAAAACGACATACTAACCTATGACTTTTTCGTCGATTTTTGAGATGATTTTTTTTGCAAACAAACTACATTTTCAGCATAAGACATGCTACTCTATGATGTTTTCATTGATTTCTGGGCAAAAAAAAAAAGGTTATTTTTTTTGAAAAAAACGACATACTAACCTATGACTTTTTCGTCGATTTTTGAGATGATTTTTTTTGCAAACAAACTACATTTTCAGCATAAGACATGCTACTCTATGATGTTTTCATTGATTTCTGGGCAAAAAAAAAAAGGTTATTTTTTTTGAAAAAAACGACATACTAACCTATGACTTTTTCGTCGATTTTTGAGATGATTTTTTTTGCAAACAAACTACATTTTCAGCATAAGACATGCTACTCTATGATGTTTTCATTGATTTCTGGGCAAAAAAAAAAAGGTTATTTTTTTTGAAAAAAACGACATACTAACCTATGACTTTTTCGTCGATTTTTGAGATGATTTTTTTTGCAAACAAACTACATTTTCAGCATAAGACACTCTACCCTATGATGTTTTCATTGATTTCACGGCAAAAATTTTTTTTTATTTTTTTTGAAAAAAACGACATACTAACCTATGACTTTTTCGTCGATTTTTGAGATGATTTTTTTTGCAAACCCATTTTTGCAGAGAGGCAATTTTTTCAAAAATGCAAAATGATTAAATGTTGAATATTAAAAAAAGAAAGCTGTTAAAGTGCTTGAAAACTGTTACACTTATTAGAATCTGCGGTTAGGGTTGATGTGTGTATTCATTACAATGTGTGAAATAAACTGCAATGGACTCTGAAAACAAAATGTGTACGTATGTCCTTTTTTAGGAGTGGGGGGGGGCGCAAAAAAATTGTTATGTACCAAAGGGGAGCCCAGCAGAAAATGTTTGGGAACCACTGGGTTAGGGTTAGGGTTAGGGTTAGAGTTAGGGTTAGGGTTAGGGTTAGGGTTGAGGTTTAAGGTTGCAATTAGGGTTAAGATGAGGCTAACTGCAGAGTTTAAAGTTTTTTGTAGGGTAAGAAATAGGGTCAGTGTAGTGTTAAAAGTTGTTTTTAGGGCTAGAAGTATGGTCAGTACATTGTTTAAAGGTGTTTGGGCTTGGGTTAGGGTCACCATCTTTTGTTTTATATTTGACTTGCACGCTGGTTCTCTCCATTGCCTGTGATATGTGATACATCACATGTGCAGCTGCAGCGGTAAAGTCATTTTCCACCAGGATCGATACAGCACCCAGTTGCAGAAGGCACACATGGAGCGCCAGGACTTTCCCACTGGCCTGAACCTCAGCAGCTGTAATAGAACAAGCAGGAATGAGGTGATGGCCCTTTGAAATACATTTTTCTGGAAACACTTGACACAGGGTCAGTGTTAACAAGAATGAGCGGTTACATCTGTGTTTCCTCAAACATTCTCAAGTAAAACTTTCTGAAATTTACAGTCAGGGTCACCATGAACAACAATGGGTTGACACACTGTGCCACTTCACACAAATTATTTTAGATTGATATCTAAAATGAGCAGTTTGAAGGAGCATTGTGAAAGAGTTGCCCTTCTACAGAAAGACAGTGGGGGTCACCATGAACAAGAGGCAGACGACGTTTTCTTTGTCAAAAAAGGTTAGAGCAGGTTTTAAATGCTGTAATGACAATTGAAGTCAATTACCATTTAATTTTCTCTCACTTTCTTGTGAATCTTGACAGACAGACAATCACCATGAACAACAGTGAGGTGACAAAGAAATGTCACCTCATGAGAAAAAAAAAAGTTTTTTAATTAGAGCAAGTTCTGACTGCCTCAGGAAAACTAAACTAAAATTAAACTGAATTTTCATTCATTTTGTCTGACAATTTCTACAGTAAAATTACTCATAAGTTTAAAAAAACAGAGAGTGGGAGGAATCGTGAACAAGAGTGATTTAATTGCTGAGAATCATTTTTTAATTAAATGAAAATCTCAGGCTGCAACCGCATGTGTGTGTGTGTGTGTGTGTGTGTGTTGAAGGAATCTTCTGTAAGTTGTTGAAGGTAATTGTGAGTAAATAAAGGACAATGGGTTTGACGTGGACGCAGTCAGAAATGAATAAACACCAAACATAACATCGGCAAACAACAAGTTTTGGTTCCAGTTTTCAGGGATCAAAAAGAGACATGCCTGATGTGAATGCATCTGGTCCGTATTAACGAGTGACTGACTCTTCAAACGTGGAAGAGCATATCTGCCGTCTGTGTGTTGGCTCGCTGCCTGGTGCGAGTGCCCAGATGGACACTTGATGTTTTTTTGGATTAAGACTTGACTGTGAGCTCCTCGGTTAAACGGGCACAAGCTTCACTGATAGAGTCTTCGCCGTGGCTTTGCATAGTCAATGCCGGTGTCAAAGCGGTCTTCACCCTAGAATCCACATTATACTGTTGGACTAAAGTATCTGCTGTATACTGTGTTAGACACCACATCTTTTGAACAATATCCTTATTTTCATTTTAGCCGCAGCTTATTTTCCAGTATGTGTAAAACTGAGCTGCCTCTACATGTTGTATTTGTCTTTGGCTTGGAGCTTGAAAGTAAACGCTGTAATTGCCGTGAGTTCTACTCCGAGGATGCTGACTTGGTTTTGAGATAAGTCTGGCTGCCTAACAGTTTTGCCTGCTGGAAATATGAAATCTTGATGCTCAGTATCTCAGACGCGCAGGCTGCGCAGAGGAGGAGGCATGAGAGGCGAGATCAATCATCATTTCACTGTTAGATGGTGAGCGGCTGACTTTAAGTAAGACCAATCACATACTACATTGGATTTAAGTGTATTAAATATTATTAAAGGGGCGACAAGGGATGTGCTCATACTGTGTTATGGTTCTGTTTATCAGAATTATAAAGCTTCACACATTGCAGTTACGCAGCAAAGCAGGGAGGTGACGGTTGGGACAAAGAGAAGAGATGGTTTGTCATATTGTAAAAGATTTCACTCCTTTTGCATGTTAAATTAAACATTATCATTAAATTTGACTTTTCAGAGGTTCTCATACGCTCATACGGTATTATTATTATTATTATTATTACTATTCACCTTCAAATAGAAGCATTGAATCATGGGGGTACAAGGCCTAAACAGCAAGAATCATGTTCTGCTCTCTCAGAGGATGCATGTGGATATGAACTGATAGCTGGACTTTTCCTTCCAGCAGTTAGGATGCAGTGATATTCATTCGTGGCCTTTAGTGTTCACCCACTTAGTCATTCACGAGTCTTGAACATTATCTTTATTATTTTTCATTGTGGGTGTGTGTGTGTGTGTGCGCAGGTTGTAAAACAGGAAGTCATTTGGTTAAGTATAATGTGACAGTAAATGCATTCAGTGGTGACAAATGTGCATTTCCCTGCTCTCCACGGGCTAATTAATGGAGCCACACGTGTGTCGGTGAGCGAGAGTCGAAAGCTGAAAATAATCATCAGTGTTTACCTGCCATTAATCCCAGCATCAGCAGGATCGCTTTGAGCGTTTCAAGTCATAACCGAATAAACAGGAGCCAATTATCCTGCACAAGGGAAATTCAGCAGCACACGGCTGCACATCGCCCTCCTCATCAGAACACGGATGCGTCCTGAACAGACAAACCTATGCGTGTGTGTTCACGTTTTCCTGCTTTCTTGGACAGTGACTTACACACTTGCATACATGGAAACACACACAAGCATCGACCGCATCTCTTGGCCGTTCTCTGCTCTCGTCATCAGATGCTACAGCAGAATGAGTGTAACTCTTCGCCAGAGAGGAACTTATGGGACCAGAGGATGGTCCTGTTTACTAGAAGCCATCATTTGTGAGAAATATTCTAACTTTCCCTGTAGCTGAGCACTGAGAAGCTGTCGGGGCGTGGGCGTGGGGTGAGAATCTCTGCGAGGCTGCTCAAGCTAATTTGGTGGAAAACATATGGGAGCAACTAGCTGTACCCACAGTTAAGGCTTCAACTGTAACTCAGCTCGGCTGAGGAATATATTAGAGGCATGAAGTGACTGTTAAAGCCCCAAAATGATTTCCAACTGTGAGGCGAACAGAGTTTACAGCGGAGAACATCGTTGTAACGCTGAGTGGTCATAATTCTGTGCGGACTTGTCACTCCAATGTGGCCAAGTTCAGGTTTTACACAAGGATTAAGATTGTTCATGTTAACTTTTCCACTGGTGCAATAGAAGCCACCACCGCCAAGACCCAACAGTCGCCTTAGAACCACGAGCTGCACCAAACTTCACGCAATGATACGTATCTATTCCCTGAATGTGTCTGATTTTATTCAAGATAACATTTTTCAGAAACCTGCAGAAGAAAGATTTTTAAAAAATCCTGACTGACATTTTGTCCAGATCTGTGGCAACATTCCACCCCTGCAACAATTTGATTTTATTATTATCCCTCATCAACATTTCATATAATTTTTCACTGGATGAAAATATACAGTTTCTCCAGTTAAATGGATGTGGGCTGTATTAGTTACTGGGAAAGACAGGCGGCTGCATGTTGGTAAACTACAGCTGGAGCACATGAGCAGTTGACATGAGTAGATTTTCCATTTTCCATAGAATTTTATTTCCAAAAAGCAGTCAGAGAAAAGTAAAACAAGCCAGTCAAGTACAACAAAACAAATCCCACAGAGGGATATGAGAAAATAAAGAAAAAATAAAAAAGCTGATAAAGACAGAAGGCATGATGATATTTATACAACAGCAGACATCTTTTTGGTGTTGCAGTACCAGTGAATCACTTGACAGACTCGTGGTATTCTTCACATAACGTCAAAAACAAAGAACAAAATCAGGGTTTTTTTTTATTTTTTTTCTTGTAATGGGCAGAGAAGGTTCTAAAAGTCAGCTAAGGCACACAGAGCCTCCCCAGAAAAGAGACAAATAAAGATAATAGCAGGGGGGGAAACATCAGTCAGAGAAATTTGTGCAACAGTTGCTCAACAATACATTCCAGCAAGAACAACAACAATCTGGCGTGTGATTTTTCTCTGAGAGGCAAACGGGACAAGGCTGTTGTCCAAAAAACACTGAAACAGGTTATGTACTTTGATCAATAAACACCATCAATTCATTTGTGCCCAATTATCGACATTTTAAAAAGTCTTTAATAATTCAATATCATTTTTACCACGTCTGTATTTACATGTACAATACGGCTTTAAACAATATTTCAATACAAAATACCTATGTACATCATCTTCATTTGTTAATTCATTTTGTTACAAAATAGGACTTTCACATTGAGTAACATTTATTTAATTCACCTTTTTTCCAAAACTGTCATTGAACTTACATAGTCATGTGTGAAGTAATTACTCGGAGCACGGTGGCACTTTAAGTTAAAAGATGGCGGCGGCGGCGGCAGCAGCCGGCCAGTGAGAAATAAAATGAGACCTTTACAACTGAAGCCCAGAAACAGTGTCGATTGGTGAGGGAAGGAGTGACGGCGATTATAATAGACACATCCGACACTGAGGCAAGGTGAACTTGACATTAATGAACAGTAATGTCTCCTAATTAGCCGCAGGAGAAACACTCACTTAGCTTGTGTGGTGGCTAAACAATATTGACAATCAGAGATTGAACTTCCAAACTGGCTTTGGACGAAACCATTGTGCCACTGTACCTCACGCGCGTCACGTGTTGCGGTACGGTGGCTCCCTCCGTCAACTGTCTCATGTCCAGAGATTGTCTTGATGGCAGAAAAGGTTCTTAAAATGTAGGTGTGACGTTGTCGTAGACCCGATTTGATAAATTACGCATTTTGCAATCAAGACACAATAACACTCACTTGCTTTGTACATTATTGTCACAGCAGGGAGATCACTAGCACTCACTAATATTCTCAAATGGAACCGTAAAACACTGGGAAACTGCAGTTTCTCCTTCAATGCAGACGTCGTCCGATGTGCTCGCTCGTGAGTTGTGTTTTTTTCTAACTTTCTTTTTTTAACCTTCGCTGTTTGGTGAGGTTGTTAGGCAGCTGACCTCCGACCCCAGAGGTCAGGGTGGCTTTCTCTTGTGATGCACTTGGCGAACAGCCTTGTAAGAAACCAAGACGAACAGATCTATTGAGACAGGACAACACTGACGGACACAGGTGCGGGCCATAAAAAGGTACAGTATAAGTTTGGGGTGTTGGCCTTTGTAAATAAAGGCGGCTTTTCTTTACAAAAAAATATCTATCATGCTGCCAAGGCAGCGGCGCAGTTATTTAGTCACTGACTAAAAATATCAGTATTAATATAAACTTAGAAATAAATAGTGACTCATGACTCATGGACTCAACCCCCCCACCCCCCACTCACACACAATTTTTGAGACTTCTTGTATAACTATGTACAACATAAAGTATCATTGAAATGACTGGAACTAAAACAAAATATGAATATAAGGATGAGAATTTTAAGGTCAGCTTGAGATTAATGTTTTTCAAGTTTGAGGCAGTTTGGTAACAAAAAAAAAAAAAAAAAATCAAAAACAGACTGATAATAATTGTCTCTTCATCCTCTGCCTGTCACTTTCATTAAAGAAACACTACACTATGTTCCATCTTAATATACTAATGTATGACAGCCACAAATCAAGCATTTATGAATTTAGACCGACATTACATTTCTATTGTGATCCAAATCGTTCTAATTCTGCTATGAAGGCCTCTGTATTTGCATTTCTCTTTTTGTGTGGGAGCTCAGCCACAACAGTTCCACACCCTAATCAGGCACTGAAGCTTTGCCGCTGCCAATTTATTCAAATGACTTAGAAACTTGCCTGTCATAAACTCAGACGTTTGCTAGTAAGTAGCTTTAATTACGCTAAAATATTTGCCGTTGAAGTTTTTCTCCGATGGTGCCGCGTTCGAGTCGTATCAAAAAAAGAACTCGTGTGGATCATCTGACCGCTCAGATTTGTTTTTGCTGACCTGAACCCGGAAGAGGCAGAGAGTTTATTCCAGTACCAGACGTCCTCCTCAAGCATGTCTCACAGCTAAGGCCTTAGTGCAGCAGATCTTGGTCCGCTACCAGTGTCGACGATCCACGCTCGCATGACCGCTGTGCCCCGTGCGGGGCTTTAAAAGCTGACTTCATAATTCATTCAGCAGCAGAACAGACGCTCGAAAATTGCAACGTTTGATCACAGTAAAACTCAGCCATGAGAAGAAAAATAAATACACTGAGAAACTGAAGTAGCAAAGCCAGCATAATCCCCGAAAAGGAGCAACCCCATGGGAGGATCTGAAAATCATTCTGTCTGCCCTCTGTCCAGACACCCTCATCAACATCCCCCACAGAAACATGCACTATTTCTTTAGTTTTCTTGCCCCCCCCCCCTCTGTCTGCCCTCTGTCCAGACACCCTCATCAACATCCCCCACAGAAACATGCACTATTTCTTTAGTTTTCTTGCCCCCCCCCCCCACCACCCTGCCCCCCCGGCCCCTTTAGATAGAGGAAGAGCAATTATTCTTCCCTGGCTGGCAACAAACCCCTTAAATAAATAAAAATCAACAGTGAAACTCCTGTGCCGTGGCCTCCCGTCCAGCTGGAGGCCTCACTGCTACCTGATGCGCCCGTCTGCGCGCGGTGCTCCGAGCTGCGATTTGGGGTCCGGACTCAGGGAGCTCCAGGAGATCTTGGAGCAGGTCTGCATGACAGGACAGGCCGTGGGGCCCACGGCGCAGATGTCAGCCGCCTCCCACAGCTCGCCCACCAGGCTGTCCACCCAGTGCTCGAGCTCTGGCCCGGTCAGCGCCGCGTTCCGCCTGGCCTGCTCCACGTGGCCCTGGCTGACGGGGATGTTGAGCACCGGGTTGAGGCCGTGGAAACTCTGCTCCATGTAGCTGTTCTTCGCCGGCCCGTTGTGGAGCTTCAAAGTTTCCTCTGGGGAAAACGTGGGAAGGGAGATCAGTGGTCAGACAGAGAGGGGATTGAGGAAAAAGGGAGGAAAGAGAGAGAAAAAAGGACTCATGAGATAACAGCAGTAAACGTGATTTGCTTGATTATCATCGGAGAAGCTTTTACTGGAAGCTAATTTCCTTGGATTGATTTTTTTTTTGTTTGACTGGACTCTCTGAAGCGCAGTCTTTGATGTGGTTTGACAAGTCACTGCAATGCTGACTTTGTTGGAAGCAGTTCGAAATACCCAGACGCACACTCATTCTTTCTTCCCATGACGGTCAAGCTGTGCAGGAGGACAGAAAATGCAGACTTAACTTCTCCTTGAAACACCTTCTCCACCCTGAGCTCCAGTGGAGCTGTAAATTCCTCACAGCTCCTCTAACCAGGGCTCCAGCCATGCCTTCTAAGTGTGGCAGTGGAACACAAACCCCCCTCACACCCACGTGTTTGCAGACATCAGTGCTTTTCATGCTCTGGTGACAGAAAGATGCCGTCAGACGTGAGGTGCTGCGCCATCGCACGGCCACGTTCAACCCGTGCCAAAGCTAGCTTTGTGGGAGAAGTGTGTGACATGAAGTCATTCCTGCACAATTTATGTATGAAAATGAGAGAGAGAGTGTGCGTGTGTGTGTGTGTGCACGTGTCTGCTGCTTTCAGTGCTGGTGGAGGGCCATGCCATAAAGTTTTACTTGCACTGCATGTAGGAGGGAAACCTGGTGCCAGACATGCCAGTAAATTATAGGAACCGCTCAGACCAAAGCCACACACACACACACACACACACACACACACGCATGCACACGCACACAAATGACTATTAACTGCACAGAGGCTGGTGGTGATAATTAACAAATGATTATGTGTTGGTAATCTATTACTGGTAATTGAATTACTATGGATATCAAAGACAGAATTACATTTTGGAACTTTTACCCAAGTAAAAGAACCAAAACTTCTTCCTTCATGACGTTTGTAACATTCAGGTTTTTGCTCTGTTTTGTCAACTCCACTTCTTCTTCAGGAAAAACTGCAAAACCTTTGTACCCTTCGTAGACGTAAGATTCATGACTGAGCTGCTGCAGTTCTTCCAGACAGAGGCAGCAGTAAAGCAGGTGGCTGAGAGCATGACACACAGCTCATCTATTAACTGAGCTCCACGCTGCTGGCAACACACACGTGCATTAGAAGCAAAATCACAACAGCAAAACTGTAATGCAAATGTAAGTGAACACCCACAAAGTGTGATGAATATTTCAGTGTTTCACAGCAGACCCCCCCCCCCCCCCCCCCCCCCCCCCCCCCCCCCTTTTTCACAACACCCCCCCCCCCCCCCCCCCACAGCCCCCCTGAGACTCAGGTTAGACAAAAAGACGTAACTTTATTTGTTGCCTCTCATCAACATTAAAACGGCTCAGGGAGATTATTAAAGAGAGAAAGACGTAATTATGCCGGAGCCGGCGTCTCAACTCTCATGTGACATTCGCAGCAAACTGGCTGCTTATGGACTAGAACAATGCAATCCTGCCCCTTATCCATGCTGCCTGATTGACTTAATTGTGTCATTGTTTTTGGAGGGCTAAGTGCTCTGTTGTTTAACACTCTGTTTAGTATGTATGAGCAGCTCGCTGGGTTATTAGGGGTGACTTTATGACAAACAACCCGGGTCTGCAGAGGCCCAGAGGCTTGATTAGAAAGGGCATCACTGCAAACACAGGGCTCTGGTGTGTGTGTGTGTGTGTGTGTGTCGTCTACCTAAACTGCAGATTGTTCCTTCGCAGTGAATGCAATGTTTCTCAGGCTGCACAATAAATACTTAAATATGGAAACTAAATATAAACTTCCTCTCACTCAACACAAGCCACTGTGTGGAGTCAAGCTCCGTGTTTTTAATTTCCACATCCTGAGCATAAACCACGGATCTAAAGGAGACACTTATTGTGATTCAGAGCTAAACTGAACTCGTCCATCATGGGTGGATATTAAGTGGCCACACAGAGGCCTCCATTCAGCAATAATGAACAACAAATATGATCCCATGAAATCTTGTAATTTTCCATTTTTGGCTGGAACTCGGAAAGAATTAAAATCTCGCATTGCTTGAAATGCCAGTGGTGGAAGACAACACAACTGGAGTCTATTATAAAAATACACCATTACAAATTATATTAATATAAACCACCAAGCCGACGCTGACAATGATGAAACAACGATGGGTACTAAAGCATTCTTGTTCTGAAAGGTTTGAGTATGTCGACTTGTTTCTTGTCTTGACCTGCTGACAATCAAATCACACTCAGACGTGACGTGATTAGCATATTCACATGCTCTGTTTATGGAAATGATTCATTTTAAGACATGTAGAGCAATATATGTTGTAATTTCCACAAACTTGAAGCACAAATAAAAACAGATCTTGAATAAAAGTGCCTCTAAACCTGTGCAGTCCTGGACTAAAGGTTCTTCCATTACTAAACTACGAGACGTAAATGTTACAAGTTCCACAGATATGGGATTTTACTGCACAGTTCAGATCTATGTGCAGTACGGAGCTTCCACTGAACTTAGATGTGTAGTGACGTGTCACTTAGAGACACCTTAGGTTCTTGTTATCGCAGTGCAATATCTCCGCTGAGCTGTTTCGACAAATAACACGATCAATAGTCATTTTGTATTATATGCTTAAGATGAGACAAATGGCAAGTGTGAGGTACAAATAAGCCCAGTGGAACCTGCAGGCGCTATTTAGCTCTCTCACCTTGTCGTATGGGCTGGTGTTTATGATGGGACAGCGGGGCGATGAGGAATTTCATCTCAGCCACGGGGCTCCAGTGGTGCAGGATGCGGACGCTCCACACTCCCGGCCGCAGGGGCTGGTTCAGGGGCGGGCGGTAGTGGGTGAACTCGGCACTGGCGTCGATCAGAATGTCGTAGGTGGCGGCGATGACATTGGTGGGGTCGATCCACACGACCGTGACGGTGACATTGGGCCCTTTGCTCCACTTCTGCATGCCCACCGTCTCGTCCATGGGCCCCATTAAGCCGCCAAAGTTTCTGAACATACGCTCCTTGGCATCCCACTCCGTGCCGATCTGACAGCGTGGGGAGAAAGAACAAGGAAATAAAGAGTGAGTGACAGAATGGGGTGAGAACAGAGACATGAGATAAATATCTATCAATTCATCCCTACTACTGACTGGCTGAGATCAGTGATCATAAATAAGTAGCCCTCTCTGTGCATGCACCACCATACTATTAAGATAACCAATATCTACACTGAATCATCCAGGGAAATAATCTCCAGCATGCATTTTTCATCAAACAGCACCACGCTGCATCCCAGCCCTCCTTTCTGACGTTACATAATCTTATAATATGCACAAGCTGACAGGCCGGATTGTTTCATCCCGCACACTGGAGTCAATTTGTCCATAGTTACTCGAAGATCTGTGACGAGACAGAGGCTGAGGAGGCTCCGCGAGCAGCACCAGGGCGCATCCCTGTGAGGTGAAGATCAAACGCATGCCCGTGCTCTCTCTGAACTCATTTAAGTGCAATAAAAAGAGAGATGGGAGGCAGTGCCCGCCAGTAACCAGTGTGAATAGCATTAGTGTAAAACATCCCCAGTATGCAGTGAGGATGAGCAGTGACAGAAACCAATGAAAAATACATATCCAAACAGAGGAAGGCAGTGATGAAATCCAGCTGCAGCCTTTTTGACAGGAAAAAGGAAAAAAAAAAACAGGTTTCGAAGCTTCCATAAAAACCGAGGAACAAACTGCTTATGTGAATGTTGTAGATAATATCAATGAGGACTATTTCTTTGGTGAATAATGAGATACTTGGGCAGTGGATGCTCTAAGCTGCCTGTTTGGAAAGGGCCGTTCTCGTGTCCTTGTTTGGGTCATTACTGAGTCCTCTTTAAACGGTCCTACAATACACTGAAAGATTACCATTGTCATTGGCTGCACATTGTTGAGATATAAAGAGTCCAGTGTGCAGAAGTTAGAAAACGTCGTGCTCATCCTACACGGTTAATCTGCAATGGTATGGGTTTAATTTTAGATTTACTGAACTGGTGTTATTTTTATTAGCATGCTATATCAGACGTCTGTTAAACAATCAACAAAAAGCTCAGACTGCCAAGTGTGAAACCGATGCGGACGACAATTCCCAAGATATGCATTTCACATACATACACACAGGCGTTTGTGGAGTTAGGAGGAAGATACATTACGGTGGCTGCAGAATAGCCTTTAACACGTTGGAGGACTGCCAATGGACCAATGAGCCATTAAGATAATACATCTTGTGAGCATTAAAAACTAACAGGAAGTATTCACAAGTTTGCTGGTTTGTTTGTTAGACGCAAGCGAGAATTTAAAGCCGGGAATTTAAAACCTGAACCTATGATTTGACAAAAAAAAAAAAACGGATTATATCTTTCTACAGACATGTATGTGAAATAAAGAGAGAGAGAGAGAGAGAGAGAGAAAACTTCGCAACAACAGGAACAAAAATGTAATTGAGTGTATGTATGGAGTCGTCAGCACTGTAACTGAAGAGGTGTGATCTCTCTGTGTGTGTTGTATTGCAGTGATTGCAAAACTGTGCGGTATGCAAAATGAGAACTGTGGAGCAGCCACGATTGATGGTGGAGACGGTGATAAAGAAGCAGAGAGCACGCACACACACACTGACAGTGAAAGATGGCTGGGGTGTTGGCAGAAATGTGAGAAGAACGGCGGCTTTAGGAGCCGCTCTCCCTTACAATGGTGGCTGATTAACACAGCCTCATCCCGCAGGACGATCAATGACTGACTGGAACTGATTCTGTATTACATCCTTTGAGAATTGAGATTGCGATGTACAGTATAAATAGACACAAGTTGAATAAATGAGCCACGCAGAGAAAGGGTGTGCTTGTCCAGGCCTTCCGGAAAAAGACACCTCACTCTCATCTCAATTATCGGACTGACCTCTGCCATTTCTACCCCATGGACCTTGGTTCTCCTCTCTTTAAATTACTAATCAACTCTCTTGTCTGGCACCTCTGGAGCTCATTACTTTATTCAAGGATAACTCGCTGGCACCACATTACATCCCCAATTGATTGGCAGCACCAACAAAGAATGGAGGGAGTATTGACAGACGAATCTGACTGTAATCCACTGAAAGAGAGTCTGCACTTAACGAAAAGTTGCGAGAGGGAGATTTTGACATGCTGTGGGTAGGAGGGGTCCCACGGAGACTGGCTTCTTGTTCTTGCCTGTAGATTATTTGGCAACATGCACCCACTTAAAAGTGGCATAAATTATGAACCACCGTGCGCAGGAGTCCAAGTTACACTTTTTCAAACAGCTCTAGGCGAGACAAGTGGGCTCTTCTCTGTCTGCACCAACACACACACACACACACTTATGCTATGAACACCCAGGTTAATACAGTTCAAGCATGATTTGTTCACCAATGCTCGATCCAGACCCTTGTGCCTACGGAAATATGAGACATTGTTCCGGCCAAAAAAGTTTCAAACTGCTCTCCGTTGACCTTTTCTTTGCAGAGCTTGGGGTGCTAATGCCCACACAAACATTGTCCTCAGTCTCTGTGTTTGCTAAAAGTCTGTTGGTGTGGTCTGTTGGGAATTTCAGCTACATTCCCAAAGTGTATATGGTATATAAGATATATCCGTGGGGGTCGATGGAAGCTAAGAGAAGCAAGACACTTTTTCTTCCAGAATGAAAGTGGGTCAAACAGGGATTAACTTCTTGCCCATTTCAGCCTCTGCCTATAGCTCATGATGACCTCCACACTTAACCTGTCCCTCGCCGCCACTACCCAATAAGCTTTGGCTTAAGACCAATACTCAATCAAGCCTCACCGCCGCTCACCAAGTCTGCAGCTTATGACCTTCTCCCGCTTATAGCTACACTTAGAAGAACACACTTTTGTGGAACTTAACGTTGATCTGCCAACGTCATTGTAACCTTTACCCGACCTCCCTTTTTCAGTCCCCTCGTTTTTTTTTTTCCGTTAAATCTTTTAGATAGATGAACAGGTTTTCTGTAACAACTCTTAGCTTCTGCATATTTAACCCTCTTTTACCTTTCTTTTCACCACTGCCTCATCACGGTCTTTACTCATATTCGTTGTTTCTTCCGCTGCTCATTTCCCTGTCTGACAATACAGGGAACATAAAATGCTCCCATCTCATAACCCATGTCTTTTTCTTTTCTTCCTTCAGACACTGCGACCTCACAAACCTTTCCCTACTCTACGTCATTGGCTTGCCGGCGCCCAAAGTCTGACACGTCCAATAAGACAGGTCAGGCTGATCAGGCAGTGGCGTGGACAGTCCCAGTCTGCATCTGACCCTGATTAAAACCATGGGGCACAAATGTCCCCTCAAGCTCCGTACAGAGACTTATTAGTGGCTCTGTCCATGAGGGGGGTAATAAAACCCAGGTGTTCACCAGAAGCAGCAGAAAACTCCCCCAAGGCATCATTTACACTACTGAGGGATTATGGGTAAGACAGATGATGCTAGCGAACGCATAAAAACTCCAGTGTCTTTTTTTTAATCACAGAAATACATTTGGACTACAACAAAAAAACGTTTTTGCCAAAAGAAGGCATTTTTAAACAGGAACTTTGTGAATGAAGATAAAACAGGAAGTAGTCCCAGCCACATCCCAGAGAAAAAACTGGCCATGCAACAATCTAAGTAAATGGATAAAATATGTAAAATATTTAACTGACCATTATTTTTTGCCTTTTTTAAGCAGGGGAAATAATTTGGACAGATAAAACTGTTGATGAGAAATACAGATTGTCAAAGAATGTTAAAAATGATTGTCTCAAAATACAGTTGATGACTTCTGTGAACATTTCACAGTAAAATGTATAAAGGCTTGACACAATTACAGAGCATCTTTGTGTGGTGCTACATCTAGACAAACCCTTCTGTAAGTTTCAGGTTTAATTTGTGAAGTTTTATTGGATTAAATCATCATGTCAGCTGCTGTTGTCTCCCTCTGTGCATCCTCTACCATGACATGCTTGTGTATATGTGGCAGAGCAAGGACTAAACCATCAGTCAAAGCCAGTCATTCTGCTCTTTAAGATTTATCCAACGCAGCATAATATACTTCTCAATGTCAAATCTGACTTGAGGTGAAATACTAATTTTAACAGTGCCGGCTGTAAGTGGTCCTACACTAAATCATGCTGTAAAAGGGCCTATAAAGGCAGCTGGAAGGCAGCAGTGGAGTGAAGAGAAAGACATATCTGTCTTCCTTTATATCTCAAGGAGGACAGGAAACACATTGTAAAGCCCACCATATGGTTTATGTACCAGACTCCAGCATATAGCTTAAATGTAACGGGTCATATCTGCTAAGTTGACAAAAACCACGGAGCTATGATGCGCTGCCTAACTTAAGCTCTCTCTGCTCTCGTTGGGACTGACAGATGGACGGACTGTCTGTCTGACAGCCATAACCCAGCTCCGCGCTGCCGACGCCTCCTCCGGCTGAGCATCCAGATAAAGCTCACATTGTTTCTCTGTCACTCACGGGTTCCCTGCGGCCACATCCGGGCTCACACCTTTTCCTTTGAAAGCAGCGTTATCAAAGTGAAACGATCTCTGTCCGCACAGGCGTTTTGTCACCATATCAGTTTTAATCCTGTCCAGAACAACATGCCTGCAACTGCATACCGAATGATCACTCATGTACACTGGGTATGTGTGTGCCAGTGTCAACAGGAAGGCATGTGCGTGCCATGCAGCTGAAAACACAGCTGGACAATAACAGCTCGTCTCCTGCACATGCAAGCAGTTGTATCATTGTAAAACAGCTGTGAGCAAAGGTCAGGAGGAGCACTACTTGTAAATAATCCATGTCCAAATATCCATGTTGCAGCCCTGATGTTTGCAAAGTTCTGGAGCAGAGCTCAAACAAAAAAATAACTGTTTGGATGTAACCTCTACATGGAATCTGGACGACTTCTGAGTTTGCTCGTAGACTGTTCAAACATGTTAAGGTGTGTGGTCTGTGGTCCAAACACGGCAACAATGCAAACCAATCCATTCACAAATCGCCTGGCACTTCTGCCTCCCACACAGCCGTGCGTGATAAGCCAGCGAAAAAGGTCAATTTACATTCACTCAGTTAATTTTGTCCTTTTTAAGAAGACGCTCGGTGGCTGTCGCATCACAGCCGAGTGGCTGTATCCTAAACAGGCCTTGTGGTAAACAGAAACACAGATTAACATAACAAGACAATCAAGGGAAGCATTCCAGTGTGAAGGTGAGAAGACGTTCTATTAGGAAACAACAAATAAGCAGCACAGGACGCGCTCATCCCTATAAACTTAGATGAATTCAATCAATTTACATTTTACAAGGCCATTACAGGCACCATTTTAAATGTCTGGAGGCACAGCGCTGTGAGTCTTGGCAAGGTCGCCATAGCAATGAATATGAGGTCACCATGGCAATGAGCTGTATATCTCACCTCTAACTACATGCTGCTGAATAGCTGTGTTTTTCCTGTGTGGTGCTTGGGGTTTTAATTGAGCTCATTTCCTGACACTGGCAACTGCAGACTGATTGTTTTGTGACTCATGCCAAATCAGTGACTTAAATGGAAATGAAAAATACACGTGATGTCAGCCGAGCGCCGACGCTGACTCACCTCGGCAAACTGCAACCTGCTGAACGCGCTGCTCGCAGGGCTGCTCAGCTTGAAGTTCTTCTTGGGCGCCACCCACGTCTCCATGGTCTCCAGCTTGCTCGTGGCCAGGTTGGTGGCGTGGTGCTTGATCAGGTAGCCCTGGAACTGGTCCGACTGGAAGTAGAGATGCACCGACACCGGGTGGCCCATGGGGAAGTACCTGGCAGAGCACGGACAGAGCGGGGATCCATTAGCGAACCTGATATTGGCCCAGCTACCTGCTGTGCCACTTTCCAGGGCCGACGCTGTGAGAGGAGAAGAATATCGAGATTCATCTGGATGCTGCCTCGAGGGGGCGGCCTTGGACATGCTAATGTGGCCGGATGCTAATTAATGCTCGAAGTGAAGGTTAGCGGGGAGTCGATGTGCCCTGTGTGTGAGACACGCCGGACATTAATTCAGTGCCCTTTAACAGAAAACCAATTGGTCAGAGACGTGCGCTGACCATACTGATGATTCCCTTGAAACATTACTTGCATGAACTCCTGGCGATCTTAATTATCTGTGTGCTTGTGCACACTATTACAGTAGATAGGAGATAAGTGATGGGCTGGTGAACACCTAATTAAAGCTTGAGTACCGGGTAAGTAAATAAAAAAACGTCTTCCATGCTGTACAATGTGACGGTGGCTGTGAAGTGGAGAGGATGACAAGAGACGGTCGGGACCGCAGCAATCTGCGAGCAGCAGAAAATTACAGAACAGTCATGGGCTGCACTGGCAGCAGATTCAGATTAGTCAGAGCTCCGCACACACACACTACAAGTCTGCCGAACAAAGTTGAACTGGGTCATCCAGTCAGCTGAAGCCAAAGGAAGGTCTTGCCCCTCTGATTAGTCTGTTGTTCTGTGTGTGTGTCGACTCGTACGTGGCAGAGCGCCGGCCCTCGAGGCGGCCGGCCAGAGTGACTTCTGGAAAAACAAAAAAGAGCGGAGGGTGGGTGCTGCTGGGGAACACTGCACAGCTGCTCTCTGCACACACACCCCCCCCTCACCCAGATTCCTCAGCCTCTTCCTTACACTCATCTTCATTCCTCCTATTTACACACACACACACACACACACACACACACACACACTGCTTCCCTAGTGCTCATGCCCTCATCAGTATTCTACTACAGGACCAAGAGTCAACCCGTCCCAGTAAATGCTACCCTGACAAGCAGAACAGCAAATATTTACACCCAAAAGGATAGCAGTGCACACTCACTCCTCCCCTGATGCCTCTCTCTCTCTCTCTCGCTCTCTCTCTCTCTCTCTGTGTTCCCCCATCTGCCTCCCTCTCTTTACCCCTCTCCTCCTTTCATCCTGCTTTCTGTGCCTCGTCCCTCGGCTCTCCTTCCCCCCTGCCCTGTCTTTCCCAAAAGAGACGTGGTGTTGATGCCAGTGTGAGACGCAGTGAAAAGGGGCCAAGGCGTAGCCGACACAGAAGCTCCATTCAAGCTTTTACTCCACAGTCTCTTCCAGTCCGGTCATAGAGGATTTCTTAAAGAGCCAAATCCCTCTCTGTGGCCTTTCCCTCTCTTTGACTCCCGTCTCACTCCCAGGCTGATCCATCCATCTGCTGGGAGCACATCTGAATGCTACAGGCATGCAAAACACACTTAGCCACAGTAGTTTACGAACAGCACCTAGCTCTAACCCACACAGTCTACACAGAGCTTGCCCTCCCAAGTGATCAGCCTGAGCTTGCACCTCTTTAACAAAGAGCAGTGGTGGGATGGAAGAAAGTTAACTTACTTAGGTGCTGCACTTCAGTTTATTTTTTGTATTTGTACTTTACTTAACTGATTTACTTGAAGGTATTTTCCTGGCGTAGCAGAGTTTGCATTAGGGAACAGGCAACACTCCTAATTTCACTTAGAATGCTTTAAAAACAAGTACTAAACTGTGTGTTAGTTAAGTTAAAAACATTTCAGAATTCCATCCAGTATTTAAAAGCAGAATTTATTGCAAAACTTTAGAATTTGACTGCATTCGTTTTAGCTAACGTAAACTAAACCAGTGCCTGCCACACAAACACATGCAGGCTTGAGATACAAGAAAAGGACCTATTTGCATTTTACCAAATGAGGACTCATCGGCTGTGACACACTTTGGTCTTAAAAGCAAACACTTGATTGGATTTAATTACTCGGCTTCATCAGTGAAATTCCAGATCAATAAAACAAAAATAAGAAGGCTCCGGGCAGACGGGCCTTGTGCAGTCGCCCCACACACCTCGTATAATTAATTATTAGGCCTATAAACCAGACTGTGGCTGATTTAATAGAAACTCACCAGACTCATTTTGGCTTTTATTTCTTCTCTTTGTTCTGAACAGTCTCACTGCAGCTCTGTGACCAAATCATATACTTGTGCCATTGCACATTAAATATGATTTAATGTAGAGGAACAGAAGAGGAACCGTGTGTTATTCATGGCCTCCATCCAGTAATGCTACAGGAATCTGTTTTATGACAGAACACAGCACCTGACCTGATTCTGTGTGTTAATAATTTCAGAGCAGTGGTAATAACACAAAAACCTTCTTTTCAAAGGTCGACAGGTAAGTATTGTTGGAATGATTATTACTTGTTACTGTCATTACAGTGATCTGCCAATAGCTGCTTTTTCATTTTGACATTTACCAATGTCCATTAAGTTGCTTTTTCATTTGCTGGGATTTTAAGCTTTATAGAAAGTTTGTGTTCAATTGACTCCACCATGATAAAAATGCAAAATCAAGCGGTTTTCAAACACTGCAATGCAATCTTCTCCTAAACTAAAATGACCTGAAACTCACCCAAGGGACTGAAGACCACTCCCACACACTGTGTGTATGTTATAAGGAAGCAAAACACACACACACACACACTTTCAATATCCTTGCCCAGTGACCTTTAACCTCTCCACTAATTTAAAACAGTTACATGTAAACGTTAAAACACTGGCTTGTTTGTAAGGTTTGTTTGGAAATGCTTTTTCTCACCAGCTCATTTCCTGGCCATGGCAGAAAAGTAGCGACCCCCCGTGTTATGTTAAATACTCTCATATTCACAAATGTAATGTACGTAAGCACCTTTCCCATGGTCTGCTCTCGCTCTGTTCTTTAACAGATGCAGTGTACGAGTAGGAACAGCTGTAGTAGAGATGTGGTTTTGAGGTTTGACACATGGAAACATGTTTCCTTTCTCTGCTTGGCCACAGGACAGGACACCCACAATGCACCAGGGATGGTGTCAATGGGGTACTAATCGCTGAGCACCCCTCTCACACTTCCAGGGAGAAAACCACCGCAGACACTCGATGACGCCTCTTCCTCGACAACTGTGAAGCTGTTTTCAGACGTGAAGTCTGGAAAATTGGGAGGACATTTTCCTGGAGTTTGAGACATGAAGAATGTAGCAGGAGATCCAACTCCAAGTTACGCATGTTCAAAACAACAGGAAAATGAGTTAGTGCGTGTTCAGATGAGGGGTGACCACTGAGCACAGGAGCTCATCACCAAAAGCTAAATTAGCATTGTCTTCATTGCATTTTTTTGGACATCATTTCAGGAGAGCAGCTGGAGTTCTGAGAATTTGTGAACATTTCCGTAGTAGACCAGATTGGATGACCACCAACAAAATGTAAAGCTTACAACACAGCAGGTCTTCATACAGCATTCAGAGTGTTTTTTTTTCTGTATTTTTTTTTAATTGTGATATCCTTTCTAAAGAGTGTAAAAGCCTTAAAGTCTGTCACCATCATTAAGAATAATGTCATTTCAATGGTTTTATTCTCCTGCTGTGTCTTTCTGCTTTGTCCTTTCTTGTACATGCATGAAGATTCATGTCGCCCTAACAAGCAGTCTGCATCTCGTGCTCTCCGTTTTCAATCAGCAGATTTAATTCGTCACAGATTTTTAATCACTGGGCTTCATCACCGTGCAAATAAACTAATGGGGAGCGGACCTAAAATGCCACAGCGCCAGATGCTACTGAAGACATATGTTGATGAAAATACAGAAATTACGGCTCCGAAGTACACGGAGCTGTAATGTTCCACTGGGGCATCGTGTGGTGTTCCGGTTTCATTTTAACCACACAGGTTAACAGCACTCAGGAATTCATCTCCACTAATCACACACTGCCATGAAGGGACAGCTTTCAGTGCTGTGACCTATATAGCCTCATTATCTCCCGGATAAACTGACAGAGGAAGATATCACGTTGCAAAATGAAAAGCATTACCCAGAGTTCTCTGCTGCCATTAGGCACTATTCATTGTTATCCCATTTCCCTGATATGTGATCCCAGACGCAGACGTCAACAGAGATTCAAAAGGCTTTAATACATGTTGTGGTTTTTCGTTCAAAGGTGGGTGTGTGCAGCTTTTCAGGGAAAGATCAAAGTGAGGGCCGCCCGAGCGTGTGGGTACATGTCGTATTTGGACAGGTGAATGTGCATGTGGTTACCTGCAACTGTGATCCTTGGGGTTCCCCTGCAGCGAGGCGGCAGCCCTGACCAGGCCCAGGCGTGAGAAGGAGTGGAAGTACGTGAGCTGCGTGTCCGACAGGCTGGCCACGCCGTCTGGCTCGTCGTACACGTTCTCCCAGTAGGAGTTTAGCGCCGGCGTTCCCTGGGGAAAAGGCCCGAACAGGTAGGTGTCCAGCTGGTTCACTATCTCCTGGTTCACGCTGGCTTCAAACTTCCTGGCAAAGAAGGTGGGTCGCACAGTTTGCTGCAGAGGGAGAGAAGGAAGGAGGGAGGGAGGGGTGAGATAAAAAAAGAAGAAAAAGAGGAGAAGATTGATGTTTTTGTGCCAGGAAGACATGTGGTGAGTGAGATGTGTGTGAAAATGTCGTGTGTGGCGGAGGAGAGAGAGAGTGATGAGAAAAGGTAGTGGGGATAAAGTGAAGTTATCATCATGCATATATGTGCAGGGTCTCTCTCAGGGGTTTCCAACCTTGGAGTGAGGAAGCCCGCAAGGGATCGTCGGGTAAATGTGTATGTGCTGCGAGGTGATTAAAAAAGGATCTAGTATCTATACCACTTATCCCAGCAGGGTCGCCGAGATCTGAAGCCACTCCCGGCTGAGGAGAGAGGCTGGTCCACCCAGGCTTCAGGCAGTACCCATGGCAACCCAACCCAATGGCAAGAGAACCAGACATGGTGACAAACAACACCGAAGTGCATGAAAGCTGCATGTGTTTGTAGCAGCTATACGTTATTCTTTGCTTTCTTCATCTTCATCTGCATGGCTTTATGTTTCTTAAACTGCCTGCAAATAATTAAAATGATTATTTTATACAATAAGGGAGTGAAATGATCCCACAAGGCTGACATATGCAATATGACACACAATAAACGTGTTATCTAACCATCCCGTTAGGTAATGTTTCATGAAGGTGTTTTGTTTATGGGAGCAACCGCTGGTGTGCAGACGCTCGTGTCTTCTTGTTTTTCATCACTGCTGTTCAGTACCTGCTCATCGAGCCTGGATGTGGATACTGTGCGCCTAAAAGTTTTGAGGACCACACTGCTCTTTGTGGTCCCTGTGAGTCAATTAAACGTTATTCCAGTGAACACAATGCACTGACTGTAATTGATCATTCATTTAAAATTAACAAGGGAACCACCCAACTTTAACACCCCGTCTCGTGGGAGGGAGAAGAGACGCCGTTAAATCTCTTATTTAGCCATTTCACTTGCAGGTGCAGAGCAGAGTCAAAGGAAAATCTGTGGAGAAAACAACTGTGGATTCAGGAGAGGTCTTTAAAGGTTATTGCCCTGTCAATGCAAGTATTGATGAGGCGCTATCGGCTGCAGTCGATCTGGGAAAACTGTTTGATCACAGGAAGTATAGACACAGTGAGATGCCTCATACCAGAGGTGGATTCTAACAAGGGTCCTTGTCTGAATTTTCCCCTCTATTCATCCCTTCTGTCCTCACAGTCCTTTGTACAGTGTGTGTGTCTCACCCGCTGTCCCCTGCACACTGTTGCTTGTGTGGTTGATGGTGCATCATGAAATCTGCCGCCTCCGCAGCTTGGCTTAAACACAAAGACGTCTCCTCAGTCGGCGCTATTTGCCGAGACAAGCTGCGGCACATTTTGGAGACTTTGCCGCTTTCTCAGGCTGAATCTGGCAACTGTGGGATGTTGGTGTTTATTCTCATGGCACGAGAATATGCACCAGTCTGCCGCGATTGGCTCGAAGTACAACATGAAACAAGGGGGGGGGGTTTAAGTGTATCTGGATCCTGTTCTTTCTGATCTGCAAGCTCCGACCCGTCATAGCTTGTCTTTCCCAAATGCACCTCGTCCTGAAACACTTTACTGAACAATGATGCACTAAGACAAAAGCGCTCTCTCTCTCACATTAGGGGCAACTCAGCAGTTGTACCTTGAATTATTCCTCTACATCCACAAACCAAACCCCAGCCCACTGTAATTGTCCGTATCTCACCCGAATGTTCAAAGAGAAACTTCGATGGCGCTCTCAATGGGATATTAAATCCTATAAATACCGAGGGCCGTGCTGCTTTCTGGAAAGGCTGCTTTGTTCCCAGGGTCGGCCTTTACTGGTACCAGGGTGCCAGCCAGACCCCGCAGCCCTGCCAAGGACCTGTGGTAATGTGTTGGCGCTGATCTGCCAGAGACCGAGGCGAGACAGATGGCAGACAGGTCTGGTGGAGAGAGGACTGAGGTCAGCGCGGGCGGCTTTGACTGGTATGTGCGGGGCAGCAGAGACCGAGCGAGTCAAAGCACTAAGAGGGTCTTCAACCGCGGCAGAATGATTTTACTTTGAGGGAGCCTATTAAAAGTCACAGACATTCTCTCAAGTCTCGAGTCACTGCCAATCACTCACTTTCATTTTGAAAAGCTAACTAACCCTCTTCTCCCCTTTATACCCAAGGCAGGCACGGTCTAATTACTATTAATTGTATTTTTCCCTTTCAGGGTCGCGCTAATAGAGACATCATTTTGTGTGTAGTGGTTGTGAAAGCTGTGGGACCGCGCCGGGTGCTGAGGGTGAGAGGACAAACCTTGAGGGCAGAGAATTTAGAGATTAGCGCTGAAGATTTCCCATGATGCACTGAGGTGTGTGCGGCGGCCAACCTCCTCCAAAGCAATGTGTACTTTTCATTTTGATATCAGGTTTACTGGATGTGTCTCTGATGGACATCTACTCGAAGTTAAGACCTTTAATCCAGCGGAGCTTTAAAGCCCAGTGCCTGGTTTTTATCGAACCGCTAAAAGTGAGATTTTGGACATAAGTGAGACGGAGAGGTCAAAGCTGTTGGTCCACGCTGTGCCTCAGAAGAGCGTGCACGTCCACAATTCTCAACCCGTTTCTGAGGACGTGCACATTTGTTTTCATAGGAACCAGTTGTAGAATGTGGACTGAGCCATTTTAAAGGATCATCAGCTCCATCTGTAACAGCTAAAGTGAATATTGATGAGGTGAATGTGTCCTGCACGCTACAGTCGCGTGTTGTCGTTACCTGGAAGCGGTGGAAGTCGGCAGGTTTGAAATCATTCGGAGAGCATCCGCACCAGTCCACGATGTGCTTGTACTGGCACTTGCAGCCCAGTTTACGATTCCAGTTGGTGATGCGCAGGTTGTTGTCCACCATGCTGTCACAGTGGGCGCTGTTCTCCAGCACCGTGTGGAAAAACGACTGGGAAGCGAGAGAGGTGAACCAGAGACGGAGAGAGGAAGATAAAAAATAAATAAAAAAATAAAAAAAATTAGACAATTGTTTTTTTTAATTTACACTGCCAGAGCCTACAAATGAAAATGGAATCGAAGCAGACGATGATGTCGTTTCACAGCAGCTCATGACAAACATCCAATTTTGCCTGCGACTTCTATAACAGGACCTGCTCGATTGTCACAAGTTAAGAAACACTTGACACACACACACACAGTGTGTGTGTGTGCGCATCTGTTTCAGGAGGAGGAAATGAGAAGGAGGAACCTTTGTTCAGTCTGCCTGGGCTCGGCTGTCTTACCTCAGCAGGCAGCAGGGTGTAGGCGTAGAATCGCTTCATGTTGGTGACCAGGTCGTCTTTGGAGTTCATTACGTATTCCACGAACATGCGGTTCAGCAGGAACCAGTCGGACCCGCCGTCCACCGAGATGCCATCTGGGATTTTACGATCGCCCAGCCGCCACATGTGGGTGTCGCACTCGAAGAACAGACGATCCAGACCCTGCTTACGGATAAACCTAATAAACACACGAACGTAGCGTTAGGTCAGCGTCTGATAGCTTAATATACACCACTCATTAATTCATTGTGAAAAATGAACAAAATCTAAGAGAGAGTTGGTCTGCATCAGCAGCTGAATATTCCAGTTAATTTCCCTAAATGGGAGATTTTATTGTGTGAGAATCAGCTGTTTCATGTGAATCCAAAGACAACTGTCCTTGGCCTTAAAGGTTCAGTGCATAAAATGTAGTAACATTTAGGGGTGAACCTGAAGAATACTCCTCCTCTAACCCTCCCCTTCCCAACATGAGAGAGAACCTGTGGTGAACTTTGTTTATCTTGAAAAACACGGTGGCCTCCACGGAAAAGATGCAACTGCATGTAAACATAAAGTTTTTAATCTCAGACAGTGGTAAAGAAAACAGCCGTTCACAGAATTAAATGAAACACCCCAGTGACAACATCACCAGGATTATTTTATATTCAATTTCTGCCGAAAATCCCTTTCACCTGAATCTATCACACTGAACCTTTAACCTTTAACAGACAGCAAAATACGTTGCTCCCATTTCTCTCCGCAGTAAGAGGAGCGACACCCTGCACCCTACATAATGGATGGTGTTACTCCTGTGAACATATCGAGTGTTAGAGGCTGGGAGTCAAATTCAGGTCACCCAGGTCAAAATGTTCCCTCTGTTCTCCGACGGGTGACAAACACTGTTGATGCATTGACCTTGTGCTTCACAGGAGCTCACACACATACAGACACACACACACAGGATATTTACACTCTCACTGTTCCAAGCCTTTTTATTTGTTCAATACAAACAGAGGCATATGCAGGTCGATTATCAGCCTCAGTGCTGTTGTTAATATTATATATTAAATCAGGCACCAAACACACTCCATCACAAAACTGTGACTGCAAACACAAAGCTGAGTCACGCTGACTCACGCGTCCCCTCCTCTTCACGTGTTCCTGTGTATTTTTGCTCTCGGAGTCGGTGGCGGGCGGTGACTGGTTCGCCACCGGTGGCGTGACACGGCAGGAAGCAGAGGCTGGCAGCAGAGATGGACGCTCTGCCGGTGACCTCGCAAACCAACCCCACCAAGAAGGTGAATTAATGAAGCCACAGATGGCAGCTAATTGTAGCATGACTGTGTGACCACGCCATGCTGGCGGGACTGTGCTCTGTGAGGGTCAGCAAAAGGTTGTTCGTCATCGGGAAACAATAAGGCAGCAAGGTTGTGGGGAGATCAAAGTGATAATGCACAAACGTGATTTGAACTCTAAACTAAATGATGCGGCTGTTCTTTGATTGAATACAATGCTGGTATTCATATTACACTCAGAAATAATTTACGTGCTGAACATGGGAGGAACATGGCTCATAACACCTAGTGTTTCAAATTCGTCTTGGACCTTTCAGGGCCAATGCTAACATAGGCTAAACCATCTGATATAAGCGTGGGTGCTGAGCTAATGGTGTGGGTGGATAGGCGTGTTTTGCCCCCGCAACTCAACACTGCATTTAAAATGTATTCCCCGATTTCCAAAGAAGAGGGACATACATCAAAACTAAGGAGCGAGGTTAAACTTCAAGTTTAATCGTACAAAATAGTTGAATCCTACCTGGCGTTGTCGCGGCCATGTGACTTGATGAAGTTCATGTCTCTGTATTTGGACAGGAAGGCCACCAGCTGGTTATTGGTCCTGAAATGGAAACGATAGACTTAACTTTGAAAGGAACCTGGATATTTTCTGACTGTGACTTTTTTAGGCTATGCAGTTAATTCACGAGTGAAGCATCATGTCATCAACATCACATAAACCCAACCTCCATCTCTGGCCCATCATAAGGCCAGAGGACCCAGAGTTTTGTTTCAAGGTAAAAGGAATCTATTCAAATTCATTTCTGTCCTTCAAAACAATTGTGTGTAGTCAGGATCAGCTTCTAAAAGGCAGGCAGGTTTTTCAGAGAATAGATATCTATGAGTGTGTGAAATTTGGTACGAATCCAATTAAAACTTGGGATTTGGTGAATTTTAATAATGGGACTGCATGGTGGAGGTATGTGCTCTACTGAGCGCTCCTCTAGTTCCATTTGTCTACTTTCATATGAGACAAAAATGCTGAATTCCAGACTGTTCCGAGCTCAGCAGGACCAACAGACTCTGACCACATCAGTCCTGGTTTAGCTTCACCGACTCCCATGTGCAGTGTTTTAGATTTCACTGTTAACTATTACATTTCACATGACATTTCCACCCAGTTACATCTATGACCTTTCAGTATGAACCAGTGCATGCTGGGGGAACCCGAGGCAGAGGTCTCTAATCTCTTGCAGGGACCTGGTTCAATACAGGGAAAGAGAGTTTCAGTCAGAGCCCCGAGGCTCTGGAACCACCTGCCTGAGGAAATGTGACTGACCTCGTCACTGCCCTCTGATAACACTTTTACAGCAGAAACAGTTTCTGCTTCCTCTTAATTGTCTTTTCATGTCATTTCATGATTTCTTTCGTCCTTTTCATCATCACTGAATTGGATAAATATGATAGTTTATTTGCTACCATGTGAGATTTTAGTTCACTAGGCCAATAATAATAATAACAACAACAACAACAATACCTTCCCTAACAACAATGAGGATATAAGAGGGCTGGATACGACACCACCACTCAGACTTGCTGCTGCTTTCCCCCAGTGTTCACCTGGCTGTGCTGTGAGAAATTCTCCACTGGCACAAAAAGCTTTTTCCCTGTTGAGCGCCATTATAAATGAGTGCAGCACTCTTACATCCCCAGAACTGTAAACAGGGTTGTTTTACTCTTGGTTTATGAATCTTTAATCCAGGTTTAATCCAGAAAAATGTCAGACTCATAAAAGTGACTTTTACTTCGGTGGCATGCAGGGCTCGAGCTGAGTGATGGGGTCGGACATGAACAACAGATTTTCTGTAAAAGCACTTTTATTTTCTGCAATCTCCACACAGGACTCAGTACTTGTGTCTGGGTACCAACACTGTTTTTTAAAGATGAAATCTGTTCAGTTCAGAAAGTTAAACTCAGCTGATCTGAAACTGACCATCACACATTTATTTATTAACTATAAAGATGTTTTTTTATTTGGAGCTGCACACAGCTCAGGACCTCCTTGTTCCGCTTGAAAAGTTAACTGTGAACACATGAGCCTAATTAACTGTAAAGTCAATTCTCACTGCATTTTCACATTATCACACCATACTTGTGTTGGTTGCCTGTTAATTTCCTTCCAAACGAGCTGTGGTGTCACAAAACCCTGCATATATATATATAAACAAGTGTAAAAGTCACACTGATGGGAAGAAACCATCCTTTAGGGGATATGTGAGAAGACTGCCTATTATCGGCTGCATCACACGACAGAGTCGAGATCCAACATTAAAGTTTTTGTGGTCATCTCCAACCAATTAAAGAACCTGGCTGCTCTCGGTGTCAACCCCTTAGCCCCTGACAGACTGTTCAAACTATTTAGGATCGATGAAAAGATCGTGCTATCTGTGAATTTGATGAGTGACTTCACGCGGCTCCTACATTGTGGAGCAGGCGTCTTCCTCACATGCGGGCCAGACAGGCTAAAAGCTTTGCTCTGCAGGCTCTGCCCCAGTCAATGGCTCTAACATTTCATCTGTGGTGGTGCTTTTCATGACGACTTGGCTTGGCTTTCTGAAAGAGCAGCGAGGCTCTGGTAAAAAGCTCAAGGATCAGTGGGGGGAGGGACAAGCGCATATTAATGTCATTTTCTCTTGAAGGAGCAATTTCACAGCCTGGGGGGCTTATCTTAGGAGGTCCTGAGCCATAAAGCCTAACTGATGATGTGCTGTACAGACACATCGCAGCCCTCTCTGTCTCTGCCTTCCCACACACACGCTCGCATGCTGTGTATCTGCTAGTACGCACACTGACAATACAATATACGCTACATGCACAGAGACAGGCACGCACACTCACACGCACACACACATCGCACAAAAGGAATTCATGTCAAGCTCCACATTTGCCACCTGAGTGGTCACCCCATCCACTGGGTCTAATTTGCTTACTGTCAGCCCTGTGGCTGCTCGGTCCCACACGCACACACGTACACACACTCCACCTCTCATACCAAAATGTGCACCCTTTCAATATCATAGCCAATTAAACATCATCATTATACCACTGTTACACTTCCGTGGTCTTACTGTTAAATTCATAATCTGCCCTTTTTGTAACGAGGACTTTTAATATCGCATCCCAGAGGGGAATAGCTGAACACTCTGGCAGTCGGGTTATGAACTCACACTCAAACAGATGAGAAATGGATCATATACTTGTTTGGTCCTGGAAAATCCTTCAAAAAGTTCAGTAACTTTGGAACGTCTTTTTTTCTCAAATGGTCTGCCTCAATCCTGAAGTGCAATAAAGATTTTTTTTTCTCCCCTGCAGGAAATGGCACCTATCAGTTATGGAACAGAAAGAATAAAAAAAAAAAAAAAAAGAACACTTTCCCCTGATGCAGATGACAAAGTGGAAGAGATTAGGAGATATGGCGCCTGCAGCCACTCATTGTCTCACAGAGCTCAGACTTCTTAAAAGCTGCTATAAAGTCTATGAAAGAGGCTTTAAAGAAAAAAAAGAGGTAAAAGCAAGGAGAGTGTAGATAAAAGCTGGGAAAGAGCGCTGCACCCTCTGACAAAGCAGGAGCGTAACTCATCCCCTGGCCTCTCTCTGGACACACACACTGTATATCTCCCCGTGGACACACAGCCCCTCTGCTGGTGTGAGGGGCTGTGGATTTGCCTTTGAGAGGCACCCATGCGGCAGGACAGACATTATCAGGGAATTAGAGGGGAAATAATGCTCGTCTCCAGTCCCACTGATAACAACAGCAGTAGTCAGGGCAGCGCAGGGCAGGGGAGCCCCCCGCATTCCTGACCGCACCATGACGAGTGCCATTTGGGCCGAGCCTGCAATGTAAGGAAATACCAGAGCAGGTTGGACAGTTTCAGTTGGCTACATGTAATTAGGATCAGTTGAAGTAATGCTATTAATTTACGTTTTTTTTTTTTTTTTACAAAGCGAGGCTCGCACTTATGCCATCAAGTTTAACTGCCCTGCAGTGACTTCATAATGATGATGTAATACAGACACGTTTATTTGTTAGGGGGAGAATGTCTCCTTTCACTTGATCCTCTTTCCAAAGACATCAGAGAGGACTGTCAGCTGATTGGGTTTCCGTCTCTTGCCTGAGGACACTCTTACAAGAGCTTGAACCTGCGCCCGCCAGATTCTCGAGTTCAGTAAAATATGCAGACTTGGTCAAATCCAACTGTGGTTACAAATGCACTTGCTTAGCAAAGATACAAGTGTGCAATTTCCATATTTTCATATTGCATGGATCCAAAACATGCCGTTCCCTTCCTGAAGTGTTTATTCCCACTGCCGCGTCTCTCTCTCCCTGTCACTTCTGCCTCTTGGCTCCCTCCTTCGCTCCATCAATCGTTTCGTTTCCCAACAGATGGGGCTTAAAACCTCCACTGTCAGCCCTTTCCTCAACAACATCGCCCTCATGCAAATGAGTAGGCAAAAGATGGGAAACAGTGTCTCAGCGCATGCACTCGCAAATACCGTTAATCATACGCTGACAGACACACAAACAGGATAAATATGCACAAGTGCTGAGACACACTCGACTCAGTCGTGCACACACCGGTGCAGGAGAGAGGGCACATGCGCAGACACGTCTGCTGCATTTATCAAAATGTTGAAAACGGCTAAACACAACAAGACCCAACCCGTCCACGCACGACATCCGCATTTGGCCCTGCATCCTGGCTCCAGCTGTGGAGACATGAGATCCAGCTTCCTTTAACCCAGTGGTGATTACAGCTTGTCTAAATTCAACTGGTGGACATCTGGCTGTGCAAAAGAGATAACTCTCTCCTTAATAGGGGGATTTTAATTGGCTGCTGCAGAGCTACATCAAAAAGCCAGCAGACCCCGAACTCCCCGAGGACTATAAACTCACATAGAAAAAAAAAAAAAACAAGTTCAACTCATGGAATTTCTCCTCCTGTTTTCATGCTACATGTCCAGATCAAGTTGACTTTGTGGCTTTTAATTAACTTTTACAGACTCTTAAAAAGGGAGTTTTTTTTAGAATAGGAGGGATGACTTGCAGACCGTACAGTACACAACAGACCTGGAAAGTCAATAGGTATTGACCCGGGGCAATTAAACTGTAATCAGTTCATCATGTAACCCGTTCAATGCAGTGCGAGCGAGGAAGGAAGCAGGGGCTAGGAAGAGAAGATGTGAACAAATAGCGATCGGGAAAAAACGAGATTCTACTTCATTGATCTGTTTGGTTTGGAGTGACTCTGTATTTAAAGCTCACAGTTAACCACAGGAGCTTGGACTTGTGTGTATTGAGTTTCTTTCTTATTGGCTGAGAGCTATCCACTACTGTTGAGCATGAGCAGCAGCTGCATTTTGAAAGAGGAAGAAGATTTGTTACGTCTCATGGACTTCTTACTCCAACTAATGTTAACACAGGACAATCCTCGGATAAACTCTGCCTTCCCCTCTACTCTTTACTGTGGTGGAACAAGTCTGTTACCTGATGGGATAATCAGCAGCACTGAGGTTGATGAAGAAATCCCAGTGCCAGTCCCTCATGGCCAGCAGGTCAGCCATGCTGCGCAGATACATGGTCAGCAGGCTGGCACCGCCCCAGATGGTGGCCATGCGCCATGGTGTCACCCTCACGTTGGGATACTGGGCAGCCAAGGCCAGCACCTGCCTGTGCAAGTAGTTGGAGCGCTGGAATGAAAAGGAAGCGATCAAACATTCATTCATATTCTGTAAGATTGTATTTCAACAGTGGAGCCCCCCCCACCCCGAACTATTTCAGACAAGTACAACAAATTAAACAAAACATAGAATATGAAAACTAAAATGAAACACATACAATAAAATACAACTTTACTAAAACAAAATATATAAAAATACAAATTAGAAACTACAGGGATCAGAAAACTCTGAATAGATGATTAGATTAGATTAAATTAGATTTATTTAGAATTTATTGATCCCTTCAGGAGGGCTCCCTCAAGAAAATTAGAAATTAAAATTTCCAGCAGCATCAACAATACAGAATATAAAAAAATAATGATGACTGTATTCTAGAAGCAGGTCACGTCAGCTGACTGTGTCTCACCTGATCGACGTGTATGTAGTAGTAATGCGAGGTGTGGTAGATGGCTTTGAAGAGGCGTTGAAACTGGCGGGAGGCTCGTCCGTGGACCACCAAGACGAACCCTATCCTCACTGGTTTTAATGGGAAACTCTCTGCAGAGTCCTCGTCCCATTGGACATTCACATTAGCCTTCCCTAGAAGGAAAGAGAGAGAAAGAAAACAGCGTCCATGTTAATGTGCTTCATTCATTCACACTGTTGCACAGCTTCTCTATCTGCACCATGACCAAAGGCTGATGATTATAAAATCACATCTGTTATGTATTTGATGAGTTATTAGAGGTTATGCTATTAGTCATGACAGGACAGTGAGCACTTAGAAATAAATTCAAGGGACAAAGAAAGCTAATTTGAAAGCCTAATGAATACAGTCATAAATGATGATTAAATGTTATTCTTTAATTAAACAATAAACGGAGATAGCTAAACAACGAGGTTGCTAAGCAACACAGTAAGTATCGGTTTGAGAGGTGATTAGCATATTGATGATAATTAACTGCTATGTCAAAATTCAGTGGATAATTATATATTCTCTGTGAAAGTCATCTGAAGAAGTACCTATTTCATAACGACCAATCAAGGGGCTTTCTTGTATGTTGAAACTATGATATTATGATATTAAGTGTAGGTGTTGCTCTCGGCTGCCTCATTTAAATACACCAGTCGTTCTCAGGAGGCCAAACTGGTCACAATTATGCACAGCGAACAGGGAACGGGAGCCACGCTGCAACTGCAATATTAATAAATACATGAATAAATGAGAACACAGTCGAACATCTATTTCAGCCTCGCTGTGGAACCAAACACCAGCACCCGGCTCACTCAACCCTTTTCTTACATGATTGAATTGGAACTATGACAATTTCTACCAAACACTACACACACACACTGTGACTACTATCCTCCGTCACACAGGAAGCCTGTGAGCGTTTTCCCTGGGGTGGCCTCCAGGGTGGAGCACGGATTGAAAGTGGGCGATCGTTCCTCTCCGGCAAAACTCCCAAGATGTCTTGGATTTCACACAAATGACAACGAGTGCACGCTGCCCTGGTCAGGGCCTGCCAGGCCAATATCGATCTATAATCCAACCCCCGGAGAGTCACTGGTGACCTCACATAACTTTGTACAAGCCTTAACTGCCAGAAAACAAACACTTTGCACTTTAAACCTAAAAAAACAAGCTGGTCTTGAGGCTGTGCTTCACTGACAAGTGTCCTGAACATTACCAAAGACATTGTTTGTTTCTTTTGAATCTGCAGTTATTACAGCAAATGTGCACACGCAGCTTATGAGATATGTTTGTTCACAGGATGTGCCTTAAGGAGATTAATGACTGTAATTTGGGACTTCAGTTCCCAAGAGCCTGTCTCTGATAGAGCAGAGGGAGCTGAGAGAATCCTGAAGTGTGGGGAGGGGGGGTGTTTACTCCTGAGGTGATGGTTCTTTCAAAAAAATTAGAAGAAAGGAAAAAAAAGACCCTCCCGGCTCCACAGAGTGTCTGGCCCAGGGTCCTGTAATTACTCAAAATTTAAGGGCAAGTGTCCAACATGTCTGGGCTTTATGAGTTGCCAGGGAGGGTATAAGAGGGCCCCTCCCCTCCAACTAATCTCACTGATTCAAATTTAAGGCCAGGTGTCCAACACAGCTTTGTTTAAAGGTTTGACCACCAGGGTGAGGTTAATGACATGCTCCCTTGGCTCTAATTGGCCATGGCTCTTGTCAGTCACTCAGCCTCTCTCTCTCTCTCTCTCTGTCTGACAGCTCATAGAGGGGAGCTGCTGAGGGCCATATCAGATTGAACCGTAATTGGTGGCCAGCTAAGAAGGTTCACTGGTTTGCTTTGCACACAGATAATTCGCCAGTCGCTTCACAAAGCACTTTGAGTGTGTGCTATGCTAGCTAGCTGAACTAATGAGCACTGCACTGCACTGCTGTGTGTGTGTGTGTGTGTGCGCATGCGTGAGTTAGAGTGAACTTACATTTTCCTGTCAGATTTTACTGTCGAGCATGTGTTTTTATCTGCAGAGGGGTTTCATATGTAGTATTTTTGACTTGCACCTGAAGACACCGTAGGCGTACTCCAAAAGAAAAAAAAAAAAAAAAAACCTGAAGCCCTCGACTTGAACTCATCACTCTTCATCATGCTTCCCCTTGTCATCAATCTTTTAAACTGCCTCTCCCTCATCTGCTATCACTCCACTCTCTTCCTCCATCGTCCCGTGTAACTCCAGGCTCTTACCCGCCCTCCATCTTAACCGCTCATGTGAGTGGTTAGAACAAGAGCTGAGCTATATCCCGAAGGGCTTGGGCCAAATTGCATTTTTAAACATGGTGAGGAGGGCGTGTGCTGCTCAAAAACCATCCACAAAGACAGGTTGGCAAACACAGACTGTAAATCAGGGGCAGGGAAGCGTCTGGCCTCCAGGCCAAGAGATGGTTGAATCCAACCAGTGAGGCGATTCACACATACAGGAGAGCCACTGAAAAATACAAATTAAAATCCTGTGACCTACTGAAGAAACTAAATAAAAAAAATAAAAAAAATGGTGCCTATAAATAATTGTTTAGCTTTTCTTTCTGACCAGCTATAAAACAGCAGGCCAAACAAATACAGCCCAACGCCCATTCTTGTTGAGGGGATCTCAACTGGAAAGATACGGCTAAATAAAGAAGCTGTTAAATTGTTGTGTGGATCCTGATTGGGAGCAGATCGAGGAACTCTCTTGCAAATCGTTGAATATTTAACATCTTAAACATGAAATTCTTGGATCCAGATGAAATAAATCCAGGAGGTTTAGGGGGGCTGATATTTATGAGGATGTGCAATTTGGAGCAAATCCACACAAACATCTGGATCTCAAAGAATCAAATGTAGTTTCATGAGGAGACTGTTGGGTCTTGGTGTATTTGCTGCTCGCTCAGGATACCGTGGAAACCATGTGTGGACACAATGTCAATAATCATTAAAAGGCCTTGTTATAATTAATGTATTGGTATGTTGTTTTCTGACAAAGTATTCATATTTCCCACCAGTAACAGCCATCTAGCACTGAACTGGGCGTATCACAACAGAGACAGCCGGTCCAGTAATTTGACATCGCTTTACTGTATATTATCACTGAACAGTGGCACTAGCTTGGCTCATTTTAATAAGCAGTTTTAAGTTAAGTAGATGTTAAGGTGATGTGATTCCAGCCCGACGCTCAGGTACAGCATCAACGTGGCATCAAGGCCGCTGTCTGCCAGCTAACGCCCCTGCTGGAGCTGCACAGCTCAGTAGGTTCATGATTAGCAAAGTTATCATATGGGAGGCAAAGACAGTGAGCACGTTCCCCGGCTATCCATCGATGCTACCAGAGCTAACACAATTGCTAATCTAAGCAAGGCCTCAAGGACAGCATACTGATCAAATCAAATTGGACAATTCTCAGCTAACAAGGTTAGGGCTTGAATTGGGCAGGGGAACAGAGGGAGGGAGGGAAGAGGGAAAGATGGAGAGAGATAACACATTGGCAAGTGGCAGGCAGGCAGAGGGAGCCTAAGAAAGAAAAGTGATTTAATTTAGCTGTCGCGTTGTTACAGCCCAGCCACCAGGGGAAAGCCCTTTTCAATTTCTTTGTCTCTTTTGATCAAACTGTCAGTTTGAGTGCAACGGTGAGTCGCTGTGAGAGATGACAGGAGCTCGGGCTCAGACAAAACGAGACCCCGGCTCCTGGGAAGGGGAAATGTACAAAAGTTGCTAGGTCATCGTTCCTCCTCCAGTTCTATTAACACGAGCCAAGGAATATATCTGAGGAGAACAGGTGGGATGTAGAATAGTTTTCTCCTCCTCCCCTGTTCTCCATTGTGCATTGAGCCCACTCCCATGAGTGGAGTATCTGTGTGTTTGTGCCGTCCACTTAAACATGGTTGCTGATGCGTGCGGCTCACCAATGGCTGCAGCCGCAACGGATTTTGTTTACAGCATCTACAACCAGACTGCAGATGTATATAAATAGAGTGTGTGTTCTGCGTCCAGCTTGACAAAACAAATGGAAATTGGAAACCAATTTGGAGAGACTACAAGCAGCATCCACATTTTCCCTAACAGTTTATTTCACCAATTACACATCAGCAAAAAATGTTTTTTTTTTTTTTTTTTTTGCCTTTGCCTGACGAGAATTGCAACTGCAGGAGCCGGAAATCTTTCACTAGGAATTGAAGCCCGGCTGGTCAAGGTAGCCGCTTTGTACTCAGCTTTGCAGATATTGTTTTTCCTTTTTTGCCGCAGAAAAAAATTGTGCAGCAGCAGAGTGTTGGAGGAAATAAAGTGAATAAAAAAATGTCCAAGAATACAAAGAAAGGACATTGACAACTTGTCAGCATTATTTCAAGTCAGTTTTACTTTATGTTTTGTTCTTTCTGTGAGCCTGACAGAAAAATCAACTTAACCAAAAAAAAATCTTAATAAGCTCATTGACTTCCTGATTTTAGATTCTTTTGGAGTTTTGCTTCCATATTTGCACTCTAAGCCTGCAAAAACAAAGACAAAAGATTCACAATATGGCCGTAGCAGCGCTCCACTGTCACTTCGGCTTGTGCTGGTGACTTGTGTTGGTGGATTGTGGATCATGTTTGGAATCGTTATCGTAGATGATGACTGTGGTGGCAGCTGATTGCATGTTGCGGTGGTGGATCGTTATCTATACCCAGCATCTATTGCACTTCTCTGCGTCCTGGGAGAGGGATCCCTCACATGTGGCTCTCTCTGAGGTTTCTACTTTTTTTTTCCTTTGGCAGTCTCCTTAATCCTGCCGAGGGCTAAGGGCAGAGAATGTGGCACTATGATAAGCCCTATGAGAAAAATTGAGATTTGTGAACATGGTCAATGAAGATGAAATTCTACTGATTGATTGATGGAGGGGTTTTTCCAACTTAAGTTAACTTAACACTAGCATGCAGCTTGTTATGTCACATCGTCCAACTCAACATCCACTAAACTGAGTCAGAAGATTTTGTTGACTGTTACTTTTCTTACTAAGCTGCTAACATGCTGGAGACATTTGTCAATCAAATGCACACAAACCACGATCAATAATTATTTATTTTTGGGTGTTTGCTGTTGTCCTTTGGTAGAATTGACACCATGTTTCAGGAGCTTGAGGTATCTGGGCAGCATCAGACACTGTACAACACCCAATACAAGTAATTTGGACTCAATACTCCTGAATCAGATGTGCCCTCGTAGTCAAGCTTGATAGATATTGACCCATTCAGTGAGAGGATTTTTGTGCAGAATACAAAGTGACTGTGCTACCTTCCCAGGAATAACAATTTGAATGAACTAAAATCAGATAATCAATCACTTTAATTACGGCTATGGACTCACCCTCAAGGTGGCAGTAGCGAGTGACCTTCTCCGGCATTAACCGTCCTTCCTTGTGTCTGCAGTAGACCTCAGCGATCTGTTGCCGACACTCCTTGCTCTTGGCTCTGGACAGAGCTGAAATGGCTTCCTTCCCACTGATCTCGCACCTGGGTGGCTGGTCGTAAGTTACCTCCAGCGGCGATGCGGTCGCCTGCCTCCAGTGGGGGTGCTGATGTCTGTGCTGCGCCTGCGCTTGCTGGGCCTGCGAGGCGCGGTACTGCTGCCGCTGAACTCCCGCAACGCCCTGGCCGCCTAGGTAGGAGGAATTGTTGCCTACCGCTAGCGGCTGGTGGCCGACGGGCAGCACTTCATTTGAGCTGCGGCTCAGCCCGGGGGAATTGTCCCGCCAGGCCTGCCGCTGCGCATGGGCTTTCTCCTGCAAGTGCTCCCGCTGCTGCTTGCTGCTCGTGGCCCTGACAGACTGCCGGTGTGGCTGCGAGCGAGCACCAAAGTTACTATTGTCTATGTTGTCAAAGTCTTTTGGCACAGAGTTCTCGTTGTTGCTGTCCACCCTACTTTTTTCCTTCGGCCGGTGGGAATAATATCCATCCTGGTATGAAGAGAAAGAAGAAGAAGAGGGGAAAGACAAGGGGAGGGGAAGAGAGAAGAGAGCAAGAGGGGGGACACAAACAACAAAAACAAGATCAGAACTGAGCGAGCGTGGTGCATATCAAATGCGGGATTAACAATCAATGGAGCATGTTTGAGTGGTCAGCGCTGTGTTGGACCGTGAGGCATGAAATTAAATAGCAAGCTACAGAGTGTGAGGACTACAAGGTGCAACTTAACAGGAGGTGATGCAGGGGCTGAGGGCTCCGCCACGATCAGATTAGCCCCCGTTTCAATTAAATTCCCCTTCAAATGGGCCCGGCACTCCGTAAACAGATTATCAAGGAGGGATAAAGGGACAACATTTGACTGTGAGTTTGTGAGGGTCTTATGAGGGTGTGTGTGTGTGTGCGTGCGTGCGTGCATGTGAGTGTGTGTGTGTATATGAATTGCTTTTTTACTGGTGCCATGAGAGAAATGCGAAGAAATCGTCCTGGTGTGGCGTGTGACTGGAAAGGCTGCACTTGTCAGCGTTGTGTGTCTGCATATATGAGATAGTGTGTGCGTGAACGTCTGAATGTACAATTTCCCTATCTTTCCAGCAGAATGGGCTAAAAGCGGAGGAGCGGAACAGGGGCTGGCAGAAAAGAGCGGGGGGGGGGGGACGTGTGGCAAAAGAATGCTGACACGAGACATGAGTTCTGCTCCCAGGAAGCACCAGCGTGTTCTGGAGAGATGTGCCACAATGCATCACATGGAAAAGTAAGGCCGATGCCCGGCCACCACACCTTGACACAAACGGCAGCTGGAGAAAGATGGAGCTCATAACAGCGTTCCCTGATGTGTTTTTCCATTTACAAGACACAGAAGATGAGGAGAGAAAAGAGAGCAAAAGAGAAGGAGGGAGCTAAATCCAGTGTGAGGCATGTGACATGGACCTTAAGTAGGAGATGCCGGGGACGCAGTGTGAGATGCGCCTGTGAGCCAGGAGCTCCGCGTGGAAATGTTTTTCCAACCCCTAAAGCCAGGCCCGTTATCAGCCCATCAACCATCTTTCTCTGTGCAAACACCTTGTACCAGCACAATTACACAAAGGTGGCTGGATGACACATTTTCACACTCTGGGAAAACAGGGAGGTGGTAGAGGAGAAACAAGGAGAACAACATCCTAATGTCAGCTTATTTTTTAAACTTGCTTGGGGGAGGTGTGATTTTTAAGAGATACCTTTTCCCCACCACTCTCGTCCTCTCCCCTCCTCCCTCATCTTCTCCTCTCCTGACTTTCCTTGACTCTTTGCCTCCACTTTTTCTTCACACATCCCGATTCCACCCCTCTGCTCTGCTCCTTTCACCTCCCATCCCTTCTGCTCCACATCCCGCTCCCCTTCTCTCACCGCCTGTTCCACAATTCACGTCTCTCGCACCTTCTTTTCTCCCCTCTCTCGCTTTTCTCCCCTTCATTCTTGGCTTCATCTCAGCTCCTGCCTGTCATAACCCGTCACGTCCTCCCCTGCCATCCTTGTCTTTCTCTACCTTCCTCAGCGAGCCAGTTTAAACAGACCGTGTTGTCTGAATGGCAGAACCTGCTAATCCTGCGTGTAACAGCTGCTTAGGGCAGTGATCACCTAAAAAGAAATCTCCACTTGCCGACTTTCAAAGGGAATGTGTTAGGAGGCTAATCCATGCAGTGCAAGTCGCTGGATGTTTGCAGAGGTAAAATGAGTCTGTGTGCATTCACGATTATGTGTGTGTACAGTGCACGCTTCTCGTGGATTTCTCTTGAGTGCGTGTGTGTTTAAGGGAGGGAGAGAGAGAAAGAGAGAGACAGTGAGTAAGGTAGAGGTGGCATTTGTTTGCCGTGGGGAAAAAGATACTCCTGCTTTGAGTCCCACGGCAAAAGACATGAGAAGATGAGGGGGACAATGAAACACATCAACGCAAGCAATTATAACCCCACAATAATTTTTATCAGAGAGCTTTTTGATGAGTGATAAATAATGAATGAAATATTTATTGGTTCCTGTTCCTCTTGTTTATTTGGTCTTTTATGACATTAAGATAAATACTAGGTGTTGCTGCTGGTCGGATGTAAATTTTAATAATGTCTTATAATGCCATGCTATTTCTAATATTACATTACAAGGAACAGCAAAACAAAAAAAAAATACACTCTAGATCCCATCCCAGCATCCTGAGTAACTATAAAATATAAATCTGCTATAGAGCTAATATACAGCTCATTGTAATCCCATAGTCGTGAGTATACAATTTGGTGAAGATCTGAATGGAGGGAAATGGTTTCAGAAAGAGAATATTGGAGGTATCCACTCACATTGATATGAGAGTTGGATGATCTGTTGCAGTAAATGACCTGTTGGACCCATGTGGCTGTGCTCTGCCCAAACATAACAATATCTAACAGACTTAATGATCGTCTCATCATCGTTGAGTGACCTGACTGCATTTGGAATCCCCCATGCAATGCATCCCGGTGGGTTGTAATTGTTTTATTTAGGGGAGGGAAAGAAAAGCAAAAGGCATCCCAATGATGTTGATTTGCTCTAAATGAATTGACAGAGTGAGAATCAGAGCAGGTTAGCCCCATGCGGCCCTGGAGTGGAAATGAGTAGTATTTGTCAGCTGGCAGTGAGGAGATTTTTCTCCGGGTAAACAATCTTGTACCCCCCCTTCTTGCCTTCCACTCCCCCCCTCCTGTGAGTAAAGGACTCCAGCGGCCGTGTTGCTCTTTAATCTCAGGGACCAGGCCCTAAAGCAGGAGAAAGGGGGGGGGGGCACTGGAGATAGGGCCTGCATGTGTTGGACTGCAGATGGAGGTGGAAACTGGGGGTAGCTATCGATTTTTGCAGAGGAAATGCTTTCTACTGTCTGGGAGTGCTGGGGAGGCCACTGCCTGGCATGTGTTGTGCTGGCTATAGACACACACACACACACACATTAGTGTGGATAAAGAAATAGGCAGAGAAGGTACATGCAAATATCATCCATCACTGGTAGGCACATATACAGGGAAAGAAAGGCCTTTAGGGCTGGGAGTTTCAGCACCCACACCAGCCCCCTATTGGGAATGGTTCCGTCCATTCCTCAACACAGAGTTGGCCCTTTCCACTTTCCCCCATTTCCTTTGCCACAGGGGGGAATATTTCACCTGTCCTTTTTTCTCTCCCTTTCTCCCAGAAGAGAGAGAGAGAGAGAGGAAAGGCCACATATCTCTCTCTCAGCACATGTCCAGCTTCACCTTACTCCTCCTCCACCTCCTACTGCCCAGCCCACGCATCATCCCTCGTTCTAGGAAGGTAAGCAGTTCATCACCTCCTCCCTGATGCCATCATTTACCATTGCTGGGCGAGGGAGAGCAAGGTAGCAGCACATATCAGTTTCCCCCCATCCTCCCGGCACCATTGCTTTTAAAGACATCATTCCTATGGGGAGGCGAGCTGAGATAAGCTACTGCGTGTGTCAGCAGTGCATACTCCGCAGTGTAATGGCTCTCCAAATCCACAGATTGGTTCAAATTCATTTTTTTTTCTCCATCGTGTGCCCATTAAACAGGCCTAACTTTTAACACAGGTGTGGTCGGGATTGTCTTGCAAGACACAAGGCTTATGACAATCAAATAACTGTAGTGTGGAATATTTATGGTGGGCACCTCTAGTCGTGAGTTGTTCAGGCTTCTTTAAACAAGGTTGCGGCTGTATTGTGCTTTTGGCCTGAGTCTCAGAATCATTAAACACTTCTCTCCACTTAAGCCATGTCAAGCAGACAACAGTGCAATATACATAAACATACAGTCAAGAGCAGATTGTCCACTGACTGGGAGAGCTGGTGGGTGTTGGGTAACTTCACCAGTGTGTGGGACAGCTTCCGCCATGACCTGCCGGCCATGTGGCTAACAAGGTCAGATTAATTACCTGGATTGAATCCCTGTGTTACTCTGAGCAAGAGGTGGCATCTGGTATCATGACACTGGAGAGTGATACGCTGACAGACTTTAGTTCACAGCTGCTCTGGCACCCCAGGACACAGCGGAGGAGAGATGAGCCAGGGTAGAGCGGGGCTGACCTAAATGCTTAGTGACGTCTTAGAAAGTCTTACTTATCGTAGCTTATCGGCTGCACGTTTGGCGGTGGGAACAGCTGTTCTTTTCTGTGTGTGTAGATTCACAGTTTCGGTGTCTAAGCTTGGAGTTTCCAAAGGGTCTAAAGTGTTGAAACTGACAATGAGAAAGAATCATACTGGAAACAGGATAAAGACATACACAGATGAGTCATGGAGAGGTTTTTTTTTTTTTTAGCCTTCAGTCAGTTGGATTTCACAAAAGATATTACGGTTGGTTTGACTATCTGGGGGTTTCATTGTACTTTGTCCTCTAGTTATTTCCTTTGTTGCTGCAACCTCTCTTTCTTCTCTTCTGTAAAGCCAATCCCTTCAATGCTCAATCCCTCATTCATTCTCCAGAGGCCAAAACTCCAAGAATGCCAGTCACATGTAAAGCAATTGTGTACAAGTTTGTGTGGGTATGTGTGTGTATAGCGCATGCAAATGCATGATTAGCGACAACTCTGAATGAACAGTTTCAGGGTTTGGTATGCACAGAAGCCTCTTGTTGTGTGCCCTGCGACGAGCCCCGAGGCAAAGTGGTGAAAAGGGAGTATGCCTTTGTATGTGTGTGTGTGTGTGCAATTATGGACCAATACCTAGAGGAGACAGTGAGAAAGTGACAGGGGCAGAAATTCACTTTTTATTTTAAATCTGGAGAAAGGACGCATTGTCTAAAAAGTATGCTGAGAAAGTAAAGTAAGGAAAAGGGTTTTTCTTCTGGGAATCGTCCTAATTAATCAAATGACTGCAATCGGTTGAACCACAGAACAAAAGATCAATGTCATCTTGAAACAAAGATCCAATGGTTGAGACTAGTGGGTATTCACCAGGACCAGGGGCCAGAGGTGGTCTCAGAAAAACTGCTGTTGAATTCCTCTTCTGTCTTTTGGATAGTCTCGTGCTCTAATTATATGGTTTCACTGTCTATATTTGCGCACATGGATTTGAACTGGGCAGGAACTCAAAAAGCCCAGACTTCTGCAGAGACATGAGGAAGATATCAGTTTCTCTTCCTCTATTTTTTTCCAAATAGACCAAAACTTTAGATGAAACCCACAAAGATACATATGAAGAAATTTATGAACTGTGGTTCTGTGATAAGTTTCCTCAAGGCCAGAGTGGAATTAAGAAAATACTGGCTTCCCTCACAATGTATTTCCATTCCACAGAAGTATTGTCTGTGATCTCTCATAATAGTTTCCCCCCAGAGCTCCACTCTTGTACACGCTCAGCCTACTCTGATGTTCTCTGATGGCCTGTTGATATGTGAGCATAACCCAGAATCATCCATTCATATTTGCAGTTTGGCTGATGGTTAGCGCCAAGTGAATGCAGTTTACTGTAGTGCCAGTACGCCTTTCTCATACAGGAGGATTAGGACTGTCACAGTAAGAAAGCTTATGCTAAGCTAAACTAATCAAGTGTTATCAATCTTCTCATCTAACTCTTGGCAAGAGAGTAAATAAGAGTATTTCCCTAGTTACAAACCACTGGTATAAACAGGATGTGCGCTGTGGCTGGATTTATGGATTATATCATCATTGTGCAAGTATTATGCAAGAGGAAAAACACATAACCAGAGCCATTTTCAGACATGAACTCCAGAGAATTTCCGTAAAATTGGGTCAGGACATTCCCTGGAGTTTGCCTTTCACACATGAACAACGGAGCAGGAGATTGTCAGCACAGATGTGTTTGCATAAACACAGACATCCTCAGGGTTCAGGTGAGGCTTGGTATAGCAGGCAGCGACAGGTTGTAAAGTATTCATGCAACCCCGGTGATCACATGTTTACTCAGCGTCCACCTTTATCACCCAAAGCACCCTTGACACTTTCTTCACCCTGAGATATTTGTCTCTCCACTTCCCTGCACCCAGGATTCCTCCGGAGGATCTCCTGCTTTCACAGGGGCTAATTCAGGTGTTGTCTCCATAGGTGGTACAATGGAGCTGTCGGGATGCATTCAACATTTCACACACAGCACCTCTGGAGGATAACAGGAGATTATCTGGTGTTTGATACATGACAGAAATCAGCTAAGGGAGTCTGTGAAATACAATGAAAGTTAGGTTAAAGATAAAAGAAGAGCTTAATGACAACATTTAGTGATAACATTAGCATTCTAAATTCAGTCTTGGTCATTCAAAATTCTTTTTGGATGTTTTGAGTACTGAGACAGAATTCAAGCTTACTCATCTCTCGCACTTACTACTCACTCAGGATAAAAGCATTGGATAACTGCTTGAAAGGTAAATGAGTCAACAAATGGGCATAATTTAATTTAGCTGTGAAAATGCTACAGTGGAAACAAAATGAGAAACTGTGTTGAAATTGAGATTATTCTATCCTGGAGCTTTTCACCTAAATTAGATTAAAGAGAAATAGGGCTGAGAGATGACCTCAAATAACCTCAAAGACTTACTCTGAGTGTGTACCAACAACAAGGAGGCTCACACTGTGAACAACATTGGAGCTAAAATCCCCAAAGCATGTGGCAAAAGTGAAGCTGGTCTGCCTGAGTCTCACGAGGTTTGATTCTCCCCTTAAAAATCTTTAGTCGGAAACTCAGCAGCTTACTTACTGTAGGAGGATTACTGAACACACACACATGCACGCACACACACACACCGAAATGTAACTCTTTGCTAACTTGTTTTGTGCAGTGTACACATACAATCTAGTAAAAACAAAAATCTCCCACACTTGTTTATTACATGTGTGGGTGTGTGTAAAAGAAAGAAAAATCTGTCAAGTCAGCAATTTCCACCACACTTCACTTACAAGACATTTTGTGTTGTGTTATATTACCCATCACAGATCAAAATGAAAATGTAGTTGATTTCAATTTTCATCAATGTTCATTTGTGTATCAAAATAACAATATGTCTGTCTGACCCCTCACATGATGGCTCATGGCAGCTTTGACTGAGGGGCGGGTGGACCAGTGGTTTAATCCCAGTCACAGATGCATGAATGTGTGTTTGAATGGTTGAATGGCAAAGTGCTATACAGAGCATGACCACAGCAACCTGAAGATATCTGTGTTGTTATCAATGTGTCTAAGCAATGAACCTCCACCTGCATTGTGCAGGCGTGAAATGCAAACTGTGGAGAAAGCCCGAATAAAACTTGTCTACATGAATATAAAACCATATCATCTATTATTATAAACTTGAGATAAATAGTCTTTCCTAATGTAACACAGTGTGTGGCTCAGTTTTTGTAGCTTGGAATTTACAACTTGTGGCTTAAACTATCGTCCTTAAAGCTAGTCTGGCTAACATATGCTAATGCTGCCAATCCACCTCAGTACACTGTATTTACAAGAACATATACACTGAAGCTGTATTTTCACCAAAAACTGAATTGAAGGCGTCTTGTGATATTGTTTTCTATGTTCTGATTATCTAACGAGACTTATTGATAGACTCAGGGAAGTCCACATATAAAACACTTTCTTTTATGAGACCAATCCATTAGAATGACGATCAACATAAGAATGTAAAACTGTAATAACTCTTCATCTGGCTGAGGGCTAAAATAATAAACAATAATAGCTTGAATTGATATTGCGCCTTCAAGCCAAATGTTTTGCAGTACTACTTTCAACCAAATAATTTCGGACTTCATAATAGCTGCGGTCAGAATCAGAGGTTTGCAACCCAGTACAGTGCTGAAATATTTCTCACTGTAGTTGCTGTCGTATTGTGGAATACAATGAAATGATATGTGCTCCCTCAAACGTCTTCTTTCCTTCTCAAACCCACTTCCTGTCCTCCCTCCATGGGTGAACCCAGGGAGTTTCCAGATGACAACAGGAATCTAAATCATACGTACAGTGTATTAGGGTCCATATCTCAGGGGCATGAAAGCCTGTTAGCAAGATGGGGCAAGAAGATACCAGAAATTCCCCTGCTGAGTCCCTTTACCCCCTACTCCCTCTTAGGCCATCCTCTTATTTTCTGCTGCGAATAAAGCCCACAACTTTACATCTCCAGCTCTGAATGGGGCCCATCAAGCTATTTCTGAGCCATATCTCTCACAAGGGCATGAAAAAGTCCTATCCTGCCTCCCCTCCCCTCGTCTCTGCACACCTCCCTGTTCAGCCATGAAATGACACCCCTATTTAATCAATTGTGAATCATGAAATTTTGCACAAGAGACTCCTTTTCTTTACACTTGACAGTGATTGAACTGCACAGCCATGCAATTCCATTCACCACGGTGATGAGAAGAAAGGGGAGCGGGGGGAGGAGCCGCGTCTCTATGCAGAGTCCGTGTGTGTGTGTGGGAGATGAAGGCGATTTCCATGTGACATCATGGGGCTCTGCTGAATGCCACCGCAACAGAGGGTCCCTTCTGTGAATTGAGTCCACGTGGTCGGACGGCACAGTGGGATCCTACAGCTGATCTATAGGGGTGCAAAGGAGGGGTGTGTTTGTGGGTGTGTGTGTGTGTGTGTGTGAGAGAGAGTGTGTATGTGCCACAGATGAAAAGCCCTTTACAAAGTTTTTACAGAGGCCCCCAAAATACTGGCGGTTAAGAATAGCAGCGATGCAGAAGAAAAAAAGAGTATCAGAGAGATTACAAGTAGATGGGGGTGGAGGGGATATGGCAAGACAGAGAGGGACAAGTGGAAAGATGAGTAGGAGAGAGAGAGAGAGAGAGAGGAGGGGGAAAGAGACTACTGATTAGAAAGACCCCCATCCCCTTTCTTTCTTTCGCATGAATGGGCTGTGGGAATGACAAGTCAATGTATGATGTAAGGTCTCTGCTGAGAGTGTCAGGGAACATAGCTGAGATTCCAGGCATCTGTGCCACATAGCTGTGACATGCCATGACCCCAGAGTGACCCCGATGCAGAGGTCAGCGGGGTCACTCTGGGTGGGTCGGGTCCTTTTACGTCCCAGCGGGAACAGAAAATGACAAACTCCCTGTTTTTTGCAAGATCAATTCAAATGCTGCATCATCCATTTTACTGGATGGGGTTGCATGTCAGTGTGTGTGTGTGTGTGTGTGTGTATCGCCCCTGTGTTTGTAAATATGAGCACAACATGCACAACATCCGCAAATATCGATTAAGTGGAGTTAAATTTGGTGCAGATATTCATAGCTCACATTTTTCTTGTGACATCATCAGATCAAAATTCAGACATGGTAACTGTAGAAATTAGCAGGCAATCACACACTCGGCAGAAAGTCTGGAGCAACTGACTCTGACGTTTCTCACATTTAAAGCAGTCGAAACAAACCCAACTCAATATCCAAGCTTTAAAGCACATTAAACAGTTCTCTATGCTAAAGTTGAAAATTAAACATCAAGCTTGCTGGGATCGCCAGAAAGACCCATTTCTTATCAAAGGTAATATCAGTCTTGGGGATTGCTTTAAATTGTTTTGAGATACTTCCAATTATTCCCAATATGCCTTCATTGGACACTTAGGCACTTGTTAATTACATTTATTAATTGTGTTTTGAGTTCCAAGTACGTCTGATGACTCAGATGAATGACATACCTCTCTCAAAGAGTGTTAGCATGGACTCCAATGGGGCTCACGTCTTGTCACATGCCATCTCTCTCTGTCTTTATTTGTATACACTTGTCAAGATGACGCTCTACAGCTCTGGAGGAGAATGCAACATGGTTACATCAGGGCCAGGCTATCATTAAGAGGAAGATTTCTGGGGAATAGAATTTTGCAAATGACATAAAATGCCAGTGAACTCATTGTATAAAGAGAATATGTAATATACAGAGGCGTTAGAGCTCTTCTTTGTTAACGCCTGCAGAGGAAACTCATTTCTGTGCACAGACTGATGGTGAAAAACAAGATGAAAAGATGGAAGAGAGACACAATCGTAATCACCTGGGGTGTATTTCTAGGGACTGAATTGTCCTATCAGCCAAACTGCATCGACGCCAGAAGATTATTTAGAAAGCTACAAACTAGAGAAAGTAAGAGTTAAGGGTAAGTAGGAGACAAACAACTTTTGCCTAAGATTAGATGTGATGCGTCAGTGTGAATGCTTGGCATCCGTATTTAAATCCGCTTTCTATTACTTACTGTCACTCCCAGTCCCACCCTGATATTGGTTCCCCCCCAAAAAAGAAATCCCTTGTCTCTAAAGCGTTAGTGTACAGGATTTAGCGCCATCTAGGTGACAAACTTGCCAAAGGATTTCATTTGTCAAATTTAGACTACTGTAAAAAACATGGCGGCCTCCATAGGGAGGACTCCTTCCTGGTAAATATATAGTGTTTGAATATAAAGGGTTCATTCTATGTGTCCTAAGTTCAAACTCCAACTTAAGTGGAATTTTAAAACTTTGGAGTAGTGTTGAGAAAGTTGTTGATCTGGTTATTTGTGAGGACAGCTGGGGTGAAAATCATCTGTGGATGCAGAAGAAATGTTTTGGCCCAGTTGTTGCTTATTCACATTTGCTTGACTCCTATTGCATATTAAGCAGTGAAACGTTTTGTCATGAATGTCAATTTTCCCAACGATTCTAATTCATTCATTTGGAAGTCACATCATGAGGACAGATTTGCATGCAAACAGCAAATGCAACCAACGGATGACAGTTACGTGAGCAGCTGCGTTTCCCTCGTCGGCTTGTACAGTCGTGCTTGGTCGCCACAAAATGAAAGGAAACAAAAAAAAGAAAGTCCAGTAGCAATCTACAGTCGGAGAGGAATGTCGCTGATAACTTTCTAAAGTCACAAATGTCTGTCTGACTTATCTGTGTGAGATAACGATCACTGGGATACAGGGAGAGCGGGGGGAGGTGGCGAGAGTGAAGGTGAGGAGTTAAGCACCTAAGCTAGCAATAATGAGCAGAGAGACGGCTGATACGATCTTCTCGTTTGACACCCAGATCATTAAAACCTCTAAATGATGGAAGGCTCCGCTGTCCAGCACAGCACACCCTGAAGCAGGAAGGAGATTTAAGACTGAAGGCTGTTTTCAGAGTTATTTTAAGGATCAAAGGAAGAATAAAGAGAAATCTACAGCCAACTGATGATGTTCACCGGGCGGACATTTTGTACACTGGCTCTGCTAATAAACAATATGAGTCTTTAGTCCCTTTGTGACAGAATTAGTTTTCCTTCCTGCAACAATTACAGTAACATTATTTATCAAAGGAGCTAATGATTCAAATCCTGTATGGAATGAAATGGCTGCAACCGATTTTCCCAACCAGCCATTTAGAGCAACTAGCACCAGCTGAAGCCATTTGTAAAAGATTGCTTACATTTTGGTCTAAAAGAGTCTGGCCGAAGCTCTTTATTTATTTTGCTTTTATTGTTAGAAATAAAATACAAACCAAGTGAGAATTAAATCTTAGTCTGATGGAGCCTTCATTGGTTTTGCAGGTTTTGGGTCAAAAATATAAGATTTGGACAAGTTCCTCTGTGTACTGTGTACTCTAGTTTCAGGGGACCCAATTTGATGCTTCAAATACAATATGTAAATGTAAACCTCATACTGGTGAAACTAGTGGTGGTATAGAAATGCATTTCTAATGATTTATTTTAATTTTTAAAATTTCAAACCTAGCTCATTACCCAGTGGTGACTGACTGTGTGTGTGTTGTGCAAGGTCCCCCTACAGATGGGTTTTAAGCAGATGTTGAATTTCCTGATTTTTCTGAGCATTATTTATGCAGGACAACAATTAAGTCAATCTTGTATCTTAATCTAATGCCGAGACTAGGAAAAATGGATTGTCTTCCTTGGCTAATGTTTGGCTAAAAAATGTGTCTGGAAAAATACAGTGTATGCATGTTCCCTTTATACCCTGGGATCTTTATTTGACGATCCCAGATGTCATCTCTAGTTTGAGAACATATTAACACCTTGAAACAATTACGTACAAGCACACAAATGCAATTTTGCAGCAACGCTGTCTAATCAGCAAAACCTCTGAGGGTGCTGGAGAACAACATGTGCTGTGCTTCTCGCCTCACTGTTGACTTTCCAACACTAATCCCACCTCAGAACAGCACGCAGTCTCTCCAAGGAACCCAGGCAAACCTTTTTACTCTGACATCAAAAGCCATTTGTTGGCAGCAGGGATGCTGGACCAGGCCACACCCAAAACAAGTCATAACACAGTCTGGTCAAATTACAATGCTCACCTCCCCCATTTCTAGCCTTAAAGGGCACCTTAATATCCCCTCCACCACCTGGCTGGCATCAAAGCCCAGGAACCCAGTGCTTAACAGGGAGACACATCAGCAACATTTCTGGGCTTTCATTTCCTTCTACGCGGCGGGGGGGTGCAGGAGGTATGCCACGGCCCAGGCTCAGTGTGTGTGTGTGTGAGAGAGAGAGAGAGAGAAAGACAGAGGTAGACAGGGAGTCTCTGTTGCAGACAATAATATCTGTAATTTGCCCATGGATTGAGGAGCAAGAGGCAAAGAAAGGACCTGGTGCACTCAACTGGAAGCACTTTTATGTGCCTGTGTGTGTTTGCATTTGTGTAATTAGCAGCAGCGTGTTACAGCCACTGATTGCTGGACAACAGGAACCCCCCACCCCCCCCACCCGTTTCCACCATCAGCAGCACGTGTGGTTTGGCACGCCGATGGACAGTCACACAAGTGGACAGATGTTTCCACACACACGCAGGGTGACACATGATGTAAAACTGTAGTGAATGTTATAACGTGCTCGTAATATCTCACACACACGGAGATGCACGGTATCTCCTCGCCGCCTCTCCTCCAGTCTTGCCTGCTGGCCCTGCGTGGCCTCTCCACACCCACCATATGCTGACTGCTGGATGAGAGCTGTAATTTGTAAATGATTTCACCTTTTAATAGAGAAAAGAGGAGGTTGGCTGCAGTTGAATCCCTGTGGACGTGAAGCCCGAGAAGAAAAATAAGGATTGGAGCTGTGATTTAGACAACATTTAATTGTACTGTGCAATTATCTGTGCGGTTCATGTACTGAAGTGATTTGCCTTTTTGCATGTGTGTATGCTTATGTGTGTGTATTTGCGTGTGAATGTGTACTTGTTGTTGGATTCTTACTTGAGGACAAATCTGCGAGCATGCAAGTGTGTGTGTGTGTGTGTGTGTGGTTTTCAAAACAAGCTGCTGCCAAGGCTTAGCTGATAGGCTAATTAAGCTCACCACAGGGAATAAATGTTTCCTCTCTGCCTGCCATTTGTCACACCTGGCACGGAAATGTCACTGGGAAAAGACACACAGACCGACACACACACGCGCACACACACACACACACACACACACACACACACACACACACAGTGGGAGAAGTGAAGAGGCAAACAGAGCTACTGTGCAAAAGGAAGTGGAAGCAGAGAAAAAAATTGAGAAAGAGGCAAGGAAAGACATACGAGATGCAGACTTACAGCAGCCGAGGAAGAAATGCAGAGAACTGCGCAAATGAGAAAAGATGATTAAAAACACGAGTGGAGAGGGAGAGAGAAGCTTTCTGAGCTCTGCCAGACAACAGCATTTCAAACACCACTGAGCCTCTTTAGAATACAATTTCAGCTAAATAAAAACATGAGTGTGTTTCTTTCAAATCCAGCTGAAGCGAAGTTGCAGTTACACACTCCTGACTCAATACCTCATAACCTCCCTGCTTTTCAATTTTCTTTTTTACTTTTGCTTTGTTTTCAGTAGAAGCATATTCTGTGAAACCAACCAACAAAATATTAATCAAACACACATGCTATTATCCAAGTTTATCCAAATTGACTAAAATGTTGAAAAATGCCAAATCTGTCAATACTAACGACACAATTCATCATCCAATGGTTTAGATGTAAGGGCTGGACTGACTGACCAACTAAGACACAAGTATTGCTAAAAATACACATTACCTAATGGGCAAGCAGATGTGTATGACAACAAGTGAAACAACTGTGGCTGCAGCAGTCAGTCAGACCTCCCTCCCCTGAGGCACCATGTTTGCCATCTTATTCTTCAGTCCCCCCTTTCTTTTCTCCCTTTTCAAACTCGCACACCCCGGCAATCTCCACTCTGAAATTTGCTTGTCTTTACAAGCGTGACAACTTAAGTAGAGTGTAGCCCCACAGCTATTGTAACACTCACCAATCGCCACCAACACAGACTTGCTGGTGCTGCTCGTGAGAGCTGAGAGCGGCACACTTACAACGGCCCACGGGATGTTTACGGTGTGAGGAATGGTGACAGAAATTAGGTAAAGGCATTACCCAGCTGACACAGGGTTTTTGAGTTGTGTGGGGTGGGGGGTGTCCTCTTTTGTTACCACCATCCTGTGGTAATGACCTCTTGTTGTGGAGTTTAGCTCAAAATTCTGCCGCGACACTACAAGATCGCACAGTAGGTGCTGGAGTGTGGCACCAAAATGCACTGGGGGGCAATTGTCTTTCATTTCTGCTCACTGGAAACGCAAGTTACTGTTCATTTGCCAGCGGTTATTATCCGATAGATTAGATATATCGTCCATTTCAGAGCAGACGTTTTTCATTGTCAAAACTCTGATGAAATCCAACTATTAGAATTGATGGAGATTGAAATTAAAGTGAGAGCTCATTGCACAAACAATGTGTGAGGGTTGTCAAAGCACGGTGAACGTGCTGCCGCTGTGCAAGACAATGAAAGCCGTGAAGCTTCAACATTAACGATGCTGCACCGGATCATCCATTGCCTAAATCCATGCATGCCACATGATGTTATTTCCATGGATCACTTCAAAGGGAAGTGAAATCAAAGATCTTGTCCTTTACTGAGGCACCCTGGCACCAGAGGCTCCCTGATGCTTGCCTTTCTCATCTCTGTTGTACAGCGTCCCCTTATCTGGCTTTTGTCAACATGTCACTTAGTCATCCTTAACTAACACCAATCTTGGTTACCAGCTGTCCTCCCTTCTTCCTTCCCCTCCCACATTGTTCAGCCCATCTCCTCCCTCTCCTGTGCCTACAATCGACACGTTGCCGTCATCTGCTCTAATACACGCGACACATCCAGGCTGACAGCACCCGTATGGTCCCGTCTTGCCCAGCACGGCAGAAACATGTTGGCCCCATATGGAGCTTCTGCACAAAGGGAATATATTTGGGATGTCTGTGGGAACCAATGAGGATGTTAGGTGGATGGTGATAATAGACTTTCATAGTGCACCTGTGCAGTAATGATGTGGAAACCTTAAGCAGCTTAACCGCAGGGTGGTACTATTTTGATGAAGCTCTGTAGCTTCCTGGCTCTCTCTCCATCTTCCATTTTCTCGTATTTCCATTTTCATTTCACCAGGAAGTTTCTCAAACTTTCAACCCGCAGCACCGTTCCTTGTCTCTCTTGAAATGTTTCCAATAAGTTGTACATGTAGATGGTTAACACAAGGACACCGACTCGGCCAATGTTCCCATGCCCCAGCGATAAAGGAGAAGAAGAGCAGAAATCAGACAGCATTCGAGCTTGCGCCTCTTAATCTCCCCTCCTCCGGCTCAGCCTAACTGACGTTTTCTTAATTTATTCCTCTCAGGATTTCAGCATTTTAATTAGGTCACTCCAAATCTCCACCCACGCAGTGTTATTCTGAAAAAAAAAAAAAAAAAACTTTTCTATTTCATCGTGTTTGTCATTTGACTCTTCATTTTTCATTCTCTCTCTTCCTTTCTTTCTGTTTTCGCACTTGACAGTTTTGCTCAGCTCAGCCTAACTGACGTTTTCTTAATTTATTCCTCTCAGGATTTCAGCATTTTAATTAGGTCACTCCAAATCTCCACCCACGCAGTGTTATTCTGAAAAAAAAAAAAAAAAAACTTTTCTATTTCATCGTGTTTGTCATTTGACTCTTCATTTTTCATTCTCTCTCTTCCTTTCTGTTTTCGCACTTGACAGTTTTGCTCAGCGGGTTATCTTCCTAATGATGAGCACTGTTTTTTTTTCTGACTAAATCCTGCAGCTGCCAAAAGTAAATACTGCCAAGGTAAATACATAATTGAATCTCGATTTAAATAAATGAATAGCTTTAAATAAAGAAATCTCTTTTTCAGTGCCTCTGGGGCTGAAGACAATGACGGGATTTGTGAAAAAGTAAAATCAGACAGTGTGAGGCAAACTTCTAGATATGAAGTTCTTTGACCTGATGACGCATGACAGTGTCTGCACAGGAATAAACTTCACCGTTAGCATTAGTTTGGTCTTTCCACTTTACGATGCTTCTCAACAGCCTGTGTGCGTACGAGCTTGTTTGCGCTCTGCTATAAGAGCAGTCTTGGCCTATCTCCAGCCTCAATGGAAACTAGAGGTAATTACTTTTCTACAAAGCGTCTGACAAGGCAAAAATCCTTTACACGTTTTCCATCGGCACAGCAGGACATTTACTATGACTACTTGTTTTGCTGAAGGGGTCTAACAAACAACCACCTTTCTGGTTGCAATTCTCTTTTACGATCGTAGGCGTAAGGCCCTGACACACCATGCTGAGCTGTCAGCTCCCAGGCGCCTTTGGGTTGTGGTGTGGCGCCATTGGCTCTAGTTTGACCTTATTACCCGTGATGAAGATGATGAGGTTTTTCTTGGACTGGATTGAGGAACAGTCTACTGCTGCGTATAAACCAGTCTTTGTTGTGCCTTCATGAGCAACCTGAAGAGACGTGAGAAATGTAAATGCGTGTCGTGTAATGAGAAGCCGAAAGGAGAATAGGTGAGCGGTACCATCGCAGCAATACACTCACTTTCACTCATGCTTTTAAAAACAGTAGCTGTTAAGTATGGTTAACTCAAACCTCTGGGGGTCTCTTAATCAAAACAATAGTGAAAGCTTTTTTTTTTTTTTTGCTGATGTCAGGAAGCAGTGTAGGATCATGGGAGTTGTCTTCCCTGATGTTACTCAGATGCAAATCAGACACAGATAAAGTATCAATTAAAATTTATATTCACATTATGCAGCAAACGGCTATAAATAATCATGAACCACCAAGAGTGACAAATACAAACAGTGTAGGGAAAATCTGTCAGCTAACAGTCAACCAGTGTGTTTTCATTTTATTGTGTTGTTCAAGCAGAGACAGGAAACCCAACAGCTTAATTAGCTCACATGATAAAAAATAAAGATTATAGGGTTATATATCAACTATATGGATAAATGATCCAGAAATTGTTCTCAAAACATTTATTTCATCTTCATATCACATTATGCCTAATAATCAAACTCAGATTATAACCTGTGTTTAGTCCATGGAGTTTAATTTGGTGAAATCAGTGAAAAAAAAAATCCTTTAATGTTTTGAGACACTGAGATAATTTGAGATGGAGAAGAAAAGGCCAACTGGAATAACAGGAAGAAAACATTCATTAAGATGACGCACAAGTTATTTTAGATCTGACAGATCTGAAATGCACAAGGAAGTCCCCATGTTTCATGAATCAGTACATTGTCAATTAAAGTATTTCCTGTCTGGGTTTTGTCTATACTTCTTCTTTTCCTGTTATGGGGACGGGAAGTAGGGAGGGGAAACTCCTGTCATCACTGTCCACTGTAATTTACATGCTCCGTACACACACACCTGCCACACCCACACACCAAATCACGCTCATCCTCTGCCTCAGTCCGTCCGCTCTCCTCTCCTGCTTTGCTTTAGAGACAGAGAGTGACTCAGTCCTCCATCAGATCCTGTTCCACCACAGTCCGACCACCTCCGATCAGACTTTCCTACCACAACTCTGAGCAGCTCCTCGTGCGATACTGCTGTGTGGACTGTGCTCTGGCTGCCGATCCTCAAGAAAGAGTCAGAGCTAGGCTACATCACCATGAGGCCCAAGGATTGCTAATCCATGACCTTCTGAGGAAGATAAGCCCAGAATGTCGGCTCTATCTCCACCACACTGCAGTGAGGGTTATAAGAGCTGAGCTCGAGCTTTGTAGTCTCGTATGCTCAAGGGTTTTGGCTAAAGCGGCTCTCTGCGACTGCGGGATCATGCCTCTGCACTGCATCGAGAGCAGCCTCGGCCAGACGAGTGCGGCAATTATGTGGTTAGCCTTGGCAAGTGGCGGAGGGTAGCTGATTATTGGTATAGCTGAAGGCCTGGAAGATGGAGGCACGGATAGCCGGCTACAGCGGTGCACTGTGTGGCAAACAGAAGCCAGGCTGGAGCTAAACTTGCCTCTGTCGGAGAGGAAACTGCTTAAGAGCTACACAGAGCCTCCTCTGTGTGTGTGTGAGAGAGAGACTGATGCAGCCAGGAGAAGAACCTTTCCTGAGCTGTGTAGGGATAGCTGAGGTTCACTGGGTTCAGTCACACTGTGCATGCAACTATTGTGTGAACATGGTTGGGATCGTGCAGCACGGTAACGTGGCAAAAGATGTGTCTCATATTACCAGATCGTTCACCTTTGTAGCCAAATTCATGTGAATATGCAAAATTAATCTGTCGGCAAGGGACAGGATTTGGGGGCTAGAGGCTTCCTAGCCTACATTTCTAGTTTGATCCCGTTTGAGCAGGTTTAGTTAACTGCAGGTAAAAAAAAAAGCAGTGTGTATGCAGAGCAAGCAGGCAGAACATATTGACCGAAAAGCATCGGCTGAAGCATTTTTAATTCATCTGCATTCATATCCAGATTACTGTTTTTAGAGATAAGCCAGTTTTTGGCTTATGTTTGACTCATGTGGACCTGCTGTTCTGCAAACAGTTGCCGTTGAACAGAGGTTGGAGTTTTTGTGCAATGGAAGCTTCGCAAAATGAGCTGTTGCTAAATCATCAGTTAAACTCTTCTTGGATGCGGGCGTGTGTAAGTAATCAGATGAAAAAACCCTCATGCATTGCGGGGGACATTTAACAATTATATCACAATGTAAAAACAAAGTGTAATACAAAGTGAATCAAACCTAACGCTTACTAGAAGGCTACATTCGCAAACCATATGGGCATGTCACCATAGTAAAGACAGCTTCTGCTGCACTAATCACTTTGACATGGCAGATGCACAGACTGAGGCATTATTGGCAAACGGAAAGCTACTTTCCTCCGTTTTCACAGTGGGAAACAGCTGTCCAAAAATCTGAGAGCGAACCAGGGAGAGAGAGAAAGGATGAGGAAGCGAGAGCGTAAGAGAAGGCAATGAGGAATGGAGCGATGGCCAATAGCCAGACCCCGCAGCGACTCAGATCGGATCCCCCAGAGGTGAGGATTAGGTTTCTGATCCAGATTTTAGGCTGGATTTTGGGCTTTTTGCTCACGCTGGGCCCATCTGAAATTCTGCGTTTGCACAGTGATGTCAGTCATATTCTTTCTCCCTCCCTCCCCACCTCTTTTGTGAGGGTGTGTGTGTGTGTGTGTGTGTGCGTGGGAAACAAAGAGAGAGAGAAAGTGCTCACAGCCATTGCTTGGTATTCAGTGTATGTTGCGGACAGTGGCACAGAAGGAGCAGTTAGCCAGTCCGGCAGCATTAATTTGTCAGCATATCCGAGCTAAAAATCCTTTGGGGCCCCTGGGAGCCAGAGCAGGAGCGCAGAGGGCCTGGGGTGAGCCAGCATGCGCTAAACACACACAGCTGTGCACCGATGTGAAAAACACACAGAAATGTGGATATCCTTCACAATGACAGCATATTAATATTGACACACGTGTATGTCGGATACACACGTTTAGTTCCACTGCTCCCGTCATCACCACCACACTGCAGCACGAAGGAACACACAGCTGCAGCGATGCATTAGCAGCTGCAGTGGAGAAGGGTCAGAGACAGTGCATGTCATGCAGCCTGTGTCCTCTGAATCATTGGGCCCACTGCAGGCTGACATGCCATGTGGAGCATCACACACACACTCACACACACACACACACACACACAAAGAGACACAGAGAACTAACACCTTTTCTGACCTTTGATGTTCAATGCGGCATACACATATATCCTCATCCGACCCCACTTATATGCACACGTTTGGACACACACGCACACGTCTTAAGCTTCCTTCAGACATGGACTGAGCTCCGTGTGAACGTGCACCAGTGAGACACTGCAGTTTCTGTGAACGTCCTTCGTCTGGCCGCCTTGTGTTATGTCTGTAACAATCCAGGAGGATTCACTGCAAGTGAGCGGGGGAGTTAGTGGCACTTCTCATTCGTAGACAGATGCAAAATTTTAAATAAATAAGTAAAAGGAAAGACATATTTGCAGGTGAGAGTGGTTTCATGCATGCAGAAGAGAAAGCCAAAAATATTTAGAGAGTTTTTGGTGAGAGAGCTCACACCGTTATCCTCGCAGCAGAGCGAATACATCACTTCCTGCCTCGGCCTGCTGCACCTGGCTGCTCCGCCTCTTGCCTGAATAATGTGGAAGATATGTTGCGGTTGTCTTTGTGTGTTGTGCATGTGTGAAAGGAAAATTGCAGGAAACCCCACAGCCGGTTCTCTGGATTTTTTTGTAACCTGGCTGTACAGACATGTGTATCTCTTAACCTTAAAACACGTTTTCCGTGCGGGGACAAGAAACTATCCCCATACCGTTAAATTTTCATGTGCAGACAAATCCCCAGGTGATGGTACAAACACACAACGGTCCGCATGTCACAAGCAATACCTACACCACACACACACGTGTGAACAGTGTGTACAGCCACCGGCTATCACTCACATGGGCTTCATCCATTAAATATTAGTAATACATTGTTCTGGATTCTTCTGAGATCCGACTGTTTGATCTCTGCTGCTCTGTCACTCAAACCTGGCACTGCATCTATAATTCAGCACATATACGCTTCAACACCTGGGGGGGGTATGTCCTCACCTAATTTCTTTCAAGTCAAATAAATGTATGAGAATGAGAGTACATCTGTTGCGACTGGTGTATACCTGTATTTATAGGGGAGCTAAAAAAGATTTGACAACATTGGAGAAGTTCAGAGGTATCTAATAACATTTTAGACAATAAAAAACTTGCAGGCAGTAGGGGAGTTTGATGATGAGACTGAAATGAGCACATGTGGTCAATGTCAGAAAGTGTGTAAACCTTGTGCTGAGGCTGTTATGTCAAGTTCTACCGCCAAGGTCATGGAGGAACCATCAAGCTCAAAGCCGGGATATAATCACAGTATGAGAAATAGTATAGAAATATTTGTATTCGTCTGTCACAGATGCAGTTTAATGCTCAACCCAAGTCACGTACTCGCTACACCAAAAAACTAGGCTGAAACATGGTGTAATGATGATGTACACAGAAGTGAAGGTCTCACACTGGTAATGACGGGGGATGAGTTTTATCACATGTGGCTCTCATCTCAAATAGCCTGTGATAAGATAGAGAGGCCAAATCCAGCCGAGCGGCAAACGCTGCAATGTCCAGGCAGCCAGAACCAAAGGAGGCTTAACCTGAGGTGCAGAAGTAACTCAGGCAGTACGGCAGAAAGTCTGACACTGAGACGATGGAAGAAAATGATATAATCACAGATTCATGGATAGAAAGAACCACAGTCAGTTTTAAGATTATATATTAAATTCAATATTCTGATCAAACCGTTGAACAACACTAACACAAACCTAAATATCTCCCTCAAAGAAAATGTACTAATTTGAATGTAAAGGTACTAATTGTCCCTGCATAGCAACATGGAGGTTCATATTCACTGTTACTGTTACCACGCACCAGCACAACCACCGACCTCCCAATTAAATGGAATAATTGCAGCAAATGTAATGTACACAGGCTATATTCAGACTGTATTAGCGAGGAAAAAGAAAAGAGAAGAAGAATGGAGAAAAAAAGAGGCAGAAGAATAATTCTGAGACGTTAATACACCTCCTACTCATTAATCTCTGCTGCTGCCACTGGACAGAATGCCAGGGAAAATATAGTCCTAGTCCTTTGATTATTTCTTCCCACCTTAGAGCAACACGCTCACATCAGGCGAACGGTTACCAACTCATTACAGTCCTCCTCTATTGCTGTTAAATTGCAGTCATTTGTGTCTCTTAGGCAAATAGACTGAGTGCTCTGCCTGCAGACGTGCCCCGGCTCTATTATAATTGTCTTGACCAAATCTCTTTCTCAGCAGTTAAGACAAATGTGTCTGTGTGCCTCTGGAAGACGCGTGAACTGTATGTGCAATGGGTGAACATCAACGTGCAGGAGGCTAATATTAATACAAAGGCAAACTTGCTCTCATGCTGAATTTACAGTGACAGCAGATCGCTGTGACTATGTACAGTTCGATATTCACAGTCAACCATGGTACTGAAGGGGTTATCCTATCATGTACACTCCTGTGTAGTACATGCACGTCTCTGCACTCCGGACTACCAGTATAATCTACCTGAAAAACTACTCCCAGTAAACGTAAATATGGAGAATGCAGCAGGAGATCAACAACAGGAACCTTTTCGAAACATTTCAGGCGGCCGGTTCTGTCTGGGTTGGATGCTGTCAGTAGCTACTGGGGTAAGTTAAGGACAAAGAGAGGGTAAAAAAAACCCTTAACAAGCCTTAACCACGCCCCCCCCAAAAAAGAAACCAGGCGAGCAATTCTGGGGAGAGAGAAAAAAAATAGCATATTGTTCATTGTTTGTGCTCAGACACACTCACACACACACACACACACACACACACACAGTGCTGACACCAATAAGCAGTCAATGATTTTCCTAATGTTCTCTCCTATGGAAAGGCAATTCTCATGAGGGTGGTTAAAGTACCAAAAGACATGCGTAAACTCCCCCGATGGGAGCTTTCACTTTTCACATGCACGCACACATGTGCACGAACTCACACACACACAGGTGTAAAGACAAAAATAGTTGAACGGAAAGCGAGACAACGTGTGTGTGAGCGTGTGTGTTTATCATTTCAGTTTTATCACTTCTCTCACTTATAACAAAACTTCCACCAGCTGTCATTGAGGCTTATATGAAACTTACATGCCGGTGAAATATTTGAATTAATATTTTATTACAGTCAAACCCACAGAGTTAAAAAAATAGAGGACCTATAGGTAAAATGTTTGGAGTTAAAATTGAAAAAAAAAGAAAGAAAATCAATCAAACAATTACAGAAAAATGACAGAGCCGGTGAAGCTTCCTTGCAAAGCACAAAGTGAAAGAATTTGACATTGTGCTCTCACACAATCATTGGCCCTAATTACCTTCTCCTCTGCTTCCCACCCACCCTCCACACAGAAATGCTTTTCTCATACATTGTAATTTCTGTATACCTCTGAGGCTTTATGTTCAATGGAATGGAACAGAAACAGGAAGGACGGCTGGAGACAGATGAGAGGAGTGAATAGTGGCGAGGAAAAAAAAAAAGAGGAAATGAGAATAAAATAAGTGCAATGACAGCAATTGATGACAAGAGCGAGCATGAGGGAGAACCGAGTGAAAGAGCAATGCAACTCCGGCGGCAGTGGCGTGGAAGCGCCTGCGTAGCGTTGCCGATGCGATGGCGCGATGATGATGGTGTTGATGATTCACCGCTGGTAAGAAATCAGTGAGAAGAACATATTATTATCACGCAGCTCAATTACGGCGCAATTTCTCCCCGGCAGCGACAGCCTCTGCAGGGCTCCTCATTGAGGCTGATTTGGGAGGCCTGCGGCGCCTTGGAGGGCCAGCCAACAACTCAGCGGCGCGGCGAGACAACCCCACTTCAGAACGCGGAGAGGGGACCTGGGTGGGGGGGGGCAACGAGGAGGAGAGGGAGCATGCTGTGATGAAGAGGGTGAGGAAGTGAGTTGAGGAGACGCACGCATGCAGAGGATGGGCAGGCAGGGGAGGACAGACAGGATGTAGATGCGCTGCTGATGGAGCAAACACCTGTTCGTGTAATGAGCACGAGCTGGTCCTGATGGGTGGGCATGAATACTGAAGAGCAGCTATTTGTGTGGTCCACAACGTTTCAGAAGTTTATTTACCCTCAAAGTATGTCAATGTGGTGCATGAGCAACGGAGGAAGCAGCAGAGAGATAGCGGCCTTTGTGTATCCGCAAGCTTTTATGTCTGTGTGCGTGTGCGTGTGTGTGTGTGTGTGTGTGTGTGTGTGTGTGTGTGTGTGGGTGAGTGTTTTTGTGATGCAGGAAGGAGAGTATTTTATGATTTAATGCATTCTGTAGGTGTGCGCCTTCAGCGCAGAGGGGCCTCTGAAGAGTGTGTGGGAGTGTGCACGGACATGCCGGCTCTCCTATGGATGTTTGCAGGTGCGTACGAGCTTGTACAGTTTAAGTGGTACATTCCGGCCTGTCTCCGTCGTACCCTGAAACGTTCCGTGCGGTGGCTGCCCCCGAGGCAAAGGCAGCCTCCGCCAAACCGCTTCGCTGACCTCAAAGAAGGGACTCATCAACATGACCTTGACCATAAACCTCAACCCTGACTCTCTCACACACTACATGCTGGTGTGATTATGAACTGGGCGGGGACATGATATAAGGCTGTAGCTTTCACCTGCTGTGTCAAACACCAGCGTGCGACTTTATTTACTGCAATATCTACCGCATGAATACTAATGTTTCCTTTGATGTTGCTCTAAAGCTGCTCTCATCAATATTTGTATACAAATCCCCGGCTGAGATGAGAAAGGTGTCACGTGCAACGTTGAACCCACAGAGAATGGTCTCCGCTGCAGAGCATCTTTCAGCTTCATGATATAGTTTAGCAACTTTACTGTTTCCTCTCATTTAGTTTCACTGCCCTCTTTAAACCTTTTAGATATATAGAAAGCATAGGAAAAATCAATTATCTTCACATTTTCAATATTAAATCTTCATATTTTGCTAATTTGTTTGTTACATGTTGTGTTTCTCCCTCATACTTGTTTACTCCCCAGGTCGACAGGACTCTATTGAAAATATTCTATTCATTATACATTTCACATCTATCCATTATTTATACTGCTAGTGCTTATCATTCACAGTGATGTTGGCCCACTAAATGACATTGAATCAAACGGAAAATCTTTGGAATCATGAATTTGAAAAACGTTCCCGAGAGGTACTTTTAATTCCCGATCCAGATGTGAATAATAGAGAAACTCTATGTTATCAGGCACATATGTCCATCAGGGTGTATGATTTAACCGCTGCAATCACCACATTGTTTGCGAGGACAAAGGAGAACTGGGATTATTGGACAGATTTGCTAAACCTCCTCAGTATGATCCCGAATGAGAGGCTCCAATTTAGAGTTGCTTGATAAAGCCGGTTGATCGCCGTCTTCACATCAGCTTACGTTTAAACCTTAAACTACCCAAACAGAGGGAAAAATCCCAGACCTGATTCGCTGCATGCGTGGACGCCATTTGGACTCTGACTACTTCCCAGAAATGGTCTGCAACCACACAGTCTCTGCCAGCCAGGGCCTCGCTACTATAACACGCCTTCAAACCAAACCGGGTTCCCCTAAGGATTACGCCAGGATTTGAGTCGACGTCGGATTTGTCGAAGGGATGAGACGTTTATCTTTTCTTTTCTTCCCCCCCCCCAACATTCCTTGATGCAGCGTTCTTCTTTTTCCCTCTTGCACATCTGTCTCGCTTTCGCTGCCTGTCTCCATCTCTCTCCCTTACTCACAGATAGAGACAAGTCTTCTGGGCCGTTGGCATTCAGCTTCAGTAGTGAGCAGAAGCAAAAGGAGGAGGAGAAGGAGGAGGAGGAGGGCGAAGAAGAAAAAAAAGCACCACTGTCAGTTCATCTGCTCTTGCTCTTCCACAGGACTGGAAGGACAAAAGCTTTCCCTGACAGGCCCTATCTCAACCCAACCGACGTGTCATCGCCCTGTGTCTTCACCAGAACTGCCACGTACTCTCTTTTCTTCCTGTCACTAACTCTGTCTTATTAGAGGAACACAATACATGAGGATTAGTGTACGGTGCAGTGAGGAGATAGCAAAGCAGTGGCTCATGCTCAGTGTCATTAGTCTGCGTGGGTGTGATTACATGTTCATGGGCATTTGTGTGTTACACGTGGATCAGCGTGGTGCATGTCAATGTGGAGGCACTGCAGCGATTTCACAGAAGTGGGCAATCTGCCGTGCGCTTCCCCGGCGACGGGGCTGTCAAGTGCTTTTCGATGCGATGTGACCATTACGGCTGAGAGACAAACACACTCCATGCTGTCTGATGATCCCCTACACGAGGCTATTCATAGCGAATGTTGCAGGAGGAACTATATAGAGGCTATAGCACACACTGTGATCAAGACTGGGGAATCAGCAACAAAAAAAAAAAAAGAGACACAGAACTGCCGCTGCATGCAATCTGACCTGATGGGGAACGTCCTTGTGCAGCTTCTCATCATGTCCCATTGCCCAGCACGGCAGCAACACCATGAAGGCAACATCCACTCACGCTCCATTATCAAGAAAATACACAATCTTCCCTGGGACAACAACTCCCCCAGTAATTTGTGAATCACAAGCATTCGCACAATATATCCTCTCAAAATAAGAATCCGTGCGCAACTTGATTGTAACTGCAAATGAACCTTTCACTGCAGTCGGGACACTCAGGGTTTGTTCCTTTGTACTGTCTACATTCCCTCATGATGAGCAGCCTTCAGTGGCCGAGATGAATTTCAAATTCAACAGCAGTTTGCAAGGTGACAGCCGGGTCGTTTTGCCTTGACAGACTAACCGCGTGGAACATTGCTGTAGTCAGCTGCTTCCAAGATTGGTATTCAAATCAACGTCTGTTAGGTTACCTGTCGCCTCATCAACACTGACAAACACTGTGTTAGTTTTACAAACGATTTCATTACACTGGTGTCTGTAATACTGAGGAGTTCAGTCTGGACAGGAAAAAAGGGCTGTTCTTTCCAAAAGTCCTTTTTGTGTCACTGATGCTCCCTGATTGGGCTTCATCAGTCACGACTCAACAACCATTGATGAAGGCAACACAGAGCGAATAACAAGTCTTCTTAACTCGTGTTGCTAAGAGTGCCACTTTATTCTAGGTCGCCGCAAAGGCATCCCTGCTCCTACTTTTTACCATTGCTCTGCTGGGTTTTGCAATTAAACAACCAATAGTTCTGTTTAAACCGGCATGCTATATTGTTAAAAAAAAAAAAAAAACAACAAAAAACAAAATGCATCGGCATGTCACAGCCGTGGTATCTGGCCGTTTTGGACTGAGGATCAGATTGAAAGATTGTAGGGAGTAATGGAAGGAGAAGGAGCAGCCACAGTGAGCTGTTAAGATTGAAGAGCTGCAGGCGAAAGGCTTCACACCTCCATCCTCAGTGAGGTAACCAACTCAGCTCACTGTGCCCGGCTGATCGCAGCCTGATGCCATGTGCGGCATGAAATCAGATCACATGCTCGCAGGATGATGGAAAATGCTCAATGAATGCCAGACTTTTTAGGGAGGGTTTTTTTAGTCAAACAACAATAGTTTGTTATGATGGCCCCAGATTCCGTGACCTGTCGGATTAAACAGAATTCAGTGTCACCAGCAGTGACGACTGGTGTCTCTAAATCAACCTGGGATCATGTTCCATCATGCTGTGTCCATCCAGTACCCCAAAATCCTCCTGGAATCTGCATCTTGTGCTTGTTATTGAGCTTAATGTGATTGTCATCAATCATGATCTATTCAACCTTATGTAATTCAAGTACTACATGTCTCACAGTACTTGGCATTAATCTCTTTTATAACATACAGCAGATCTTTTTAAAGAGATAATCCTGAAACTACGAAACAGCAGGGGAGTTGAGCAATTGGTTTAATAACCCTTCCATATGGTCATGGTCTAGTCCAAAGTGTGTGTGTATTGGTGTGTGTGTGTGTGTGTGTGTGCTCATATAGCCTTTTAGCCCTGCACTTAATATCCACATGCACCCAACTTCAGATAAACCAAATTTGGCCCCGGCCTCGTCTTGCCAGCTCTGTCTCTATGTCTCTCTCCTGTGTCTCTCTCCTAGGGCTGCCTGCTAAGCCTCTTACCTTTGGGATTATTGGCAACGCTAGGTATTATATAGCTTCATTCATCTGGATGATGCGTTATTAATGTGTTGGGGAATGAAACCATCTGCAACAGCAGCCGTGGATGATGTCTGTCTGAGTGTGTGCGTGTGTGTGTGTGTGTGTGTGTGTGTGTGTGTGTGTGTGTGCAGCTCTAATTGGTGGTAGTATGAACAGTCTTGACAGGGGAGAGATGTACAGTAGTTAATGATCTTTTTTTCTGCAGTTTTCCACATGAGGCCCACAGAGATATCACGCTGTGCACAAAGTGCGCACGTACACACACGCAGGCATTTACACAGCCTAACAAAGGAGGAGAGGGCAATAAGTTATGTGTTTGTTAAGTCCCTTTCAGATATGTACATCACTCTGTAAATGCACTGTTACACAAGACTCCAGGGTGATTTTCTGTGAAGGTCTCTCTTGAAATGTCAACGCATTTCCCTTTTCAGAGAACCTGGAAATCCTTATAAAGCTAGTGTTGGTATTCCTGGGAAGGCAGGCTACACTCACCAATACATTTCATCACCTCCCGTCAGCTGCCTGATCACACTACACCTCCAAAACACAAGAATGCAAACTGCTCGGAGCCAGCTTCTCCAGACTCGCTCTCTGACTTCTGACTTCAGCCTCTGATACGCCTCTCTGTCTGCAGACTCCAGGCACGGGCAGCTGAGTCAGTGACAGACAGGTACATGGACCAATCATTTTATTCAGACCAAACGAAATGGCAAAAACGTTAGCTTTTCACAGGCCACCGCAGAGCGATGTCATTCCATAAAAGCATATTCCACTTTCTCCAGTCCAGTTTCTGCCTCTGGTTCAGCTGATGACCACAGAACAAGGAGGGGTCTGTCCCTTCCTTTGAGCACTGCTGCTTCACTCTGCCATTAAAACCAATTCAATCTTCCTAGCAGACTTCACATGACACATCCTCAGTTTTTCTAATGGTCATCACGATGCTTTGGATCATCTTGTCACAATAATTTTGCCCCCAGCTCCTTACTTAAGTGGTTCTTCCTTCCTGCAAAAATGTTGGTCACAGATTTTCCCTCAGAGCCAGTTCTTTGGCTATGGAAATTAAAATAACGATTCAAGATTAGGCACTGGTTTTGAACTGGCCATAGAACTGCCTCAGTGGAAAATTGAAATAAGTCGCCTGATCTCATTCCAACTGAGGACCTACATGCGAGACGAGACCACAAGCATCAAACCAGCCAACACAGAGTTTTAGCATGAGCAACGTGCAAGAGTCTCACAGTGACCTTGATCAGACGTTTTTGTACATTTTTTCTTTCATTTGTGGATCTGAAAAATCCGGCAGGAGGGAGCAGCAGCTAACATTTTTCCAATTACATTTTGATTAACCCAAGTTTTGAATTAATCATTTCATCAATAGGACCAAATAAAATTGTGAAAATGTGCTGGTCACAAAAGCAAAAGCTGAAAATGTTACATTTAGAACTACACATAGAATAAAAAAAAAAAAAAAAGAAGCAACTTGTCCCATTTGAGATGCTGCCTGTCTCCTCCATCAGGGCTATTCATGCATGCTGCCTTCTTTTGAGATGCTCAAATTAAAACATCTAGCTGCTGAGTGAGCGTAGATTTCAGTCTCATCTTTTTTTGGGAGGCAGATTAAATTGCTTCCACGGCAATGAGCATCAGATTGGACAGAATGAGAGTTCCTTGAATCAAATTTCAGACCCATCACCTGCACGACCTGCTGAGGACATACGGTTTATTATATCATTTGATATCAATACAAAATCCAAAGGGACATGTGCACATATCTGTGTGTGTGTGTGTGTGTGCGTGTATGTGTAGTATATCTAACATCATGACACCTGTCAAATAGATATTCCTCCTTTACAAACAGTCAGCAAAAAGACAGGAGGACAGAGAAAAGGGTCGGGGCCTCGGCCGCAAACAGACGACATGGACGCCGCACTGAAGAGGCCGGCAGAACATCTCACACCTGCCCTTGAAGGAGCGTTCAGCGGGGACGTGTGATGTTTGCGCTGCTATGGATACCCAAACTTTCAGCCTGCAAACTACAGACAGTCTGAAGTTTTCGGATTCCACGCTGGCACAGATATTTTGCATATGAGTGGGATTAGCTTTGTGAAACATCATGACAGGGTTTCAGCGGCACACCGCATCGCGACTATAATGAAATGTTTGGTGGGGGGGTGTTCTCCGTTGCAGGTTTTGGAGACAGATGGTGTCATGTATACAAATTACACTCCGACATCAAAGTGTCTTGGGTTTTTTCGATGCATCTCTTTCAAGTGTGAGGAGCGTACTTCTTCCCTCAGATGTGAATATGTTTCCGACTCTCTCGGAGACTAGCAGCGCTTGAAAAAGAAGCTCGCTGTGCGTGAAATGCTAACGACAGATGGACGGACTGATACTTTACTTTTCCCTCATTACAGGTTTTACACAGTTACACTTTAATGGCGTAATGATCAGGACATTTGAAATTCTAAATCACACAGTAGTGCATCTCCTGGGTGTCTCTGGGCTGTTATTAGGTATTTTCCAATGTCTGTTTAAAGCAAAAAAAAAATCCCACACTCACAACGTGATTTGCTTTCGCTGAGTGGCAATTTGCAACAAATTACCACTGCTGGAGTGGCATGGCTACAATACAAGACCCATCGCTGACAGTGAGGGGCACAGGAACATGCTACGTGACTTGAAGGCATGGGAAAGGGAGGAAGGAAAGATAGAATAGCAGTGGGCAGAAAGTTGCATATGAAAATACCGCACCACCAACTAAGCCCTGGAAAAGAGGAAGTGATTCTATAAAAGTTGCGGCCGTGAAGTCAGTAGGATATGATGAAAACAAACTTTTCAAATCGTCAAAACTATCTGGCAGCGACGCTGCCCTGCGGTCTGACCCAGCTGCTGACCACAGCTGGAGTTTATCCGAGGACGTAGAAGGAGACACGGTCAACACAGCGGAATAAATATGTAAATAGATGATACACACACAGACCTAATTACACACTCATACACTCACAGACCTTGCAGCCACGGACCTCTGACTGTAAGCATGACTCCCTGTCTGTGTCGTGGCACAACACCGTCTGGCGATTCCAAAAAATCTACTTATACATTGTGTATATGGGAGTGTGTGTGTGTGTCGCTATAAATATGTAAGTGTGTGTGGGTGCGTTAGCGTGTAGCTGCTTCTCAGAATGCTCATAGGATCATAATGTTGGATGTTTTATTTGAGTTTTGGTGTGTGTGTGTGTGTGTGTGAGTCAGCACTGTGATCATGGACGCAGTGGGATGAATCATGTTGTGGTTGGGCTGGTGGTTGGAGAACAGGCTGGTAGCAGCGACAGACTCCGACAAAGCTCCCAAATGAAAAGCACATGTCAAGCGCATTGTTATTTGGTCACATGCAAAGTATCGTGAGTGCCTTTTCCTCTTCCAGTTAACCAAAAAACGCACATTGCGAAAAAGTTACAGTAACTGTGTGAGAACAAGACGTGCTTTCTTTAAACAAGACGCAAGTGTTAATATCACGCTATATATATGGCCAGTGGAAAGCCCCACACCGTGCCACATTGTAATTTCCTCTGTCAGAAAAAAGGTATGAGATATTTGGCAGTCACAAACTAGTCAAGTAAAATATCCGCTGGCTCATGTTTCTTTGTATAAATTAGACCTGAGCCAAGTGTACCACTGTGGGAAAATGACTTCAGTGAAGGAATTAATATTGAGATGATGTATAATGCTTTGTGGTTAAGCGTGTCATGTAGTATTATGTCATGCTGTGGAATGTAGAAAAGAAAACGCTGAGGTGAACGTGCACTTTCAGACCATTTGAAAAGCTGTCTTCGCTGCGGGAGAGCGTTTAGGAAAACTGTGCGAGGGGAAAAGTATACATCAGAGGTAACGCTACATGTACTACCATGACTAACAGGAAACTCTTTACAACACGTGTGAGGCGGACACCCGCTAGGCTCACGGGGATCATGACAGTCTACAACTACCGTGGCAGATGGAAAGAGAATGCTGACGACCAGATGTGAAGCTGGGAGTCAGACGCTTTTCAAAGCTTTAATTCTCCTGCTGAAGGTATCACTTCATTTCAGCGCATTAGCAGTTTTTTTCCCATCCATTATCAGGCCCACCCTCATAAGCACTCATTAGTTCTTATTTCTGAATGAGAGAATCTAATTACTAACTAACTATTTGACGGGGCATCTGCAACAGGTTGCAGCTGCCGGCTAACTTCATGCTCTTCATGTGATCGCAGACATTAGAGACAGCGAGACACTGAGACGCGAACAACAAGCTGTGGCGTCTGCTGGACGACAAAAACAAAAACATCCACGCTCAGCATCATCGCTTCCTCAAAAGGCACAACAGGGGACGGCCGCTAATGACGACCGCAGCTCCTGACTGCCGCGATGACACATGCCGGGCTGGGGAGAATGTTTCCGTCCAACGCAAGTTATCATGCAGATACGCTGCTATTGTCACACTGTAGCTTCTGGCTCATTCTATTCTGGAAGTGCCGAGCTCCGCTCTGTCAGGCGCCGTGCCTCATATAGAGCATCACTTGGTGCTTATGCGTCACCCTCAGGCTGGACCACTCTGCCATGCCAAGCCACACACACACACACACACACCACCCACAAGGGGAGAGAGAACAAAAATGCAGCGATTAACCAATTGAGGGAATGAAAGTGGCTGAGGGCGACTAGTTGAATGCTAAGAGTTGGTAGGAGAGAGAGAGAGAGGGGGGGGAGGGGGATGGGGGACTGACTGACAGGCTAGTGGACTGACTGGCAGATACCGACACTGTGAAGTGCTTTGGGCCTGTGGGGAGGAAAGCCCTTCTTTAAAGACTCAAGTGTGCAGATCCACTGTGCGATTTAATAGCACCACGCATTTGCACAAATGGGTGTTGACGCAGCGTGAGCAGGTTGTGACACAACCGATCCACAGCTGCTGCCGGGTCCTTTATGCCGAGTTCTTTTAGTAAAACCACAACTACCCCCTACATCCTGCAGGGCTCTGATGCAAACTCACGAACAAACCCCCCAGTTCCTCGCACTCTGCAGGACCATCGCAGGGATATTACACTGATATTTCGCAGAGGTATCGTCTGTCTGTCAAAGTACAGAACAAATGGCACAAATCCGGCCCGTCCTTGCCGTGACTTTGTGCTGTGGGGATGCCGGCAGGTGGGACGAGCGGGTCCAAGCAGATGAAGTGAGTGAGTCACTGTAAAAATCTGCGGCGGAGACAGATGATACAGTGCAGGGCTCAGAGTGAGTGACTGTGCGCGGAGGCCACAGTGTATCACACTACATCGCAGCCGCTTATCTGCCGGTTGCATGGTGGCTGAAGAGGAGTGCGGGCTATACCTGAACGGCTGGCAGCTCTATGGAGGGGGGGAAAACATGCAGAAAGCCTGCCAGGAGTAAAATGCGTCCAATTTCTTTCTTTTTGTATTTATGGGGAGGGAGGGAGGTGACTGCTTGAGAGATCATTCGTTCAATTTTGGGGGAATTTAATTTCAGACATCAGGTGGGGAAAATTAATCACATGCTCCGCAGAAGCAGCGTACAAATACAAAACCCTTCTTGGTGAGTGAGCCTCCAGGGCGCAGGGAGCAGTCAGTCAGCGGTTTCTGCAAATAAACATTTGAGATTTTTGTTGTTGTTGTTGGGGGTGGGGGGGCATTTTTCAGTTATTTTTTTTATTTTTTTTCCAAATTTCCACTGTGCATTAACTGCTCTGTTTGAGAGTGGACACAGCTCCACAGGCTATGTGTAATTTAATTTATTCGTTGTGTGTGCAAGATGCTCATTATGCAGGGGTGCATGTGGGGCTCGGACATCACAGTCACATCTCTCTTGACCCTTCGTGTTTCACGTTGCCACGACCAATATAACTGTTGGCGTTTCCACAGAAAACAGACGAGCCTAATCTTTGTGCACTCATCAAAAGCAACCCCTGCAAATGAGATTATGTTTCAGTTTGGCCCTGCTCTCTCTGTCGGAGCTGCTGAGCCGTGCAGCTCCTGTGTTTGACTTTAAACACCAAATAGACCGTGACAGGTAGAAGCTCCTGCCCCAGTCACACACTCACACACACTCACACACACACACCTTCCACCGCCACTCTCTCATGGATGGGATTTGCCCTGCCGTGCTGTCCTGGAGTGAACTACACGCTGACTTAACATTTCATTCAAAAAGCCTCGGAATTCGGAGGCTGAGGGTCCGGGAGCTGTGGCTGTGCGCTCACCACCCGCGGCGCAATGTGGCTCCGGTCCTCGGCGAGCGTTCGAGCCGAGGATGCCCGTCTCCTCAGCACCATCCGCGGGGGGAACGAGGGGGCTCGTCCGCCTCCTCACACATGCGATCATGACAACAACCGAGCACTCCGCTCATTCACAGCGGAGGGCCGTGTGCTCGTCCCCCCCACCACCACCCCCACAAAAAGCGCAGCTGGGAATGTTTTGACCCGGGCTCCGGGCTCCATCCCCGGCGATGATGAGCACAATCTTGATTTTCCCCCCGACATGACGGCATCGGCGGAGGCTCGGTCTGTCTTACCGGCTGCTGTATGTGGCGAGACGCCCCCCTCCCTGGCGGCGGCGGAGGAGGGAGATGCTGCTGCCGCTGCCGCTGCTGGACCCGCTGCTGGAAATAGTCGCTGCCCGCGGCTTTGTCGCCCGCGACCCGGTCCCTCTTCTCCCGCACGCTGGAGCCCGCGTCCTCGCCGGAGTCGAGGCTGCTGAAGTTCCACACGATCAGCGTCTGCACCAGCAGCACCGTGAGGGCTGCGATGAGCGCGGACCGCGACCGGCGGGCCAACCTGCGAGCGCACACGCCGCCGACCATCTTCTTCGTAGCGGGGGAGCTGCGCGGAGCTGGAGGAGCCGTCTGTGGCTGTGCGCAGCGCGACGGGAGGAAGCGGTGGAAGTAGAGGAGGGAGGGGGGGAGGTGGTGGTGGAGGAGGAGGAGGAAGAGCAGGAGGGTGGGAGGCTGGGAGCTTTACGGCGGCGGAGGCGAGGAGGAGCGCGGGGAAGGAGGGCCACAGCGCCACCGTGTGGTGGAACTGGGCGGGAGGGTGTTCAGAGACGGACACGACGTCCCCTCTCTGTGTGAGGGGATTACACGCGCTTCTGGTCTCCATGTTCATGGTGAAGACACTCTGAGAAGGACTCCTAGACGTGCACAGGCTGGCGTGTGACAGGTCGCTGCAGGGGCGGATCTAGGAATTTTCTAAACTAGGGGCCACAAATGACACAAGAGGGACCAATTACATCTGATTCAGTAAGATGAATTATTATCTTCACTGTGTATGACACTGGCAACTAATGCTGTCAGTCCATGTCTAATGTTAGCTCTAAAACCTTGAGCAGATACATTAAGCCTTGGTTGCGTGCTAATAAATTTCTACTTTATTCATGTTTTAAACAACTACAGACTCTGGAAACGTCCCTGTTACTTAATATTCTTATTCCATACTATCCCTGGGCCTTCAGGGTTCTTGACAGACAATTAACGGGTCGGCACAGGGGTGTAGCTCCAGGAACTCTGGGTCCCCCGATATAGTATTTCCTCAGGCCCCCTTTAAACTATGCATCCCAGTGGAATCTCTGTCTTCTCCTCTGTAAGATTTTGGAAACATTATCCCCATTTACACCCCCCTTGCTAAATCCCAGCTGGAAACCGAGAGGTAAATTAAAAAAAAATCATAATAAATCTCTGCTTTCCGGGAGGTGTGTTACAGCTGTGCAGCAGAGCTGTAAGAATGAAGTGATTTGCCCAAAGACATGGCTGATATTTCCAAAGAGTGAGCTCATCATCTGATTGACTTCTTCCATATTTCCCCAAATTCCCACCCTTTTGCTCAGACTAATCATTTATCAAAAATCAGTCCAATCAATCAGAGAGGGGAACTGTTCAGTACAGGCCCCGGAAATTAAAACCTCATTTATTTATAAAGAAAAGACCTGACTGATATGGATTTAAGGTTCTAACTGGAGCCACAACCTCCATAGGATGGAAGGGCTGCAATCAATATTTCATATCTTCTTCAATAAGCCCTTTCACTGCAGACTTTTAGTCATGGTATGAAAACCGCCGTTGCTCAAGTCTCCCAGGAAGTCACGGCAGTGTGACAGAGAGCCAGCCGACACCACAGCAGCACCCTGAAACTGAAGCAGCTGAATCCGTGTTCACATGACACCCTTTTCAGCCAGATTTGCTGGTTAACCCCGAGTTACACCAGTCGAGCCGGGAGCCCGGATCGGCGCGTGTTCGGCAGTCACCAAGCGCTGTGAGGGAATTCAACTGAATGAGGCTCTGTCATCATTCATTTCATTATCTACACCAGAGCTTTCCCTCACGGGTTATATCTGAAAATAAGGCCTTGATGGATACAGGGAAATCAAATGGACAATGTACAATGATGAACACGAATCATTGCACATGACAAAAAGTCCTCTGTTGTTCCAACATCCATCATGGGAGAAAAATGTTCAAGAATATCTTACCAATAATTTGATTCATCCATTTCAGATCAAAATCTAAGGACATAATTGTTGCATTAACATATATAAAAGTTCTTTAAATGTCTGAATGACTGATTGTATTAAGACTTATTTTCTAATACAGAACACTGAACACAGGGTTCTGCTCCGGCTCCACAGAAAACAGATTCCTGCAGTTTTGCGTTGAATTGTCGGTGAGATCTACAGCGCTGATATTTTTGGCTCCCTCACAGCTGTGATTGGGTTTATTGCACCTTGGAGCTCCATCAGCACTATTCCTATTCAATCATTTCTCTGCCTCTTAACATGATTTAAAAAGATGCTTCTCAAACTGGTGGTCTCCTCGGATTCGCAGATGAACGGCTCTCATAAAATCCTTTCTGTAGTGCAGAGGATACACCTTGTAATGAATCCACAGCGCGCCCTCACATTAATTACTCTTAGGAGCAGTACCGCAGAAAGGAAACCCGGTACTGTGTCTGTGTAGATGTGGTTGTTAGTCGTGGCTGTGTGTGGTAATTACAAAGAAAAAACACAAAGGATGTGTTAAAATGATGAGATCACTCTGGCTCACAAGATACTGTCTGCCATTTCCTGAGAGACTGTGCATGCAGCTTCACAAATAACTGTCAAGTCCAACTCCGAGCTGGGAATATTTTTAGTTCAATCACACTTTCAGCTCAGTTCTACTGATTCAGGGATGCTTGTTAAATAAGCTTACTGCGTGCCAACACCACAAACCAACTCTTCTGGCAGATACACCGCCAGATACACAGATACACTGCTGCTACACTCACAAAGGGAAAGGTAACTTTATTAGCAAGACGCCATTCATGGTGCCAACCAGAGACAACGGCTCTTTCATTGAACTATTGAATAATCTTATAATTCGATTTGGAAATGAAAATAAATCATCGTCCTCCAAATGTAATCTGCGACTCTGTGTTTGTGAGTCGTTAAATTAGGACTAATATGAGGTCTACCCAGAATGATCTGCGTCAAACGCTGAATCAGCAGATCCCAGGCCTTAAAGAGGTTCTGCGTCATCACGGGCGCATCCGGGCTGCATCAGCCTGTTTATCATGGTGCAGTGCACATCTCCGAAAGGACCACTCATCCCTCAGTGGAACATATGCTTCAATGTACTGAGCTATCGCAGAGTTGAACTGTATAATGAGGTATTTCGGCATGAGAATTTTCATGCACTATCCCTTCGAAATGATATTCATATTAATTAAATGAGTTAAATAAGAACGTTTTCAAATGTGAACAGTGGGAGTCTGTCTGAAATTAATGTGCATGTTTTTTTTCACTGCTAATCAAACTGCCAATAATCATTACGCTCGGCTGGTGCTCTGGACGCAGTCAGTGGCTGAGGGCGGTAACCAACCATCCACCGCCCGTTGTCTTGAACACGATATCTAAAGCACACCTTGAGGGAATTTCTTCAGATTTGCTACAAATGTAAATTTGGATTTACAGATGGACTGATGAGAATTTGGTGCACAAAGGAAAATATCGAAGTGAACCTTTAAAGCGTTCACATGGATTGAAATATGAACTGATTGGATTCTGGAACTATATCAGGAGCACCCGTTCAGGAAATATAGACTCGAGGATGGCTGGATTGAATTGTTCTGGTTAAAGGTCAGGGTCACTGTGAGCCCTGTGAAAGTGTTGTCTCAACACAAAAAGAATCATTTTGGATTTGGCACTTATTCACTTGGACCCATGCATTCAATGATTCGGGTAGTCACTATTTGCCTCTTGAACAAGATATTTGAACTCAGGGATTGTCTTTAGACTTTGGTCAGTTGTCACATGGACTCAATGAAGAGATTCCAGTGGCCAAACGTCATGAGTCTGGAATATGTAGGGTTAGGAAAATATATATACACTAAGACAGTACTGGTTGGCAGGAGCTAACGACCAAGTTACACAACCACCATCAGCTGGACTGTTGGAACACAGTTCAATAGGAACAGTTTGGATATATGCAGCTCTAAATACAGCTTTGAATATTAGTATCATACATGTCCATTTGGTAAAAAGCAGGGGAGACTTGGCTAAATTCCAACTTAGCTAGTGGCAAAGAACCATAGGTGAGGATACTCAGTCAGAGCCTCTATCTTTTATTAACCTTAGACCCTCATACAATGCCCAAACATCTGTTCTACACCAGTAAGACTGGTGAAGAGACAGAACAAGTTCCAACATTTAGAAATGATTATGCAGATCGGTTTCTTAATTTGAAAAAGATGTAAAATCATGCAAATTTCATGCACTGAAGACTATAATTACTTGTAAACAATGTGACCCACAAAACGACAGCCCACATGGAGAGGAGGCTGTGGCCCATGCCAGGCTGACAACTGCACCAATGTGTGACTCCGAATTTCAGAAACTCTGCAGCCTCGGCTGAAGTCACCGTCAGCGGCATTAGGACAGTGGACTGACGAACAATAGAATCATTTAACTCTTTAACAGCATTCAGTGTTCATATAACTACAGTGCTGAACTTTGACACATACCTGGATCAAAGAAGAAACATTTACATTACAAAAACATTTACACATGGAGCTAACACAGACCTGATCTTTGTTCAGGGTGAAGCTCTGCTAGGTCGCCATCTTTGGATCTTTTGTACTGTGAAAAGATAAAACTGTCTGTCATGGCTGGAGATGGGCGATGAGCTTGTGAGCAAGAAAACCAAAGCAAGAAGCGGAAAGGCTCAGAGGAGAGCTACCTGGAAATTCATCCCTACGACCTTTACAATGTTTTCACTTTTATCTTTACATATATCCCAGGGTGCAATGCAGACCTTGATGAAAGAAAAGCCACTATAATGGACTGATAGTGTGATGTTAAGTGAGGTTTTTTTGACCCTTTTAACCTTCGACCAAGTTCCAATCAATTCCAACTGATTTCAGAAATCCCCTCAAGGCATCTCAATCATGAGTTATTGTGCTGGGAAGAATGGGATGGTCAGATGTATTCCTGGACAAAGGTCAGCCAGCCGGAAACGTGGAGCCTCTGGCATAAAAGGATTGATGAGTGCCGCTTTAAAGAGAAGACACAAGGTTTGAGCCTGTCGGTGTTACAGCCGTGACATGGGGCCACCCTGCTTAATACCGAGGCTACAGCTTCATTTGCTGCATATTCAAATGAGAACTGCAGCTTTTAGAGCAGCAGCACTGGGCAGGGTCTGTTTTCAATTCACCAAGATCCGACACGCGAGGGACAGTTACAACACACACTCAGTTTGCTAGTGAATTGAGCTGACCGACTCCAAGCGTTTATCATGTTTACTCTGTGCTGCTGAATAAGTGATTGAGCTTTGGGCTGCTTAAGGCTACGCATGGGATAAACTAGTCTTTGCCAAAATAAAGTTTTTTCTTTAGGAAGGAGGAGTGTGGAGTGTGTGGAGAGTTTAAACACCGATATGTGTGAGTGTAGTAGTCATATTTAGAAAACAGAAGAATCTGTGTTCATAATCAGATTTGTAAATAAAAATGTCAGTTGTAGTTAAATTAGCTTAGACGTTTGCTTGTCAGCTCAGTTCAGGGTTAGGGCAGCATCATTATGGATACAGCCTTGTCACAAGTGAAGTATTACTGTCAGCAGCCAATAGACAAGACCTGTGTGGTGGAAATGTATCTCCAGATGTGAAATAAAGACTTTCTCAGACCAGAGTTATCTTTGGGTCTTTAACAGAGCTCCGCAGAGGGTTTCACACTCGGCTCTTTGAAAAGTCAAAGGAGGGTAATCGGGAAATATAAGAGACAAGTTGTAGCATGAAAACTGAAGCCACCCATAGTCTAGTTAAAACATGAAGCTGTCTGCTTTTGATTATGCTTGAAAGTCGAAGTTTGCTAGCTACACAGATCAGGGTCGACAAGAGGATCATCATCAAGAGAGGGCATGAACAACTAATGAAAAAGTGTTGAAGCATTTGTCTGTGAAAGCACAATTGAGTTTCTATGTGAGTTACTGCTGAACACAGCACAAAACCACTGATCACAGATCAGAAAGAATTCAAGCTAAGGTCATATGAAAACTGTTCATTACCCCTGTCTGAGACGTCCCTGATGACTTGTCAGTTCCTTCAGCCCATGGAGTGAAGCACTGAGTTAAAAACTGTCTACACATTTGCAGATTTTTCAAACATGTACAAATTGCACATTTATTCTGATTCCTTGTGCAAAGATTATGATTATGCACCCCACACAAATGAATACTATACACTACAAATAATGAAAGAAAAATGACTTAATTTACTCCGGACTAAAACGTTTGCTTTGTTACATTTCTTTCTTTACTTCACTTATTTTCAACCTGGGTGACATCAGGTCGCTGTTTCTATCAAACCGAGGCTCTGAAAGCTTTTGAGCTCTGGATGTTATGAAAGACTAAAGAAAGAGAATGTAAGAACACTTTATTTAATCATGTTGAGGACACTCATGAAAATATTCAGGGTCAAAGTCATGTCTGCCTTTCTGTCTGTGTTTCAGAGCAACAAACCACTGAGGTGAATAAATAAGACTGGGGACCTGATACAGACAAAAGCTGCTGCTTCCTGACAAATTGATAGTTGGTTGCACGCTGAATGAAGGGCAACATGAGATAATTGAGGGAGGAAAACAAGAAAATTGCTAGATGCAAATTTTAAACACCAGGCAAGTTCTGTGCGTCTGTGAAGCCCGGGAGAGGGAGGTGAATTCACACACTGCACGGCTGCCGAAACACAAAAAAAGAAGTTATCATTTTGAGCACCGCACTGTGGTCTTCATCTTCAGGAATGCCTCGACTGACACGCAGACAAAGCATATTATGCAAAGCCCAAAATAACAACTCTGAAGATAGTTCTCTCAGGGAGCCAGCTGCTGACCTTGTGGTTCTTGAATCGACAAGGCAATTAGGCATTCCTGCCATTTTCCGGATTGCATGTGGTTCTCTTAGCTGTTTATTTTCAGCCTGACTGTTTGTTGTGGTCATCCGAATCCACCTCTGCCGTGGCAAGGAGCTGGGACGAAGTAGCAATCGAAACACGCGCATCCAAACTTAAGCACGATGAGGAGCAGGATTTTGTACATGTAAACTGCTGGCAGTCATCTTTCTAGGCAGGGAGGAGCATAATGCTGTCACAAAGAAGAGCCGAACAGAAGTGTTCTGTCATCCATGATCAAGTGTTTAATCTGTATTCTCATCGTATAGCCCCCGCCAAGTATTTTAGCATTTGAATTGCAGCCGAAATGATGAACTTGGTGGTATTTCTGCCGGCGAACTGCCAGTGCTACAGAGATAAGGCGGCAGACCACAGCCAGATAAATGCTGTGTTGAATTTCCAAATGTTTTTATGTGCTCACATACTGTCCAAATATCTCAGCTGAAAGTGAGGGAGAGGAGAGGGTTGCAAATAGAATAAATATAAAGTTGTTAATCATGACAGAGACGAGAAAGAGGAAGACACGGAGCAGGGGAGGAGGAGATGCACTCGCTGCCATAGATGAGAGCAAATAAAGAAGAGTGAGAAGAAGAACGGCTGAAGGACAAAAATAGATGTAATTGGAGAGAAGGTGTGAAGTTGGAAAATAGGAGGAAACATAATCAAAGCGTGGCAAGTGTGCCTATAGGTCGGCTGAATTAGTGAAGACAGACATCACAGACAGAGAGAAGGGGAAGGAGCAGAAAAACAAAAGCATTTATGAGCACAATCGAAAGAGATGAAAAGACGTAGAAGAGGAAAAATAAAAATGAAAGAGAGAGCAGCTCATGCTCCTTTCTCAGCAGAGCCATGTCTTCCCCGCTCATTAGCTGGAGCACCATTGCTTAGGGGACCGGGTGGGCCAGCTGTCGCCACGACAATGGCTACCATTCCCTGCAGCAACAAATGCTGATTTTAATTATAACCGACCTGTTTGTCACTCAGACAGACACAGACACACACATCGACTGACCAGGGATAAGCAAGCATGCAGCCCATGTGTGTGTCTTCTGACGTTCACATAGCAGGGAGACAGGGAGGAGGAGGAGGAGAGCAGGAGACAGATGAGCAGCCAGCTGGTGGAGTGAGTCTGGGACAGGAGGGAGGAAAACTCGGGTGGGCGCTGCGCAGCATGACTGGTGAAGCCTGAGGCATCCTGCTGTAGGACACTCTCATGCATTCAGTGTTTTATATAATCTGGCAGCGTGCTGACTGGAGTGCGGCGGAACACAGAGAAACACAGCAGCAGACAGGTGTCCTTGACAGCGATGCCCCAGGAGACCAGAGCGAGCCTTTTTTCTCCCACTGCGATCAACGAGACTGTAACAGGGTCTGTGCACGGCAGGTTCTACTTTATTCTACCACACGTGCAGGAAAAGGGAAGAGCCATTTGTTGATTTTTTTCATGAAACTGTAAAGAGCTGCTAAAAAGTTTGAACATATATTTACAAAACAGCCCAGGGCACCAACTGATCTGAAGTCTCTCTGTCAGAAAATAGAAAACTCACAATTGAAAAATGATATGCATGTTGGTTAATTTTCATTTAGCTGCTGGAACTGAGCCCCTCCCCTGGATAGTGACTGTCTAATCACAGTTAATCAACCTTAATTAACCTTAAGGATTTCACCACTGCAAAAGATTGTGCATCGGACACATTTGGACAATCTCCAAAGTTTGAAACCTCTCAAATCCAAAGACAGGGAGCAAAAGTTTGAGGATGAAGTAGACTAGCTTATTACAGCATTATTCTATTTTCCAGTCAGATCCATGTCAGCAGCTATTCATGTTAGATTGTGTTGAGTCAAACGAATTTTTATTTTAAGATAAAGATGGATGATATGACAGCTCATCAAAAAGTGGAGCCTAACACCCTGTACCCTGGTATCTGGACGAGGCATAGGTCATAAACCACTGCCCCATCCATGTTAGCGAATGGGACATGGGCCAAAGTAAAAAGTCATAGTACTCATTAAAATGTCCGCAAAGATGGTTTCAGTTATGTTGGGTAGCGGGTGTTTGTGTCCAAAATTAAAAACACCACGTACTGCCAAGGCACACGTATTTGGGGTCTACGTATTGTATTGTAGTTTACAGTATGTACCGTCAAGAAAACATGGCTGGGTTCTTGCTTCATTGCATCATACATCAAGTGCATTTAAGTGCATAACAACAGTAACTTGGGGGGGGGGGGCATGGCTGAGCGAGTAGCCAATAAGAGGACTTGTTGACACCTAGACCAACTAACATTAGTAATTATGTGGTAGAGCACATACCACAACAGCCAGGACTCCCAGAGATCACCGCAAACTTACTGAGAGGTCCCCAGTATCCCCACCTCTGGGCACCACGTTGTAACAGTTCCATTTAGCCCACTGGTGACAGGCACTGGCTCATTTAATGGCTGAGCTTGCTGTTACCTTATCCCGCGTGGCGGGAGGCTGCTTGTCAGATTCCACTGGCACATGTGTATGACCGCGAGCGTGTTTCCCGGGGATGGGATGTATTCCGGGATAGCAGGCTTTTCTCACATCAGACGGCTTATCCTGAAGGAACTCAGCATTTCTTATCAGGTACAAAGCTGAACTCACCACCAGGGAAAACAGACCATCCAGTGCAAACCACGGCTTCAGAAGGGCAGCCGGATAAGGAAAGATGAAGTCAACCAAGCGAAAACGTCTACAAGACGGTGCATTACCAGCACATGTACTGCAAAGAGGAGAGCCATCAAAAGATGCCGAAACATATTTGCACATCAGAGCGGAGATATTTTCTCTGTTGTTTGAAATGGGACAGAGCACCGCATTTTTCATGTGCCTTTGTGGAGGTAATCTAAATACCATAGCGGCTGGCCTGGATCCCAGTGTCCTCTTCAAAGACCACTGTCAAGTTAGTAGAAGGTCAGCACATCACTGTTACAGATCCATAACATCTTTTTTGGTTGCTAGGTAACAAAAGTAGCAGATTGTGTACCCTTGCCAGCAAGCAGACATTTTTTTTTAGTCGAGGGATATTTCTTGTTGACTCGCTCAGATGGCGAGAGTTACATCTGGTGTGCTGCACAGCAAAGGAGCCGCACAGTCTAATTTGGGCGGGTTCCTGTTGATGCCTTCAACCCACCAGTGGATAAGTGTGTGTTCAGAGATACGTGCTGCTGTCTGCTCCACTGCAGGTTTATCTTACCTCCGCAGAGTCATAGATGTCTGTGTGGTATATGAAATACATATACCTGCAAAAATGCTTAATGTCTTTATGGATTTCTGTTCTACGGTATGATCACACAATTAATAAATAACAATGCTTGGGAGCAGAAATGTTTGGTGTTGTATTTCTCGCTTCCTCATTTCTTATATCCATATCTGTTTCACCTTTTGAGTTTACTTCACGCTGTCAGAGTTGCAGTAAAGAGGCAAAATTTGATTCTAAACGTGTCTTTCAAAAATGTTTGTGGATCCAATCCCTGCATAAATAAGACATCTTTAAAATTAAATTCCGCCAAATGTTCAGTGGCTTTATCAAACAACACAGAACTAGAAGTGTAATTTAAAATTATGTAGTATTCACAGCAGCATATTGCTAATGTACATAAATATTAAAAACATGGAAGTGTTTTTTGAAAAAGGAAAAAGGGGAAGAATTAGAGCTAAGGCCTGTGAGAGAAAAAGGACGTTTTTCTTGCTCACATTCAATTCACATGATTTAATTAGCAGTGGAGCAACATAATCATACGTAATCTGTGCTCATTTCACAAAATGTAATGAGGTCTGACTGTGAATACATCCATGGATTTATTCTTGTCATGCTATAAGGCCGATAGGGAGCAAGTTAAATTACACTGGTATTATCCTTTGGAAATGCTCAATGGATGGGACATGAACAATTCCATTTTAAAATATATACGCATACTTATACTGTCTTGATAAAATACTGATGAAATCTACACATTGTGAACAGTCATCAACAGTGGATGAATGTGAGGCAGGTGTGAGCAGACTTATATAACTGACAGCTGATATTTGTCAAAGTGAGTCACGTCGTCTTTTGTTCTGATAATTGATTTGTTTTTTTTTTCTCCTATTTCTTGCCATAGTGAAACAGCAAGCACGCTGAAGAGCAGCTCGGGGTGTCATAAGTGTCAGCAGCAGCAACTTGGACCTCATACTTTTACACAGTCACTTGGTGGTCTCCCAACATGTCAACCATCACACAATTATTGTGTTACATCGCTCTTTAACTCGTCTGTTCAGAGTTGAAAAGAGATCTTCATTCTACACTTAATTCAGTTGTTCTTGGTGCTTTGCTGTCTAGAGGCATTTTTTTTAACATTAATCTGATCAAGATATTTACACAGGCACTTAGCCATGTGTAAAAATATCATTACAATTCATGGTGTGAGGACCTCGAACAGTGCATCCAATAGTGGAAAAAATCTTTTACAAAACAACAACAATGCTTTTCTTATGGTGGAACTAAGGGTATTGTTTGAATCAAAAAAATCAATGAGGCACTGTCTCCGGTATCTTTAAATGTCATTACAATAGGCCCCCATTAATGCTGAGATATTTCAGTCTGGACAAAAGTGGTGGACTGTCCTGTCCAACATGGTCATGCTGATAAAAACGTGGACTTTGCACTTTTGTCTTTTAGTGTCCATGTTGTCCATTGGGGATGCAATTAGTCATCGTCCCTGGATGTCACAGTGATGGAATGAAACAGAAAAAAGCCACCTTTAAATCCAATCGGCCTGAACCGGAGTGTATGGATGTCGTGTCATGTAAACTGTCAGTAGCATTAACCTTTGGGGACTAGTACAGCTCTCTGTAGCTTTACATCTATTAATATTGATATTCTATGACCTTACGGCAGTTCTGTGTGTCCTGAATCGCTCAGTGAACTTCCTCTTCCAGGGAGGCACCAGTTACAGCAGAGCAAATTTAGCCCTATGCACCTTCATTAAAGCGCTGAATAATTCATCCCTGCCCAATCCAGCCCCTCCCTTTTTTTGCTGATGGGACATAATGTTAAGCAGAGTTAAATATGTTTGAATGGGTATCCATGTCTGACAGACAGAAATGGAGTTTTTGTGCATTGATGTTTGCTCTTCTCCTCTGAGCATTAGTTATTCATATGACATAGAAGCCAGTGGATCGGATTGACTGAGTGTGACCTCTGTGTAAATAGGAAGATATTGGATTTCATATGTCCTGGACCTTCAGAATCCAGCTGTGCACTGCACGGATGGGAAGTCTTCACCGTACGCTCTGAATTCTTTTCTGTGAAAATAATTTTCTATTTAGACAATATCACTAAGGCAGAGCATCAAAATATCATAAAGGGGTTTGACACCTGGTCAGGAAATGCAACCCAACATGAAATGAAATGTCTCATTCAAACACAGCGTGTTCCAAAGGTTCAAGGAGATAGAAAGTGATTTAATTAATGAGCCTTGAATGTACTGTTTATAGATTTTATTGATTCAAAGCAAGGCGAGCTGTCTCCTACTGATGCTCAAACTGGACTAATTGGCCGCTTCAAATTTATAATTGATAGAGGGTGGTGGTGTCAATCTTCTCATCTAACATGAAGCAACAAACTTAAGAATTTTCTTTCTATCTTTTTCCAAACTACCGTGGATGCAGTATACACTGTATGTTTGAAGCAGACATATTTATAGGCAAACTCACACAACCAAAAGGAGAATGACCTCAGACATGGTCACAATTGAAGCCTTATCGATGAGAATGAGATCGGTACAGCAGCAGGCTCATTGTGTGTCTGCCGATGAGGTAATTAAGCGTTGTAGGGATTTGGAACCATTGAAATACAATTTTCTTATCAGCTAATTATACCTATATGACTAAAGAGGGTTGATCAAATCACCTCAATGCAAAGTCAGTTAGTCATGGTTCCCGCACTCAACTGAGGCTGCACTGGATAGATGTGAAGGAAACATGGGGGTACAAATCAATGCTGCTCAGAACCATTCAAAAGGATTCCTTTCTTCCTCTGTCTTTTTCAAACATGATTTCTTTCCAAGACCATCAGCCATTGTTGCATACAAAGGAAATGAGGCTAAAATTATAAACCCTCGGAACAGTGGAGAGATCAGTGTGAAATCTAATCATAGACATCATTAGCACCAACTGAGCCAGGTTAGCTGGTTATACTAGTTTCAAGCGAAGCAAAGAAGTGATTCAACGAATCCATTTTGATGCTGAATTCATGTTGTCTGTGGAGTAATAGCAAACAAATGTAACTATACACACAACTGCTTTCTAACAGAAAGTGAAATAGGAAATACTTGCTTTGCAAAAAGCCTGGAATCAAAGGGGAAAGAGTTTGGATGGTTCTGTTGGAAGGTAAATGCGTATTTAAGAATTCCAAGGGAAACCCAAATCCACAGAATCATTAGATTGAGAGACTGACACTTAACATTAGGGTTAACATGGGGAAAGGTTAGGCATCACACAGTGCTTCTTTATTCAGCAGATACATCAAAGTCCCTTTTCCCTCAACTTTTCAAAGGTTTAACTTTTCCTACCCAAAAGGCACCATACAACCCTGATTTAAACCCTGATTTTCTCTTTCACATTCGCTCAGCTCCAGGCTCATTCTTTTAATCTGTCTTCAAGGTTAAGAGTTTGTCTAACCATTGCCCGGACTGCAGCAGCATCAGTAGCTGCTCCTCTAGCACCTGCTCCGTCTCCTTTCACTCCCATCTCTCCCCATCTCGGGGGGGCTCCACTTTCAGCCCCAGGGCCCTTTGCTCTGCGGGCAGGCGTAACAGAAGTAGCGTGTCTGCATCTTCGATCTCAGTGAACATTTCTTTCCCTCTCGCCTCTCCCCACAGTCCTCAGTGACCAGGCAACCTTGTTAGTCTGGTAAAAATAGTAACACCAGCTATGATGTGAGAGAAGTAGGAGACTGTGTTTAGAAAAAAGAAAAGAAGAGGAGGGGGAGGCAAAGGAGGCAGGTAATGAGGGATACAGAGCCTGGGAAATATATGCCAGGCGTCCTCAGAGCAGCCAAACTTTCAGCTGCGTAGGTGAGAGAGATTATGTTCCCCTGCTGGTTTGGCTGATTAGCAATGACCTCTGCTACAGAGGTTGCGACAACACAAACTGCAGCCTATTACGCACTTGGATCACACGCTTTATTCAGGCTGTGAGGTTGTTCTTTTTTTACAGTGATTAGTAAGAAACTTCAGTCCCACTTACTGCTTGAAACGACAGGCACTTATTCTACCTTTCTGTATTGAAAGGCTCTCATAAAAAGCCCGATTCATTCCATTATTAACACAAACACAAACACAAACTACTCGGCAGATGGCCCAGAACACGCGAGTCGCCTCCTGTAAGATACAGCCTAGAAAAAGATGATGCTTTTAGTTAACACAGGAGAGAAATATCAATCTTCAAAGTTCAGATTAAGGTTGGACTTTAATGCCACATCTGATATTTCGGGAGAGGCAGCAGAGGCAGCGCAGCTGCTGAATTCAGCATTAAAACACTAATAGTTTTCAGCCAACTTGTGCTCAATCAATAAGATGCCGGAGTAAGTGTTTGCTCTCAAATGAATTGGGAATTCATATTGTTTTGTTCCTCCTCCTCATGACTCTCAGCAGCCGCTGTGCTCCCGCTGTTGGTGCTGCCGTTAACTTTTCCGCCTGATAATGGAATAGAGTGGACTGCCTATTGATTTGTTTGTCTGGATACAAGTCGGTTTGCACGCTCTCGGCGCAGAGGCACCCTCACATTTCTTTGCATTGTGCGAGGGCTGCCGGCGTCAATGCCTCGAATTAGGGAGCGTCCGGAGAGGGGAGGAAAAATAGGCCACATGTCAACCAATGACAAACACTGTACATTTTCAGCCAATTTGTTTTCCGTGTGCACTTGATGAGGTCAGTGATGAATCTAATCTACGAAGTGCCCCCTCTCGCTGACAACAAGCAATATGTCTTTGGCAGGAAGCACTGTACGCATGAGGCTGATCTTCCACCATGAGCATTGTGATGAATGAGAGCTATTAGAGTTGATGCATATACTTTGTGCATCATGTGGACTGCTATCATTGGGCTGACCCCACAAATGAGCTCTCGTTTTTTTTTTTTTGTTCTATCTCACTTTTGGACTTTTCCCCCTCTCTGTGTTGCACAGCTGAGGAAGAAGGACGAGTTTAGTTCATCTGATATCCACGTGGCATGGTTCCAGCAAGAGGTCTGTCATGTGCAGAGGATATGGCATATGGAGGAGTGTGTGTGTGTGTGTGTGTGTCATGTAAGTGTTTGGGATTGAAGATGCTTTCATCTCAGCAGTACTTTAAGGCCAAGATAGCAAATAGCGCAGACTGACCAGCTGCTAGACGTGCTGTTCAACTGCCAAAAATCCCAGACTCCCTCCAGAGTCACCACTGGCGGCCGGGCCCTTATCTTTCTCTTTTACTCCGTCTCTCTCCCTCTTTTATCTCCACCTCTGCTATCTCTGTACAGCTGTCAAACTGCTATCTTCTTCTGCGTCCTGTCGCTCAATTAAGCGTACCTGTGTTTCATTTTACACAAGCCTGTTCATGTCAAACTTTGATGCTGCTGCACAGTGTGTTTTTTTATTATGCTCTCTGCTACAATGTGCTATTGCAGAAAAAAAAATTTCTATTTTAGTAGCTTTATATGGTGCTAAGTGGACTGCTGCCAAATGAAACGTCTTTATGTATTAATGTAAAGTGACAATGATGTACCTCCAGTCTCTGCAGAAATCCCCAGTGTGTTTCAGTTGTCTAGACTTCAGCCCATTGTCTCCTCCCCCAAGCCTTATTTGTCTAATTCTACACCACAGGCACAATCAAAATCGTCTTGACAGTCACACGGTGAGAGCCTGACCAGTCACCGTCGGTGGAGGCATCTTTACACTCACACACATTCATCGCTGTCAAGGTCCTTCTGTCCTTAGCCCACAGCCGCTGGACACGGTCGGTGCCGTTGTCTGAGCAGATTAGCATTTAAAGCACAGCGAAGCTTCGCTCAAACAGCAAAAGCTCGCACAACATGCGTTTGCATATGCATGTTGCGGAGCTGCCCACGTACGCAGGCACATTATGAGCACTTGAACATGGACTGTATCAAAACTGACCACCGGGCTTACATTGCACCACACGATGCCAGTCCCAACAATTTGGCAATAAAGCAAACAAAGATTGTTGACTCATTGACAAGTTGAACCAAAGCAGTGTTTTGGGTGGGAATATGGTTATTTGATGAGTCAGTTCAGCTGAGCGTCTCTCGCCTTGGCAAACGACTCTCCCTCATTAATGTGACAAACAGCAGTCTATTTCTGGTCAGCGCGCCGCAGCAGTTTGGAGTGGGAATCGAGGGCGTAATTTTATTATCAGCAACTGAGGAACAATTGGCACTTGCAAGACTTTATGAACACAAACAAGCAGCAGCTGTGTTTATGCAACGTCGGGGGAGGCCGCTTGACGTGGAAATGAATTTTAGCTCAGACATTATCATTGAGATCTTGTGCATCATGTCAGGCCAGTTTTTCTTATTTTTTTAATATTACTTATATTTTTATTTTATTTATTTCATCTTTCTTTTTTTATTTATTAGCAATACTACCACTGCAATAATATGGAAATATATAATTCCTGCAATCGATGTTTACATCTGCACCTTAGCTACTTTACCCAGAGATTTATGATGATTTATCCGTATATACTTTTAATTTTTCCATTTTTTTCTGCGTTTCGTGAAATGTCTCATACGTCATGTTGCTCTCTTGTGCCTTAAACTGTCCCCTGGGGATAAATAAAGTTTTCTGAGTCTGAACAACGGTGAACTTTTTGACTGTATCTTGTGTAATTGGGCACTATTGTGATGACAGCCCACACAGTCACACAAACACGCTGTATAAATGTCTCTGTTGCAGGTCACGCTGCATTCAATGTCTCCAGTAAAAGAATTTGCAGTGATGACACACACACACACACGGGTGAAAACCAGCCACGTTACCACTGATAACAACTGCTGGTTCTGAAACTCAGTGACTGAAAAAAGGAGCGGCAGCAAGGGACGCGTTTTCTGAAGATTATTGTACCATTACAGTGGGAAACACTCACATGGAGGCTTGAATCTTCGAGGATGTTTCCAGGGATTTATAAGGATTTATAGCCCCATGAGAAATGGACAGATCTTGTCAATGTCATTATGCTTTAAATGCCTTTGCACCAAAAACGATGGGGAATTGAAATTGCGGGTCAGAGTAACTCCTGAAAGCCTCAGTCTGCCAGCTGTGACTTTTAAGCAAGGCTGAGCATGTGTTGCTAAGTTGTTGTTGTTGTCGTCGTTGCTGACTTTGAGGCAAGGTAAAGACACAAACATCACTCAAAATGCAATTGTAACCCGCCCCTTTCTTTTTGAGACCCAATGGAGTGTTAAAGTGAACGAGGGCAAATGTAGTGTGAAACCAGTGAGGCTGCAGGGGCCGGGCTAATGGAAGCCACAAATGGGTGGACAGGATCTGCACGAACTAGTTTGTCCATGAGGACAACCCCACCCCCCCACACACACACACCCCCAACCCCCCGTCTTCTTTTGAAAGTCACATCACGTTGATGGAGTGGGAGAATGATGGAGTGAGGACTCGGTCAAAGTCAGACAGGAAACAGAGAACAATGGAGGCTGTTTTACAAGGTGACAAGCACAGTTTATATGAGCTGGGAGTTTGGGTGAAGTGAGAGAGGAGGAACATCTATCCCTGGATGTGTTGTTATAACAGGAGCATGACTTGACTGTGGATGCTCAAAATGAAGAAGCTGTGTGTGCAGGGGGGGGCCCGCCAACATTAATGTCTGTCACTTTAGGCATCGTTTCAAGTTACAGGCATAAGCCGCATTCTTTACCGTGCTGCAGAGCCCTGATTGAACAGTGACAGCTTCAGTTGTTTTCTCCAGGGGGTCTGAGGGTTGGGGGCAAATAGACAGTGATGCAAAATAGGGAAACAACTGGAGACAATATAGAAGGTGGGAAAAAAAGGATGAAAATATTGAGAGAGGGGCAATGCATCTCTGCTGAGAACCACCAAGGGAGAGAATGGAGAGAATAGCCTGTATTGTTTTCTCTTCGCTTTGATTTTCTGCCCGTAGCAAGCCGCCCCAACACACACACACTCACAAACACTCACAAGCGAATACTGAACTCCTAGTATACATTTGGAATCTGGATTATGTCTGTAAAGGTAAAGGTTTAAACTGTTGACTCTTAAAATGTATATCTCCATCAACCAGTGCAGTGTAAGTCAACCCCAGGTCACTGTGACCTTTGATGTTTAACCATTGAAATCTAATCAGTTCATAATTGATTTCCAAATGAGAACTGCCAAAATCTGAAGAAATTCTAAAAAGACAGACTTGAGAGATCATATTCAACCTGCTTTGAGAAAAGTTAACCAGTCAACATTCGATTCAATGTCTTTCCTCGAGGTGTTCTCAAGACATCCTTTTTACAAAAGTGGGATGGACGGACGAAAAAACAACACCTCCCACCACTGGCTGCTACTGACAAGGACTAATGAAAATACTTTTTAACCTCCCACCTGCAACAAAATACAAGTTCTGCAACACAAAACCAAACAAATATCGATTGCTTCTTCAGACCATCAGTGCATAGGGATTCTGTTTTTGGAGCGAATCTGCGAGGGGATATGTCTGAAGGGTTGTTGCTCTGCTCCATCTTGGCCATGCCGTGGCTTTGAGGGATGCCGGGCATGAAGAGGGGAGGTTGTGTTTCCGAATGCCAAGCAGAGTCTGTGGAGACACCTGTTCTTCTCTTGCCCCTCTTCTCTTTTTCAGGTGGAAGTGAAAGCTCAGGGCTACACATGTTAAACAGATGTGTGGGAATTGAAGAGAACATCAAGGTTAAGAGGAAAGGAGCATGGTAAACCCCAGGCAACTCCGCTACCTGTGTAAGTATTCATGTGAGAGGGTCTCGAGGGACCAGGGGGTTATTTGCATACACAGGCGAAAAGGAACAGGCCAGTAGTTTCTGTTCACATTCTGCGTATGTGTGCGTGAGTGGGCATATTAACATCAGCTCTAAAGCACATCTGTATCCTGGTGTAATTTTTCATATCCCATATTTTTCACATTAGTGCGCGAGCTGAGCACCAATTGATGCAGTGATAATGATCAACAATAATTTCCCTCCATACCTCTGTATCTATATTAGTGTGAGAATATCATATGTGCGCGTGTTCATCTGTTCTCTTGGAGATGCAACATGCTCATTTACACATGCATACACAAATATATGAAACGCATGTTTTATTCACAAGCATGCATTTAAAAATTTAAATACTGAATGTGTGCGCCACATGTACAGTATTATACATTATTAATATCTGTATGTTTATTATTCATATGGTTAATCATTCACCATGTTGTAGTATCAATATCTCTCACGGAGATATACACAGCTGTGACGCCAGCTCCATTAGGAGACAACAATACAGGGCGTTACGGTGGAGGGGTGCTCTGTTGACACATGATCTGTCAGAAGGACGTATGGAAGCAGTGTGAAGCCAGCCTGCCAGTCAGCTGTGTGTCTGTGTTTGTGTGTGTGTGTGTGTGGGTGTGTGTTTCATGACAATGACGATATGATAATAAATCCAAGCTGCAGCTATATAATTTTAACCAGCTTCAAAAATGTCTCCTGCTGTGGGGAGCAATTGTTTGATGTCTCCATGGGAACGGGTGGTAGTGGAGACCACACGAGGATGCTGCACATTGGTTTGTTCTGCATTTTCTTGATGGAGTTCTTTTTTTTTTGTTTGTTTGTTTTTAATCTTTTCAAGTCCTGGCATTGTAGTTTTGTAATTGAAAGAAAGTGACTGAGGTTTGTCCATCGGTGTTCTACTGAAGATACAGAGCCTCATGTTTATCCTGGTTAACAGCAAAACATCATCTGTCATCTTGATTCAACCGCATTCCATTTTTATGCCTCTTTGCCAGTCGCAGCCAGTAACATTTGTGTCCCCAGTATGGAATCTATTGGGATCACCCCGCCACGGCACAATACTCCTCTGGGACTCCATTACACTGGAAATGTTGTTAATATTTTGAGTTTTGTCAGAGCACCATGCCAAGATAATAGTGACTACTGAAGCAGTGACTCATTGTCAGTCACGAAGAAGAAATGCTTGGATTTCATTTTTTTGGTCTGTTAAAAACTGAATTCATGATGAGACGAGATCAGGTGAGACACTTCTCATCTGCTCAGTTTGGAAACACATCTCTCTGAATGTGTGTCTGGGCGCTGATTGACACTGACTTGGCAGTACACACATACACACACACACATCACGCAGGTAAAATATCAAATGCACAGTAGTATCCTTAAACATCTTGACTACTCATCTACTATGATTTTTTTGACAAGATAGATCACAGCAGCAGGTTGTTATATTCAAGATTCCTCAAGTGCCTATAGTGTACCAGAGGGTTTTCAAATCCAAGGCCTGTGATGGCCAGATACAAAAGATGAAGTTTCACCAAAGCACTCTTACTTTTCTTGCCAGACAGACTCAAAAACATGCACTGGTCCCAGCTGTCATTTTGCAGCCATGTGTAACAGAGACAAACAAACAGTGGGGGCTGCTCCTTCTCTGAGCGCAGCCCATCGATCATAACACGGCACCACACATTTCCAGGAAGAGGGAGACAAGATGATGCGAAGAGGGAGAACCATGGAGCCAGTGCTCGGCCTGTGCGTGTGTGTGTGTGTGTGTGTGTGTGTTTGTGCAGATATGATAGAGGACTGGAAGACATTAGAGACTTCCTTTGAGATGCCACCCAGACATCTGCCACCTCCCAGCCGGGTCTCCTGATGCCTCCTCCAGTCTGTGGTCACAGTTCTCATTCCTACACCCACCACATCCGGGAGGATGATCCAGCTTTTGTGGATATGGAACATAATAGAGTGGGAGGTTCACATAAGATAGTGGGAGAAATAAATGAAAAATGAGTCTGATGTGCAATAAATACACGAGGAGATTGAAGGGGGTAAACAATCCAAGGGGCTGGACGAAAAGACAGGAAGAGTATGATTAGAATCCCAAAAGTAAATTCTTTATTCTTCTTCCCTCCTCACATCCAGGGGCTATCTCTGCTCCCCGACTCCCCCAGCCCCTCCGCTACCTCTGTTTTTCCCTCTCGCCCACACAGCTCCAGGCTGTCTTTACTCTCATCACCCCACCCTCAGTCCTGGAGAAAAGTTCAATCTTTGCATTTTCATTGTGGCTACCCACACCAGCCCTGTGCCTCATGAAAGTTTCATCTCTCTCGCTCGCGCTCTCTCTCTCTTAGCCTCTTGTCACATATGCAACCACGGCTGGATCAGCTCCCCAGGTGAGGAATGATGATGAGAAAAGCAAGGCAACCAGCAGAGATTTGCCATGCTGCGCTGCTAGCTATGCATCTTGGCTCAGGGGTGACTGAAAACAGCCTGCATGGAGCAACACTGGTGCTTCCTTCATATCTATGTCACATAGCCCAAAGCAAAGAATACAGCCAGTCTGATGTGAGGCATTACTGCAAATCTGCCTCTAGTGGACACCGCTGGATGCTGTCAGATAAGGATGACTCTGCAGATACGCTTTGTCCCGTGTCTGCAACAACATGTATTCATGATCACATCATCACAAAACAAACATGAAGAACACAGATAATGAGAAAAGGTAAGGTGCTCGCATTGATTGTCATAAAACTCAAAAGAAACGTAACTGCAACCTTAGCTATGATGATTAAAATGACAGGCACATCCTCCACTTTTTGGATTTTCAGCTCTACGACATAAACATTGTGTTCCTCTGTAGCATATCAAGCCAATCCAGCGCTAATATCACCCCCCCCCCACATGGTTCATAATGCCCCTGCAAGCAGGGCACACATGATGACAGCAGGCAATCAAGATTCCGATTATCAGCTGCTCTGACTGCAACACAACACATTAGGACGAGCTGCAATCTTTAACGCAGAAAAGGTGGTGACTCGTTATTTGCTCACATCAAGGTTTGTGTTTAAACAGAGTTCATATTTCATTTGCACTACAATTACTGATGTCGAGGTGAGAAGCAGCATGTGAGGCCTGCTTTCGATTATTGTCAAATGAGATTCAAGTTGTTTCTGAATAAAAAGCACATATAAAAATGTCTAAAATGTAATCATCTAAATGCTTCAAAAATGGTTATGACTTTATGTTCATTTGTTGCACTTTAGGTCCTAGAAATTATTAATGGTAATTAATTATGTTGCGCTAATTCAGTGCTACATCTTTGGCTTTTTAATTAAGCAACATTTTTGAAAAGGAGTGTTCTGGCGATGTGCGTAATTTCTAATGTCTCTTTGTGTTGTATCTCAACAATTCAGAGACAAGACAGAATGACCAACGTGGGACTGATAACGAAGCTCTAACACCCTGAATGTATTTCAGTTTTAGTGGCTGATGGGGGAAACATTTTAGATACCTACTGTCTCTGTCTGTTGTTTGCAAGATAATCTACTGTTTCAATGGTTCTTCTACTAGGCCATTGCACCTCTTTACTAAGGGTGTTTTTTAAATAACTCTGCGAGTAGGATATAAAGATATTTAAAGATAACTTGTTTAAACCTACCAGCATGGATTTTTGAAATTAATTTTCATTTATCCTTGTCCATTAATGGGTTCCAGGGGGGCTGGAGCCAATCCAGAAAAAGACAACTGTTCATTCCTATGGGCAGTTTAGATCAATGACCAATTAACCTGACATGTGTGTCTTTAGACTGTGGGAGAAAACCACTGTATCTGGAGGAAACCCACCCACCAAAAATGCCCTGCTAGGCCTCCCCGGGAAATTAAACAAGGACCTTCTTATTGTGAGGCAGCAGTGCTAACCACTGCACCACTGTGCTAGCATCACCAATCCTGTCAATATAAATACATGGTTACTGCCCTAACGTGGTTCTCAAAGCCCAGGAGTTTGAAATAGACACTTAACTACACTACCTACCTGTCCGCCCACACACCAAACCAGCCCAATAAGTGTCCAGTCTGTCGTAGATGTTCTCTTGGGTCCCGGGAAGCCATGGTGTAATTCACTTGATGTTGGGACCTGATGTCGCTTCAGATTGAATAACAGCGAGCCGATGTCTGCTGTCGCTTTCCCCTCAAACATATCCACAGAGACTTTACTCCTGCTTATTTACAGTAGCTCCTTAAATCCAGCCAGAATGTCTATGTGCAGCTATTACGGAGAGGGGAGAAAGAGGAAAGAGGGTAGATAAACATCACTTACTAAATACCAAATTACCGTGGGCCGTCAGAATTTAGGGGGAAACACTGCTATCATATATCAGAGTGACGGCTGAGTTTTTCCGTGCTGAGACAGGAGCGGCTACCCATAATGAATCTTAAATGCCAATGCCTAGTGGCGATACGGCCTTCACTCTTCCTTCCTGCCACTCCATTTCTCTGTTCGCTCTTGTTCACATCCTCGTCTCGCTTCTCCTCATGCTCAATTTCTATCTTTCCCCCTTTAATTCCTGATCAATTCAGCGTATCATAGCCCTATCGTCAGATGTCCTGGATGACAGCGAGCTGAAGAATGCTGGATGCACTCATAACAGTATTTAGAGATATCAATAACAAATGGCTTATTTTCATAGCTCTCATACTTTTGCTTCCATCTAAATAGGAATGGGGGTGTTTTCAAATTCTCAGTAGTCGGCAAAAATAACAGTGAGCATCCCACTTCTCTACAAAGTATCTGACCGATGCGTTAGGTAAAGTATTTTCACCCAATTTTTGTGGACAGCTCTAGGAATAAGTAAATAAACTGGGATGTGCCTGCTCTCTACTCCCTCTCTGGTTGTGACTAATTGGCACAACGCAGAGATCTAGTTTGTATTTCAGCAGGAAACAAGGATTCCTCTGCGTGAGGCAGGAAACACGGCAACGGATAACAGTGCTGTTTACACAGAATAACAAGCTGTTTAGGCCTGATAAAAAACGTTAACCTCATTTAACTGCTTGTTCTGACGCTGCCACCTACTGGAGGGGCTCTGGCTGAATTGGTTGTCATATGTAGAACACCCACTAGGGGCATTTCAAAAGGCCATTGAGGGCTGAAGCCAAGAGGGCTTGAAGGGCCCCAACATTCAATTATTCCCAGGTGGTTTCTCACCATGGTCTTGTTGAAATAGGAGCTCCATGACTGCCTGTCTGTTCCCGCAAAGACAAAGACAGTCTTGTGGTTAGCGACCTCAGACTACCAGCCCTGGGTCCATGTTTAGATTACACTAAGTGACAACTGAGTCTAAATAACACCAGAATATTTAGTGACATCTTAATGTTACCACTGCCTTTACATATTTCACAAAAAAAGTTAGGAAAATTAAATGACAATGAAATCCCACTATAAAACAGGATTTATTATTAACTGTATCTATTGTTCGAGCTGCTTTTATCACACAGTGGGGTCACAGCCACAACCCCAAACCCCCCTCGTCTTACTCCTCCCTTTCAAAGTGAGAACCTACAGTAACCTTCAGGAAATGTAAACAAACATAAGAGACCAGCGTCAAATAGAGAGGGTTCGCAGTGACTGCAGACTGCATATTCATATTTAATAAACAAAAACACAATCTTTCTCAACTTAACCAAGGGCATGTGTCACAAGGACTGTGAAAATAAACAACAGTCTCTGTTGTGACAGTATTCACTGCTCCTGCCCTCAGGCTGTTCTGTTACTGGTTCATGAATGGAGTGCTTCATACGTTTAAAAATGCTGCCTTCGAACATAATCCGGGCGGTAATTACATTTTCTACAAAACACTATTTGTGAGATGGTTGCCGCAAACAATCTCCATGAGATATGGTCGTATCATAAGGCCAGACATTATTTGGAAACCGACACTTGTAGGGAAAAATCCCCCTGCAGCCTCGAGGTCAGCTCTCCAGCCGTGTGAAAATATCTTTTTGATGACTTCAGAGCTCACTTATCAGGGGTTTTCTCACAGTGGATGTGTTTATGTTCACATTCACTACACAAGTCGTCCACTGAGCTGTGGCTCTCCACAGACCATGTTCAGTCAGGATGTCTCGTGCTTTCATAACATCAGCTAATTGTAACCACAACTGCAGCACTCTCTGTGTTTCCAGCATTCACGGCCTGCAGCTCTGACAACATGTGCGTCTCCATCTGAAACCAACACTGGCTCCTCTGTAATAATGTGGGAGGTGTGTTGTATTAAATGACGTATTGGAGATATTTTCAGAGCAACATGACCAAAGCTCTGTTTAATGAAATGCTGAAGCCCGAGGCGGAAAGAGGTGGAGACAAATCAAAACAGCTCCGATTCCCAATCATTTCAGCCCGTATTGAGAGCAGATATATTGACAGGTAAGGATGCGTGTGTCAATTTGGCCCAAGCTCCCCGTCCTGTGGCGAGACTGAGAGGCACCCGCAGAGAGCGAGAGGGCTCGGGATACAGACAGAAATGCTGTTCCAGTGAAACACAGCGAAAAGTAACGGGAGAACGGAGCCGTGCAAGACATGGAGGAGGGAGAGAGAGCGAGGGAGAGAAATCATGTTCGAGTAAGTGAATGGGTGAGGCTGAGAGAGACAGAGAGGGGGAGATAGATGGGATGAAATGGGATGAGTCTGTCTGAGCTGGGAGAGATGGATTACTGGGCCTCCTGTTACCTGTGCTGGGGGTCAAGTGTTAAACTGCCGGGGCCAGATAAGGGTTTGGCAATAGCTTGAGCGTGGGCATGGATTGACTGGTTACCTCATTGATTCCACTGGGAGTGAACGGACAGAAGCGTACTGCTGTTGATCAAAGGGTCGGAGGCTGTGTCTGAAACCGCCCCCCCATTCATTCTGTACTCCCTACTTCACTGTGTGCTGAATATACAGAGAGCTGCACTCATCAGGAACAGAAACACAGGTTTTTGAAGACCACTCTGCATTTCACTGCTCTGGTAATGACGTCACTGTTGAAGGATTACGATGAATAACGTCTGGTGGTGGGAAACCAGTGGAAAAGTACATTTTAAATGTTTATATTGAACTAATTATGAATACTTTCAGGTTAAAACTTGGTGCTGTAATGTGCTGCTCTGCTGCTATTTACACTGAAACAACAGGTCGTTCTGTTCCTGCTTCTCTCGCTCCCAGTGCAATGCGTGATGGTATATATTGCTCTGTTAAGAACCATTGGTTGTGCACTCCCATTATGCCAACAAACGACAAACTGACTGTAGTGCCCTGTATAGATTATATCGTTTTGGACTCCCAGATATTACAGTGCACCTGGGGGCTTGTCACTGGGCTAATGCGCTCATCAAATGCTGAGGAAACATGTTACACCTCTGGCCTCAGTTAATGCCCTCTCTTCCATCACAGCTGTTTATCTCTGTTCTGTTTTATTCAAAACACTTCACACATCCTTACAGCAGTCTGAAATCTGTCACACAGCATATTCACTCGCTAGTGTCTTGGCTAATGTAATTTAACATCTTCTGGTAACTGTGCGGTGTACAGATGTGTACACTATTATTAGGTCATAACCTGTGTTTGCAAATGGGACATGGACCAAATTAAAAAGTCCACAACAAATATAGTTTCTGTCATTTTCGGCTTAATTTCCAGATACTCAGTGGAAGTGGAGAGGCATCATTGATCCTTATATATTTATCTTTGTAAATTTCCCTCTTCTCTGTATGTGCTCCTTGCTTACTCAACTAGTTTTTTCTTCTACCATGACCGGGGTGCTACACATGAAAAAAATAAAATAAAATAAAAATAAATAAATAAAAATAAAATTAATTGTGGATGAAGTTCAAAAAAATCAAATCCAAAAGTAAAACCCGCAAACTGCGACCAAACTCAACTGTGCTCGTACAGAGGGTAAACACTAAAATACGAGTCCTCCACTTCTTGCTGTTGTTTTTATGTGGGCCGATTGCTGTTCTGACATTTGTTTTGAGGCGGGTGGTGTTGGAGCGTGGCGGGCGGTGTGAGGTGGAGGCCAGGAGAGGAACGGCCCTGGGTAGGATGTCTATAATTACATATTGATTTCTCAGGGGCTGTTGTTCAACCAGTGCTGTGAAAGTGTAAAATAAATCACTCGGCCTCTATGATAGCCAAGTATTTATTCTTTTTAATTCTGTTTATGGTGATCTTGATTCATGCCCTCCACCCCGGTCACTCCTTGGTGCGGCTGCCCTCTTCATGACAGAGGCAGATCACGCTACATGGCTCTGTGTATGTAAGCAATTCATCGGCCGGGGTGGTAATATCGCTGAGAAAATGAAGGCCCAGGGAATACAGGGCACTTTACAGTCACTGATCCTTATCCCAGCCAAGGAGATAATTCCCTGGAGCCTTCTGCGTTTAGTCAAACAGAGTCAGCGGCAGAGCTCCAGCAATGATAATTGTTCAGAAAACAGAATCAGAGGCAGCCACGGCAGATATTTCAGGATAAAACAGGAAATAACAACAAACACATCAACAATGTGGCTGACCTGGCTCACCTGAATTAGTGCTGAGCGTACAAACAAATACATGAAAATGTTTTTTTTCCACTGTAAAGAACTCTTTCTGTCTGCTTCTAGTTTTTGAGACAGCTGTGATTAGATTGTTTCAAAGGAATGGTCCCTCTCACCGCTGTGTTGAGGTGTTTTCAAAATTATACCTATTATCCCAAGTAGGCTGCAAACGCTATGAGCTGATGCTATCTCAGACATAACAAATTACATTTTGAAAGACGGTACTAAAAATTACAGAGGAAAACTAAAGCTCTGTATTTGTGGCTGATTGGCTAAGACGGGGGCTCCATTATAGTTTGTAGCCAACATACTCCTGTCTTGTTAAAGGAGGTGAAGAAAAGACATGAGATGAACTCTATTGATCTCCGTGGCAGGATTTAGATATTTCTGATCCAGATACAGTTTATATAACATATCTACTCATCATGTCATAGATTAACGATACATTGCCTCAGAATTTCCACCTAAAGCACAACTTACTGACGCAGAGTTGGATGTTTTACAGTGAACTGCAGCAGTACACAGGATGTGCAGGGTTGGAGGATTGTATTTTAGGAGATTTTATTGTTGTCTCTGTGGAGACAGCTGTGGAGCATTGTGAAGGATGAGGCGGAGGTGAACAAATGCTTCTTTGGCTTTTCGTCTGCCTTCAAATTGACAATTTCATTTTAACCCACCCCCTCTAAACTCAAAGGCCACGGCCACTGAACGGTAAGCAATTGACGTGAAGTGATGGGAAAGGGCTTGTGCAACAATCATGGATCTTTTCTTAATGATTGGATTAGAAATGGCTGTTTGTAATAAGGGAGGTGTTGTTTTTAGCGATAAACCAGATAAAAGCCAAACTCACCATCCCACACTCTCTCCTCTTGAATCTCAACACAACAACAGGACTAAATCTCATGTACACCCTGATTCAGGAAAAATTGCAACCTGTCACAAAACTCATTCAGCACCGTCTTTCCCAGTGGCTCCCCTCTGAATCGGCACTGATGGCCAGCATGCAGAGATGGATGTCACAGAACCGTCTGAACATACACGTGAAACCAACTTCACCACTGACTTGCTGTAATTATTTTTCTCACTGACAGCTTAGGCTGCAATTGGAGCGCGGCCTCTCCATTTTTTTCCTGCACCTGAATTTGATCAAGATGGAGGCACGATGAGAGGCGCCATTAACGTGATTTATGGTCACCAGCCTGGTTGCTGTGGCAACCCAACTTTCAGTACTCTCACCTCTGCGAAAAAGCACTTTGGATCCGTATTGCTTGCTTACTAATGCACATCAGCGTCACATTCACATACAGTATGTGAAAACAAACAGAGGCACCATGTTAAGTCACAGGTGCACACACACACACACACAATGCTCAGGGAAAGCAGCAGTGAGCTTGTGTAACACACTTCATTTGATGCATTCATGGTGCAGCTTGAGCCATAAGCGTTGCACTCAAATATGAACCGAATTCATTTGCAGCTAAAACGAAAGAACAAAAAAAAAAAACAATTCAATAACCCAAGTGAAACGACACTTGTTTTCTCCATCTACTGCAGCTCCGTGGCAGCAAGGGCGGAATGAGTTGTGGCTTGGAAAAAGAAAAAAATATATATAAGGAGACAAATCCAATCCACCAGGGCTGTCATTGTGCCTGATGAGTATAACACCACCTCAACTCATCCCTCAAACTCTCACTCGCTGTTTGTCGGCCTCAGCCACAGCAGCTCATTGCTGTTTTGCTCCTGTAGTGACTCATCAAAGTCAAGGTGAGGTTTCACTCATGTCGGGCTCTTTTCAGCTCTTATGTTTTTTACCAAGGTGAGTGGAAGGCACAACAATTCACACGTGACGAATAGAGAGGTCCAGAGTGGGTCGAACGCTGGGTGATCTGAGTGAGTGTCTGAGTGAGGAATGGGGGACCATCGCGTTTTATGACTGATGCCCTATCAGAAAGAGGCAGAGCTGCCAGCTGCTTAGAGGCATTACGTGTTTCATCGAAACTGATGTCTGATCAACATCATAGTAAACAAAAGGACTCCTTTCCTCAAGCAGTGTTGCCTCCAGTGTCTGTTCCACACATCAATCTTTAGGATTTCTTTGAAAGCTTTGAGTTAAAACAAAAAAAATGTCTCGTAGAAAACTTTATCCGGGAAAAGTTTATCTGAGCATCAGCAATGGGAAAATGCTCCTTCACGGCTGCAGCGGCCCAGTTAAAGATCTGCGTCCTCCAAAACTTTTTACCAGCTTGATGATGAACCAATCGGCGACTTCCTGCTTTCGACTGGTCAGCTTCATGCTCAAGCAACCATAAAGGTGTTTCCTCAATTAATGACTTGGAATCGTGGTGTAAAACTATCTTGCTGGAAGTAATGAAACATGAGAGGAAACAGATTTCAGAGTCGTCGTTCACTGAGTTTCACTGCGTCCACGGTAAACATTCAAATGTCATAATAACAACAGGAAGCTAATAACTGTCAGGTAAGGAACTGCCATTAAATATCCCATTTGGCCCAATTTATCCCTTAAGGCTGAAACTGTGTTCATGTTAGCAGATGACTGAGACTAATTTTAATTTTTAAACATTTGGAATCAAAACAATCTCTGTCCAGGCCGGTGTTTTAGCTCCAGATCAGAAATGGTCTCCCTCCATGAAAACATGTCTGAAAAACATTCACGTACCCTGGTCAGGTGCAAACTGTGGCTTTAGAGGCCAGAGCCAAATTGCACCAGCACTGCTGCAAAAGCGTGACATGGCAGCCATGTTTCTATTATTTTATACTGGTTTTCCAAATTCTTCTGGTTTGACAATCACAATAATGTTCAGATTATATTAGGGATAATGACTGACCTGGTCAGGAAAGTGTTAAGTCGGTGTGTATCACGTTCTCTCCATTCCCTATAATATTGCCAGTTCCCGGCCTTGTTATGTAAATTGCCTTGAGATAATATAAGTTGTGATGTGGTGGTGTGCAAATAGAATGGAACTGAACTGAATTAAAGGTTATGGAGTTTGAAATGTATTCAGTGCTCTGTTCCAGTAGCCATGTGGTGATATTCAGGTGGAACGGTGTCTAGACTTCTGGGTTCTTACCTCTGTCAGTGACACACTTTAACGAGTCCATTTCAAAACCAGTCATATGGAGCCTAACAGCCCAGTCAGACGTCTGGATATTTTGGGTTTGAACCTGCAAAACACCAAATCACCGTTGTTAAGGTATGGCCAGCCTCTTTTTCACTCAGCATGAAACACTATTTTCATTTAGGCAATTTAATGTTCCGACATTCATTTCTTTCACAAGTCTAACCAGAAATTTAAGAGTGGATGAGAGTGAAGCTTTAGCTTTATGAGGGTAAATAGTTTCAGCTTCTGCCTTTCAAACCTTGAAACCTTTTTCCTATCAAATCTGGGACATTTCTTGACACACTTGTATCACAGAAGAAATTATGTATGTCCTCTGACTGTCTGGATAAAAGATTCTGTGCGCGCCAACAGATTAAAAGTGAGTTTGAGGAAATGTTAAGGAAACGTTTTGTTCAAGAGGCAGATGAGGCTTTAATATTCCTGTAGTGACACGGTACCTGCTGAGTGATCCATTTTATTTAAATGACTCAACAATAATTTGAAGATTATTCACTGACACGAGCCCCATGGGCACACCTGACCTGCCATCACTCTCCCTGCGCTCCATCCTCCTCACCTCCTCCTCACCTCCTCCTCCTCCTCTTCCTCCTCCTCTCCATCTCTTGCTAAAGTCGGATTCTTCTCTTGTTGTACCGTTATCTTCATGTAGGCATTTTATGTGAAGTCAGTGGCTAAGCTGTGCAAACCTTACACAACAATGTTAGGATTGTTATTATTCACGTGCAGTGTGTGTGTTTATGTGTGGGTATAAAGTGGCCCACACTTGTTTATCACCCCTGGCTCCTCTTTGTTTTCCCTCTTACTGTATTGGCTTCCTTACATTTTGTTTTTGCCAGCAGAGCGATTCCATGTCAGCCGACAACTTTATTTACATCTCTCCAAATTCCCTCAGCAATAAAGGCCACAGCTCAAGGCAACTGCAAGGACATGTGCTCGAGCAGGACCTTGCTTTATATGTGCATGTGTTTATGAACCATCTGTAGTGTGTGTGTGTGTGTGTGTTGCAGAGGTGTTGTGCTCTTAGTGTAGCATATTCTACAGTGGAATATTCACAACCTTACAGTGATATGTGGCTGTAAGTCTTATGGTGTCCATATGTAGTTCAACTAAATAAAAAATAAAAAATTCTTGCGGTGAGAAAACAGAGAGTACATTGACTGAAATGCATTCTGATGATCGGAAATTTGATCCCCAGTCTTCCAAGTGTCCTTAAACAAGATGCTAAAGCCTAAATAACCCCCCAGAGAACAACAGCTGCTGCTTACTGATGCACTTTATGAATGTGTGTTTGAATGGGTGATAATACTTTATGAAACTTATGCTCTGCTCCCTAGATTATCAAACCATTGTTCCGACAACTGACCAGTGATCAAATGTTGGACTAGCAAAACAAGAAGAAGTTTGAGAGGTTTAACATGCTCAAAAAGTTTGCACATTGATTCAATAATGAATTTCAAAACCCGAGCCGCCTGCTTCAGCTACGTACGTAGGGGAACTGGGACTTCTGAATGAAAAGGTAAATCTGTGTTGGTTTTGTTTGCTTCTGTTTTTGTTTTTGCCAGTTCCATGCTTGTTTAATGGGGTTACTTGAGATGTACGGATAATTCGGCAGCATGCTAAATAAATGGTGGTCTGTGCAGACCTTTGGGCACCCAGTCTTTCTCAAGTCCGTCAATCTCCCCCCTTGGTCAACACCTCCCTGAAGCCCTATCAGAACTCTACAATTAGTTGATTGAACCTGCCTCCAGTGAGCCATCTGCCTGGGCACACGCTGGAACTGATGTCCTCACCCGCCAGAGGCAATTAACTCTAAATACGACTTCCTGCTCTCGCACCGCGGTTCTCCTCCCAGATGAGTATAATAAGGTTGAACCACATTGAAGATGAAGAGGGGGCGGGAAGCCTGCTCGTGGCCCCGAGAGGGTGATGGGTAATTACTTCCGTCAGATTTATACTGGCAGCCATGCGGAATGGTGGACGCCTGTCTCTGACCCTCGTAGGCAGGGGAAGCGGTGGAGGCTTTTTTGGCCGCCTTGGGTCAGCTCGGACAAGAGGGAGGCTTGGAGAGGAGCGGGCAGGAAAGGGCAGCTGGTGGCATGAAGGGAAGGTTAGGTGATTAACTGGAGGAGCAGTTCAGGGTTAGCGTCCATTGTTGGGGTGATGGGTCAAATGAGTGCGGCATTGAGTGCGTCACCTGATGCATGGCTCCCCCCTTGTCCTCGGCTATTACCGAAAGATGAAGTTGTAACTCAGAGCCATGCCGGGAGATGAGAAGAGGAGAGTGCAGCCAGCGAGGAGACAAAAAACAGATTCCGCAGATATCACGTCCTTGTCTCTGGACTGACATTTCAATTAAATTACTATCACGAGTGCCAAGAGTATTGTTGACTTCATATCTTGTGGAGATATTTTTTTGTCACTCTGAAGGATTTGAATTACTTAGGAGAGTGAAATTACAAGAGAGATTACAAGTCCCTGAAACTGTCTCTGTTCAACTGACAGTAAAAAAAAAGAAAAAAAAAATTCTCCCACTGGAAATAGAAAAATATGAAAGGCTCCAGTGACTATTCATTCACAGACAAACATAAAATAAAAATGAAGTGCTCTGCACATTGAAAACCTGAGCTGTTTATATATTTTTTCAAACTCCTTCAGGTTTCTATGAAGTGAATGTCACCACAGCTCCATTCTCACGCTCAGCCATTAAAGACGGTCTGGAACATGACAGATCTTTGAAGAAGCCCCCCCCCACACACTCTTCCCAGGGATGTTCCTCTCCTGGCAGCCTCAAAATGAAAGCCTCTAAAAGCTGCGCGATTCTACAACATTGTATTTTAAACCTGTTGTAATGTTGACAGTGGTGTGTGTGTGTGTGTGTGTGTGTTTGTGTGTGTGTGGGGTGGTGGTGGTGCTATCTTCACTTTATTTCTCCTGCATCTCCACATTTATTTCTTAGAAAAGTCATCTTATATGGTGTTTTGTACCCCTGATGCCCTTGACGGAAAACAATGAAGATCTGGAGAATGCTAAGAGGCATATGGGCGTATCATTGATAGCAGCAGTGAGCTATCAATCTTTGAAACAGATTGCCCATCAGTGGCATGGCTTCGTCCTTGACATATCTACTCCACTGCGTAGGGGTGACCTTTCGAAGATAATGCACACTAAAGATGATGGTATGCGTTCAATTCCCCCTTGAAGTAAATGTACTTTTTCTTTTTAATGGAAATGCAGTATATCTGAAGCACTTTGATAATTTTGATAATTATTATTACTGCAGCTAATTAATGAATTATTTCATATATTTCCATGCCCTCTTTTCTTGGAAGCTAATGAAAGCTGGGATGAAATGTAAAATTAACGATTAGACTATAAGCAGCTACCCATTGTTCCCGTCTGTGCCACGTCCCGCTTATCAACAGCTCCATGTTGGCTTTCACTGCACAAGAAAGAGTGGCCATGTCAATCCTCATTAATTCTCCCAGTGAATTAGTGGCAGAGTAGATGATAGGAAATGAATGTCTGCAAGGAGATACTTAAATTATTCAACGGTAACAGGATTAGGATGAAAGATTACTACATTGGCTTCTTTCTTTTTCATCTCGATCCATTCTTCCTGTCCTCTTCCTGTTCCTCCCCCTCTTCCTTCTTGCTTCTTTCCTCCTCCTTTTAATTATGTCACATGTCAGGCTTTGCCAGGGATATACAGTATATATAACTACGTATTGACTGTATGTATTGCATTTTTCTAAACCCTGTCTAATACTTTATTCCTTATTGTGGTTTTCCAGCCTGTGTGAGCTTAAGTTGTAATACTTTTGTTTTGTTACATATCTTATTCTGTTAATCCTTGAAAGAAAGAACAACAGATTATGTTCATTTCTTGTTAACAAAGGACTGAACAGCTTTAGTGAAATCGCTGTCGGTGGCCATGAAAACAAATGGATGCGGATTTGTATGCTCATCCATGTCTGGATGGTGAAATGTGCAATTTGTATTGTTTCCATTGTAAATGATATGTAGCCATGACTGCCTATTCTAACATCATATGTTAGAATGATAGGCAATTACTATACTTTAGTTTATTTCACCAAATACAAGTATCACATAATGTCAGTGAATGGGTTTTAGATGGGATGGTAAAATGTTTATGTGCCAAGCCAAGAGAGTAGTATTAATCCACTTTTCTTATTCTCATAAATGTATACCAGCAACACACTGGAGGATCCTCATCCTGATAATAGGTAAATATCAAACTTTGGATATTCGTAATTCATAATTGGGGACTATCACGTATGAAAGGAGCGTCTAGCTAAGTGTTTACCGGACAATAGAAGACATCAGCAAACGTGAATATGCAATTGTCGCAACGGAATGCATCCTTGTCATGGCAGGCCACCTCCATGTTTTTGATTCTGAAGTCACGCTTGATTAAACAAGTTCTGACTCTCTGGAATCACAAACTGTATTCAAATGCCTAGCATGTGGTCCTGCATCTCGACTGACTAATCTAGAGTGAGTGTTTTCTCGATTCAAAGATTACAAAAATTGGTTCCATCTGTTGTTACGTCTGCCATCTCCTAGATTTTAAAATTAGCACGAGACATAAGTAAATCAATGTAAAACCATCATGCTATTATCAAAACTTTCAGTGAAGACATAGTCTTGCTATGTGCTGTCTATTCAATATGAATGTTGGGCCTTGTCAGGGTTTCCCTCTATCTTTCTTTCTGCGTTTGAGGTGATGTCTATTCTGAGCCTTTACCCCAGCAAATAACTCATTTCAAAGCAGTTATTTCTGCAGAAGGGGACGCCAGTGCAAGACCCTCAAGAGTGACAGTATTTTATTATTACAACCGAAAACCAATAACACAAGAGCAGATTTTGTGAGACAAGCTGCAACAAGGCAGACAGAGGGGCTGTGGAGGCATTTGAGGATGAAACCATGACAACAGAGATTGTGACTACTCCACATGATACAGCCTTTAAATTCATAAAGTAAGCATCTAACAGCCAATAGTAAATATTGTTTTTTCTTATCTTGTTACTTCAAACAAGGCTGAAGTTGGGACAGCACTTTCAAACAGTCACAACATCATCAGTGGTCGTCTATGTAAATAGATACACTATGAACTTTGCCTGGGATGTCATCATAATAACATTGTTAAGATCTGCAAACAAACCAATGCTATGGCTTGCAGTTACTAAAGTGACAAAGCTATAATATCCATACCCGTCTATGCTAATGCAGGGGAAGCAATGACATTTGAAAACTGAAAAGCTTGGATGCTCTGCATTATTTCACAAATGAACCAGAAGCGCACCGCTTCACTTTGCTGGCACGGGGCTGACGCCACCCCTGCCAGGATGCGTTGTTATTAGAGGAACAGTTCAGTTCAGTGACTTTGCTGCTATATGCTGGTTAAACCAAGTGCATCGTCTATCTTTCAAGGGGAGAGGGGGACAAATGACTGAAGGCAGACGCAGATAATACCACCTTTCTGTCACAGCAGTGACTGAAATCTAACAGAAGTTAAGTGTCACATTAAATGAATATGGTAAATAGAATAAATAAAAAGAGGAGCAATGATGTGGGGCCTGAGCCATGCCCACAGCCTCTATATTCTCTTTTTGCAACACGGCACTTTTTTAAAGCCTCCTCTCTAGAATATGAAATATTCAGCCCTGTTGGATTGAAAGTAGTAAAACTTTGTGGCTTGTTCTCTCTTTTAGGTTGTGCATCACTTTAAACTATGAAAGGTGCTTTGTGTGAGACAAACTCCTCCTCCAGGACAAAACTGGTTCAATATTCACAGTCTGTTCCTGCGTGAAAATCAGATGCGTTGATGTTGTTGTTTTTGTTTTTGTTATTGTTGTTTGCTTGTTCTCATAAATTAGCCATTGCCTTAGCTATAAATACACACAGCACAAGTTAGAGTGCCTACGTTTCTCTGTACTTTTAGAGCTAATTACAGAAAAGTGCTTTTGATGATACTTTGAACCTGGGCGTCGCCACAGTACTTGGCACACACTCCTATGGGAAGAGAACAAACCAACCTTGTTTACAAAATGTGGCAATTTAATTGGGCCTGATGGGCTATTTTGGCTCAAGCACATGGAACCTGGTAGGAGATGAATGAGGGAATTTTCTGGATATTTAGTAGACGTTTAACAAACACACTGTAGTCTCATACCACCAAGCGTGTCTAACAAAAATATTTAGGAGGTCCTTCACCCTAAAATGTCCGATAAGAACGGTAGAAACCAGAGGAACCATCTGACCAGCAGTCACAAGGTCTTCGAAAGTTATGAGGGCAAGTTGAACTCCAACGGCCCTTTGCTGGAACAAAATGTGGAAGAAAACAAACCTTAAATGCACCACAGCTGCATCTCCAGGCGGAAGCATGAATTTATAAAACACAGCCAGAGAACAGTTTGTCACAATCCGCAGCGACTCCTTTGTCCTCAGCTGGCTCAGTCGGATGTCTTCAGAAGAGAAACCTGAGGCCAAGGATGTACAATGACTCTGCACTAATAAGCAGTTGCTTCAGTTAATGGTCAATTAAATATTCATATATGATGCATTCATTATAGACACATGACACCAGGATGGAATAAATGCTTCCCAATTTAACCCCAGTGGCTGGATAAGTACCGCAGCACTGTGAGCTTTTATTTTATTTTAATATCAGCAGTGTAATTTGCTCAAGCTGATGTTTGCTGATAGTTCTTCAGGTGTAGTCTAATTTACATCGGCAAGAACTATGTTCATTTTTCCCTAAGCCACAAAAAAGGGTAATAATTAAACTTTATTTTGAGCAACAGTCCCTCTAAAGTCTTGGCTTCCTGTGAAAAACTGCCACACTGAAAATAAAAGGTTCTCCTAATGTCAGGGAGCCTGAGGACAGGGTAGATGTGAAGCATTTGATGAATTAGCTCTTTATGTTTAAAAAAGGACTAGTGGAACAAAGTGGTAGTGAGCAGTTGACTTTTTTTTTTCATTGTTTTTCCTGAGGACAGAGAAAGAGGCACAGAGCGGATGCACTGTGGGAGGAGTAATTAGACACCAAGAGCGAGGAATCTTTACAGCACTATGAACATGCATCAAACCTTTGCCTTGCCAGGGACCTATCCTATTTTATTCAACAGTTTCCCTTTTGGGTGACTGGAGTTCATAACCACACGGTTGGCAGTCGTAATCCATCCATTGACATTTTGTGTCAACATGAATTTAAAAAGTTTGTGAAGGGAAAACAGACTTTGAGGACTTTTCAGAGAGAGGCAGAGGGCCATTTGTAGGAGGATTAATCAGAAACAACCAAACAATCCTCACCGTAAATAAACAATTTTTACCATCCCATCCCAGCTATCTCTCCATCCTATATGAGAGAGGGCTGATTGTGCAGAAAAAAAAAATGCTTGTGTAGGTCAGCATCCCATAATTAAGGATGCTCACTAAATTGCAGGATCTGTGGTTGGGACTCTAAAAGCTGAAACCAAATCACGTAAGAAGAAGAAGAGGAGGACTTCTTATTCTACCACATTACCACATTGGCCACCTGCTCCACAAGATAACCATCTCCCAATGAACTGCCAAGTCATATTTGCACCAAATTTGGTAAAAAAAAAAAAAATGTTGATATTGTCTCTCTCTATCTCTTTCAATTTGGCAGTGTTCATTGTTTAGAATTGATTTCCCATTCTGAGCAGACATACACTGATGTTTAGGGGCAGTGTAATGTGATGACAAATTGACAAAACTGTCTAATACAAAGATTTTAGTCAACTGACTGGTTAAAACCTGAAGGAACAGCCATGCAGCATCATCATCTTTGCCATTTGACATCAGACAACAAGAGCTAGAGAGAAGTATTTCCTGCCATCACAGTGGAGAGGTAGTATGATGTGTTCAATAATTTAATAGGGTCCTGTTATAGTGACATAAAATATTAAATGGCCATTGATTCTTAAAATGTTCCCCATCCTTTACCCACTCACCCCAAATTTAACCACTGACCCCAAAATCTGCTTCTCTAACCTAGGGAACAAGCTTTTGTCCTGAAATGGCTCATCTTTAGATGGAAACACACACAAAGACACACACTGAGGAATGTATTCAAGAAATGAACCTGAGTCTGGGTGTAAGAAGCTGAGGGATGCAGCAGTGAAGCTCTTAAGATGAGAGAAGCCTGCTCCCCCCTCTAACAGCGCCCTGGCAGCTGTCACCTGTCCTTAAAGAAAAAGAGCGAATCAATCCTTCACTGGGATGACTATTTAAAACCCGCAGATTGAGTAAGCCAGATGTCCGATGTGTTTTCATATTAGTCACAGCTCGCTGGCAAACGGGATACAGTTGGCCACATCAACAGGACATGCTGGCAAACAGCCAGGGCTGTCCAGGCATACACAGGCTACAGCGACGTCAACCGAATGACAAAGCTAGGTGGTTAGGATAATGGGAGGTAATTCACTGACATTGCGTTTTCCTACTGAGCCATTCAAAAAGCTATCTACATAAAACGGAGCTCGTAGATGGGAGCATTACGAGGAGAAGAACTGAGGCCGTTTCAAAGTGTCACATTCATATTGATATTCAGCTGCTTGGATCAGTCCTAACTTTGACTTTCGCTCAGTTGTGTGCATATTAAACACTGGCTTCAGTTGGATCAGCAATAAAAGGAAGCATCAAGTCAATTTGAAGCCTAACCCTCCGTCAGTGGATTCCTCTTCATTTGACTTGGCCTTTCTCTGAGTGTTTGCAGCTCTTACACTTTTATTTTTGATGTGATCATATGCCTGAAGCACATTAATGAAGGAGGAAAACAGCTGCATGTCTTGATATAAGTGTACAGCCTCTGGTTGCCCATGGCAACCACAGTTGAACCTTTGTCTCGAGCCATAAGCTGGGCAAAATCATTACAATGCCTCATGTTTCAATGGACTTCAAATGTCCCCAGCAGCATTGCAGTAGTACCTTACCAGGATGGTGTTTTGGGTGTGTGGCTTTAATAAGAGGACCAGTTAAAGGGGATGGGATGTACTGGTTGCATGGCAGCTTTTCCAGGATTACCTAGCTTCAAAAGACTATCCCAGTACTTGGGAAGACTTGTCAGATTCACATAACTAGAATTTTCTCTCCCACAAAGTCCCACAATGCAAATCAATGCCATTTTTTGTGAGTCTATCCTTGTTAAATGTGTTAAATGACTACTTCGTTCAAACTGCATATCCCTGAGAGCCTTTGTGTCAGAAATGTATGGTTTACGAAGTCTGTTCAGAGAAAACCCTGATTTCATTGTCAAGTGTTTGGTTTTTCAAATGTCCACAGAAATAATTTGGCAGCAATTTTCACAGTAGAAGGCCACATCATAATTCAGCAGATCTTAAAATGAGTCGTAACATTTCTCTTTAAAATGTAGTTTTTATCTGGAAACATGTAATTTAATGAGTTACTAATGGGGTTTGCATATTCTTTCTTCTGTTGGTGTGACTTTTCTCTAACTCTGGACTAAGAAAGACTGAAGGCTCTAAATTAACAGTAGGTTGTGTGACCCCGACCCATCGTTCTTTGTGTGTGTATGTTCACGTCATGATGCTAAACATTTGCAAGGGCAACAGTGTAGAGGTGTAGTGTCCTTGATAAGCTTCTAACTCCACACATTTCAATTCACCGTCTACCATTTGAATGAGTGGAATTTAGAAGGCTACAAATGACCAGTGTTTTATCATATCATGCTGACATCCCCGTGTTCATAGGAACCAGGTTATGTAGGTGGCCAGTACGGAACATTTAAATGAAGTGTATTATGCTTTATACAAGGTGAATTCTATGAGAGGAAAAACAAGCTCCACAACATGAAACAAAAACCCACGGCATCTCAGTCCGATAGGAAAAAAACAACATCATTTTCAAAAGAACACACAGGGTCAAAGGTGCGTCGGTCTGCTGGAGGAAATATTTGGCTTGAAGCAGGAGAAAGAGTGAGGTGAGGATGAAGGCCGGCTCTGTGGTTAACAAGGTCACAGCGAGGCAGAGTCGACAGCGCAGCCAATCCACATGCACTCCACTTTTAATAAGACACACACCCAAAGGTCAAATCGCTGGCTAAGAATATGTCAGAGCTTCGTTTTCATTCATTTTTCAAGTTCTCTTTTTTTTCCATGAGACAATATCCATGCAGCAGCACAGATGCCTTATAGAGCGCCGGAGGAGAAGTTTCAGACAGACCTTGAACAGGGCAGACAGGTCAGGCTTTTCTGGACAAAAGGACACTTGAGGAGATCTTGAACAGACGGTATTAAACTACTTCAAATACATGTCATAACCCACGGATCGGATGAAACTGGTTACAACAAAAGTAGAAGAAGTGAAACACAAGAAGCTCTGCTACATGCAGTGTAACTGTTGAAATGTGTTTTTAAAGCTTCAAGTACCCGTCTCCTATTGACACAAGGTCAAAGGACACAGCGAGTTGCACTGTATTGCATTAAAAGCCTCTGGGTTTGGTTAACGTTAAAGAAAATTACAGAGTAAATAATAGAAATGGCTGCGACAGACATGTTTTTCTACAGAATGTAAGTGTCACAGTAAGTGGACAGGAGAGACGGTCAATCATAAAGCTTCTGTCCTTGCAGCAGAGGCTGATGTCGAAAAGCCCACTCATATGTGACAATTACAGGGTCTGGGCGACACACACCCATGCGCATATGCACACACACCTAATGATTTATTACCCAGGTATTGCCTTATCTCCATTTCCATGACACTGGTCCAGCCTGCCGTAAATAACCTTGTGTCCTCTCACTTAGCAGAACAGCCATGTCTGCCCCGGGCTCATTGGCACGTACCCGCACGCAAAAACACACACTGTCCCCCGAGACCAGGCCAGCCATCACCATCATAAATCCACAGAGCGCACGGCCTGGCAGCAAGGAACGGGAATGTAATTATCCAGAGGAGCAGCACTGGGCATGGAGGTGACCCGGACGCACAGATCGGAAGACCCAGAGATACACATGGAGATACTTTCCCAATGGCAAAGCATTGTGGGTCACCTGCAGGAGGGGTGGAGTCCACTCACTGAGAGTTAGTGACTCCACTAGCTTCACCCACTTGTTGCTCATGAAAGTCACAGAGGGTCAGGAGTTACACACACCGAGGGGGGCAGGTTTTTACTCCATTACAGGATCTAACTACTCAACACCTTTACACAGCAGGGCATGATGAATAAAATGCAAAGAACTTACTTTCAATTGTTCATCACTTGAGCGGGACTGCAGTCGGGACAGGAGACATGTGTGAAGAGAACACTGAAGACCCAGGTCCAGTTTGACAGATGTGAGGAAACACACAGAAAAACACCAGGAAACAAGAGCAGGACACAACCAGGAAGTAAACAGGAAGCAAACAGACATGTGACAAGGAAGACTGAGGAGCCCTCAGATCTGATTGGATGCAGGTGATCATGAGGGCGGAGCTATCACTGAAGCGGCAAACAAGAAAGGAAGTGCAAGAGACTTCAAAGTAAAACAGGAAATGAGATCAGTCCGACTGCTAACAAAGTCATACTACTGCTGCTCCGGGTGCGGGGGGGTGGTGGGGTGCTGACAGACAGGCGACGGCGACCTGCTGCGCAGCAAGTTGACATCGAAAGGCGTATTGGCTGAATGTGTGAGTGTGGATTTGATGAGCAGCCTGTGAGTGGGCTGTGGACGGGGAGGGGGTGCCAGACACAACAGCCAGGAAAAGACCAACGGCAAAATGATTCTGTTGGTAACTGAGGGAGCGTGTATTTACTTTACCAAACTTTGCACATGAGTGTGACCCAGAGGCTTTAGAGCAGTGGTCCCCAACCATTTCTGTACCATGGCCCAGTTTAATGTCTGACAATATTTTCACGGCCCAATCTAAAGGTGTAGCAGATAAAAACAAAATAAAATAATAAGATCGGCATTAAAAACTGTGGTATTTTCTCTTTAATAATAATAATAATTATTATTATTATTCTGTACTGTGTACAGTTAAAAATTCCTACACTTTACAAAATAATGGACTGCTTTAGAGAACCACAACATGAGCAAACTATGACCAGCATGGATAGCACAGACTGCTGCCTCCAATTCTGTGTTCACCCTGCTTATCACATTCTTTCACATGCATCTTTTATATATAAAATACTATAAAATACTTTTTTTTTGTAATAGTTGTTTCACATGCTTGTAGCCGTATAGACCAGTATCCAGCGCCGCCGCCGGCCCCCTTGTGATTTATGACTCTGAGGAGCATTTAGTGCCAGTGCATGACGCTGTGCGATGTTTCTTTAATAAGATGAGATCTAAGGGCGTTGCGGTCAGCTCGTGGATGGGTGTGTGACCAAGGTTTGTGAATTGCAGCACATCTGGAAATCAGCGTTGATTTTACTGTGTTGTCCGTCTCATCGAAACCATTTATCTGCAAATCATAATTCACTACAGTCTGCTTGAATACTGGCACAGGCATAGTCATTCAGTTAGCATGTGTGGATATTTTAGATTCACCTGCACACACACACACAAGCAAACAGACAATAGCAGTATTACTGTAAGGCCACAGGAATGATGAAAGCCACTTATGGAGCTTATTCATGGAGGTTAGGGTTAGTTTGTCATAAAATAAGAGATTTCAAGTTCTGAACAGTTTTAAAATATTTTTTTTTAAAGTAGTTTTCAGCAAGGTTAAAAGTCCCTCACAAAAAAATCCATGGCTAAATAAGGAATTAACTCTAATAAAAAGGTATAACATAATAAGGTCAAAATACAAGCACAAGAATTCTGTACGGGCTGAAATCGAGGTTCCGTCCACTCCTTCATTCCCAAGTACATTTCACTATGGAGCGAGTTGATTACAGCTCTACATCCAAACATGTGAGCTATAATACACCTGGAGCAACATATTTGAACTTATGAAGTTGCTCTGTTTCTTCCTCTCTTTCCCACCGCTCTCAACATCTACAGTAATGGATCCCAGTGCAATCAGGTCAGAGTTCTACATGTCACACGGTTGGTAGCCGTATTCTGATGACCCAATCAGTAGCACCTGCAGGAAACCAGTAGCAACTGCCACACTCAAAATGGGATTACGGTCCAGTTGCACCAGCAGTGCACCTACAATCAGGGCCTGTGTAGCACAAGGCGAATGCAATCCCTTCTCTATTTGTGTAGATCCACTGAAACCAATTTGTACCGGGTTGTGCAGCAGTGAAGAACAGTGCTGCGAATAGTAATTGTGTTTCAGATACAGATATATTGAACACACTTAGCTCTGGAAATGTGCAGGTGGTTCAGCTACAATATCCCAGCAGAGGAGAATACGAAATCAAACCATCTCTGCTTCTCAAAGGAATGCAAGGCCACCGAATCCAATCCCGATGCACGTGCTGTCTTGGAGGTGCTCTGTCGTACAGCAGAGCCACCAGCAACAGACGAAGCCTTATTCCAAGCACCAGCAGCCATCCGAAAAATCCGCACTGTATTCGGTGTATGGGTCTGCCAACTGTCAACCTCCAGCGCCAATCAGAGAGCAGAACCAGGCTCATTATTAAGGACAATTATCCAATGGGCTGGGTGGCCTCTGTCGTTACTCACGGCCCATTTGGTCCCAGCCTGATGACAGCGCCACGACCACTCAGGCTGTGAGTCATTCAGGGGCGCTGACACACAGAGGAGAGAGAGAGGCAACCATCTCGACATCAGCGTTATTCATTCCGAGGTAGTGGACGTGTACATGCGTTCATCTGTGTGATATGAAGAAACAGTGGAGTGATGTAGGAGGTAGAAAGGAGAGGCTGAGGCCCAGTGTCCATTCAGCTAGAGATAACAAGACGACGAGATAATGACGAAACAACAGCGAGCGTCATGGTGAGCCCGAGGAGGGACATCATCTTCTTCGAACATGGACGTCCGGTGTTGAACCAAATGACGCAGCGGTCATGCATCATGCGTGTGTGTGTATGGACACATGCAGAAATAAAATTGAGCATGCATGACTAATCCAGTTAACACTCTCCCCCGACGGTCTGGCATGAGTGTGTCATCCAGTAACCCACAAGGCTGGATGCCCTGTGTGTGGTGTGTGTGTGTGTGTGTGTGTGTGTGTGTGATCTTGGCCATTTACAATGGAGATCTGGCCAGTTTCTGTCCAGGCTTGTGTGCCCAGTTTAACAAAGCCAATTTTGAGTGTTTAACGCCAGCACATAAAACACAATTATTTTGGTACATATCTTATTATTATTATACTGCGTTATACACATATTGCAGTCGAGAAGAGTGCTATCGATCTATCTATCTATCTATCTATCTAGCTCTATTTACCTTGACGTATGAAATTTTAATTGCAAATAAAGGGATGAGGGATTTATGTTCAATGAACTGTATCATCTGCAAATTAATTGAGTTAATGTTGCTTGAGAGAAATATTTACAGAGTATTTCCTGATGTATGATCTGATCTGACAAACGGCAATCTGCTGTTCTTTGAGAGGATTTACCCTAACCCTAACTGACACTGTATTTGTATTGAAATACATTCATCTACAAAATTCCAACCATGATTCAAATCTAATCATGGTATTATCCTAATTAATTAGACCAATATATTGCTATTGCCATGACAACCCAACTCAAATGCCATATTATTAATTGCGTGGCATGAGTCTGTTTGATCCACTATGGCCGTTTTATTAACATTTAGATCTAATTTATAGTGCAAGTGTGTACTGTGATTGTATTGATAAGCCATGAATTAAAATCTAACTCTAAATCGAAGACATCAATCACCCGTTGGAGGAGACGGAGCAGGAACGCACCTTTCAAGACTTCAAGGCACGTAACAGGTGCAGAGGTGCAAAGTTCACGACATGATAAAACACTCTGATGTGAGTTTGGCTTTGTGCAGGTTCCTTTAAAACTTGAAAAGTTGTGGCTGACAGCTTCGGTGGGAGGGTCCAGAATGCTGGATATAATCTGTAGGATTTATAAGCAGGTGAATATATTAAATGACTCCAGTTTCCATTAGGCATGTTGCACCAAATTGTTTATCGACCCATATCTCAGCACTGACACCCCCTGATTAATGATGTTATTAAGGGGGGAGGAGCAGCGAGGGGGAAAAGATGACAGGCTGTTGTTCAGCTGCCCAAAAACATTGACCATTAACGTGTGTGTGTGTGTGTGCATCAGGGCATGAAGTATTGAAAAAGTCCTCTGCTATGTGTGTGAATATTAGAATATGACCCTGATTACACAGTTGTGTTCAGAGGGGCAGTCACGCCTGCAGCATGTCCTCCGATGTCGGATGCAAAGCTTTGGATGAGCGGTGTGTCAGTGGGGGAATGAACATGCACGCGCGCATGGACAGTGTGTGTTGACAAAGTCATTAAACCCAGTTGTGTGAAGTCCTGTGGTGTTTTCCCACTCTTATAATAACTAGAATCCCGTTCAGTAAAGCACATGGCTCAACGGTCCCCATATGAAACCACATTAAACTTCCCTTCCACCAGATATTTTAAATTAGACTCCTCACCTTTAGTCCTCTGACTGATCTTTTCATCCACATCCATTAATTATTTTCTGAGAAACCGACGAAAATGTTGAAAAGTTCATTGGTTCGCCCAGTGATCCCAGTCCACACGCCTAATCCTGCTCTCTACCGGAAAAACAAATATAAAGACTTAACCCTCTTACATCCAGGAGTCATAAAAACAGCAATAGACAGAGTAATTTAAAAATCACTTGTAACAACAAACTGAGCAGTCAAAATACATTGATCATAAAACAGGGGGATAAAAGGAACAAAACAATTTTAGATGAAAAGATACAAGAACATAATGCTTTCCAAATTTAAGAGGCGTTTTGAAAGGCACTAATCTTGAGTGTTCCACAGGTCTGGAGACTCTAACACTAAAAGCCTGAACCTCTTCAGTTACTCGCTGAGATCTTGCAGTACTCAGCCGAACGGTCTCCTCAATTACTGCAGCAAATACATGTTTTGAAAAATTCTCCCCAGACTGAGGTGCTTTCATTCAGGATGACAATGGCCCCTTTAGTGTGGTTCAATGTATTCAGTTTGGAAGCGCTTACTAATCATGTTAACCACATGCCAAGGGTTTCAAAATGACAAGACATGATCCAAATCTCAGCTCTGAGGCTCCATTCTGCACCGATGCAGAAGCAGAGCCATTTTCCCCCTCTGCGGTAATGACAGGGAACAGTGAGACGATGTGCTCTGAATTCTATGTCGGGAGGGGCTCAGTCGACTTAAATCGTCGCCGGCGATGCACTCGGCGTCTTTGCAGAGCCACCGGCGGAAAGTTTTCCTCCTGGTGCTCTCAGGTTCAGCGGTGCCCATCACCCCCCCCCCCCCCTCGGCCACTTGAAGTTTTCTGCCAGCCATCAGTCCCACTGGTCTCTAGATGTGAGGCTACCAGATGGGGGTACTGTAGCTCTAGGTGACCTTTGAGCTGTGGCGGGCCGCACGTCATCACACACTTGTGTCATTCACATCTGCTGCTGGACCCACGGGCCGCTGGTTCAAGCACATACCTGCTCTGGCTCACATGGCATGTGTGTAAGTGAGACGGAGTGAGAGCGCGCGAGGGAAGCGGCCGTGCCTCACTACACCTCCGACGGATCAGACGGGGGGGAGTGTTGGGGGGGGTAGAAAAATGAACTAATCAGCCTCTCCAGTGGTGGAATCTCTCCCAATTTATTTCCAAGCTAACAGGCGTTGGTTAATGAGCTGAAGCAAAGCATCCTCTCTCTTCCTCCTCTCTCCGCTCCTCCTGCTCTCTGATGTTTCCACTGGTGATTCTGCACACCAAGCCAATTACCTCCGAGCACGTCTGTCCATGGGCGCGCACGTTCACAGACAGGTGTGTGATCACACACATGTGCACCGTCTGGCTCCAAGAAAGACAAACCTTCTTGCAGCTAAATAGATAATGTATAGAGAATCTATGTCCTATAGTCTCCCTCTCTCTCACACACACACACACACACACATGCACCAAGACAATCAAAGCGAACATCTGGGTGCACACAGTCTGAGCTCTTTGTTTAGTCTGCAGTTACTAAAAGTTTGGGAAAGGCTAAAAGACCTGGTATTGAAGAGAACAGAGAGACCCAGACAGCGTCATTACCACAAGATTTTTACCAGACATAAGATAATATCTGCAGGAGTCAAATTGAAATAACACCTTGTGGATGCAGCACAGGCGGCTCTGTGTAAAGTACATAATGCCTTCCAGACTTTCTATATGCAAATCCACTGTGCCACTTGGACTTCTTCCTCATAGCTGGTCTTCAGGATTTCTTCTTGAAATAGCCACTTGGGTGAAACCTTTTTCCTTTTTTCACTTCACTATACCGTGGTTCCAAAACAGTATGTTCTCATACATAATCAGTGAGAATACAGTGGCGGAAAGTTCACATCCCTCTAAGCGTTGTTCAGAGTCTGCAGAGGACTCGAGGTTCACTGAGGGACTGATGTCGTTATCCGAGCGGCCCACATACTTTACTGTGAATGTTTGAATGATAGATTCAGTATGAACACGACCAATGCAAAGATTTGCCTTAGTAAATGGCAAATGGTCTTTGACTGTGTTTTAGACCCCCTCTTTCTCTCTCACACACACACACACACACACTGTGGGCACAGCCACTAGGGGTGATTTGGTAGCGCACCCTAAGGACACTGGCATGTGAAATGGGTATAAGAGTGGGACTGAGCTGCCGTCCCTCTGGCCTGTGGACGACCCTGTGGACGCCATGATACAAAGTTGGTTAGACTGAGGCTGACACTGTTTTTTTTTTTGTTTTTTTTTTTCATTTTTCTGATTAAATTAAATGTTCTATTTGATGCTATGACTGAGTCGCTGTCAGTACCTCACTGCTATGTGTGGACTCTGGCACCATTTGGGCTTCATTGCTGCATACTGGGAGGAGGTGAACACATGTCTGTGGTTGTAATAAGCTGCTTGCACTGATGACCCACATCTGGAAAAGGTTCATTCAAGCAACAGAAGATAATTCGAAATGCACTGATTATGACACACTTTATAGAATGTGACGGTGATTCTTGGCCCCACTGTCCCTGTCATGCAAATATCCAAACCATTTGTTTAGTCAGTGTGTCCAATTCAACCTTAGCAGCTTTAACATGCCACACACACACACTGAGCAGATACCAGCTGAGCCTTCAGTCGATATCTACAACACTTCAGGGCTCAGTCCACCTACAGGGGGCCAAGACTTTTGAACATATCGGTGAAAAAGCCTTCTCTCTAAAAGTCATGTAACTGAATGGTGAATGACTCCAGTGACCTTTTAAGAAAATGCCAGTGGAACCTTCCAGCCAAATCCCACATTCCTGGAACAGCAGTTCTGACGTTATGGGAGGGGGATTTACACAATCTAACTCAGTGAGAGGGAGGACCAATCTGCTTTCCACTGGGGGCAGTTAGTGGTCTAATGCCCACCCTGTCCAACTTCTTAAATGTGGACCAAAGATACGAGCGGGAAAGCAGCAAAAGATAAAAAGAAGAATGAGAACATGTGCTATAGTCGCTCATATATTAAATTAGGTTTCTCTTGAATGTATGCAGGCTACTCTCTCTATAGCACAGATTATTGTCCCGTGTACGTCAGTCCTCCACATAATTAAAAGTATTAGTGGCAATGTGTGAATAATTTTAAACAGGGGCTTTGAATTACAGATTCACTCTGCTCCATGCCAATATTAATGCACATATTCAAATGACGTACAGTACAATGTACAGAGCTGGGTTTCCATCTCCATATCTCATGTGATAAATGAGCCGGTTTGATTAAAAGTGACATCATCTTACTGCAGGGAGGGAAAAAAGGGAGTTGTCAAATTTATGTCTGTGACAGCGTTCGTAAGGAAATAATCTCATGACCAAAAGCACACGCAGCGAGATCTGGGAGTGCAAAGAAATTGACGTGTCAAGTCTGATAAATCAGTTGGTGATTTTAAAGCCCCTGGAGGAGTGCTTAAAATCAGGTTACATTGACAGTTGGTGCTATTTTTAAATGTGCAAGGATGAGTTTCATGTACCCTTGAAACGCTGCGTGGTCAGGTGGAAAAAAAAAAAAAGAAGCTGTGAATACACATCGTTCTTCGTCTTCTACGTTCATTTGGTGGCATCAAACCCGACCCATTAACCGTGCGATTAAATGCTTCGGCGTGCATCACCCCGTGCGACCTCAGCACAGTCTCAGCTAAGTCAGATGGAAGAGGCGCACGTCGGTGCCACAGTCGACGGCACCGACGTGCGCCATGTTATCGTGCTGCCGTGATGAGTCTTTTCCTTCAGCAGCACCTCGGGTGCACGGAGGGAGAAAGTCTGTGCCGCCTCAAACTGAACCGCTCAATATTCCATCTCAGCTGAGCATCACGACGGAATCAATAGAGACACAACATATTCAAACACGCACGCTGTTTGACGTTGTAAAATACCAAAGCGATGTCTCTTGTTCAATACCACGAAACCAAGGACTGATCTAAATTAAACTGGGCCCAAAGATCTTAGCTCCAGAGTGAGGGTGTTTATTTTTTTTTCAATTTGGTCAGAGTCTGTCTTTTTCGCTCTCTGTCCCTCTGCACACTCCGTCCTCACAGGAGCAAAAAAGACTGGCTTCTTTTCTTATAGGGCCAGAAACAGCAGCGATTAAAAAGCAAGTGACTTTAACGAACTCTGTATCTCTGAGCGCTGCTTGGGTAGTAATTAAGTTCCCCAGAGTGTTGCAGCAGTTTGAGCCTCCAGCAACTCGGGACACACCCATCCCAGTGTGACCAGATTAAAAGAAGAGGAATCAGCCCCTCGCTGCTCTCAAATAGCCGCCATCGCTTCTGGCAGTCCATTAGTCCACCATGTACGACTCGAATCACCTTCCAATCAGTATGAAAGTGCCATAAACTTTCCAGTTGGCTGTTTAACAACACTCATATAACTGTATCTACACCGAGCTCTTCTCAGAAAATATTGTCTCAAGGCATTTCAGGCCATGCGTGTGTATTTGTCCTTTGGGTGTATTTTGTGGGATGAAAAATTGCTTGTAAAACGGTGACAATAACTTACTTTTAGGTACTGCCACTTTTCTGGCAACATGGAGCTGAAGAACAGATGTTGTGAGTTCTTGTAATATTATCATGTCCCTCTGGCCTTCACCTGCTCGATAAGGCCAAACCATACATCCACCCCCTAGCTAACCACCCACAGTCGTAATCTAAGCAAGTAACCAAGAGTTAGTATATCAATAACTACCAGAGGAGCTGGGGTTTATGACCGCTATCATGGCGTCCATCTTTATATACAGTCTATGATTCCCCTTATGTCTACAAGGCAGCTCTGTCCGGCTCTATGATGACATATCAGACGAGCACAGTCCTCAGAACCAGTAGGACCGAGTCCAGTTCTTTCAATCTGTCCCATACCTCCTGAGGAGACATGAGGCAGAGCTACTTGGGGGAAGCGAGGAAAACCCTTTCATTATCCCCTGTGTCTGCGGTGTGGAGGAAATCAATAAAAGTGTCCATGCTGGATTCATCTATATTCTACAGCATGAACCTAATACCCTCACATGGGGAAAGGAAGATGAGTGGGTGGTTGGAGGGGAAGAGGTGAGGGAGTTTCAGAGTTAGGGACGCGCTGGAGGGGAAAAGGAAGTAAGGGACGGAGAGGTCAAAGAGTTGTTCGCACACAAGTTTTCTGGTGCAGGTTGGGGAAACTAAGGTAACAGCAACAAGGGGGAATTTATCAGGTGACAGTGAGATAAAGGAACTAAAGGGACAAAATCAGAGACAGACACAACATTTCAGCTGAGGAAATTTTAGTAATTTGACACTTGTTCAGCCTCTGTGACGATTCACTCACACACACAATTGTGTACTCATGACACAGAGGACATTACATTGATTTCGTGTTGTCAAATCCCAACTCTTCTCCTCACATTAAACCAAACCTTACCAGACTTTCTAACTGGTCTCTCTAACCTTTTAGAATTTTGTTTTGGGGACATAAGGAAGTCCCCATAATGTGAGCGGGTAAACAGATTTAGATCGCCACCAAGGCAAATGCTCGGACCACACACACTCACACACAATCCAACCACCACATCACCTGTCACTGGGAGCCTCATTAGGCTGACAGGCGCTGGCCTCTCTGGGCAGGCCAAGACGTCAGAGCCCTCTCCTTCCTGTCATGACATGATAGATCTCTCTACCACTGGCTGCCAAGCTGCCACTCAGGCCCACCTTCCTGTGGGCATCCATCAGGAAACACTCGCTAAGCATCCTGTTGATCAGCTTATTTGTATATATCCACCGTCGCCATCCACGTCTGACTGCACGTCGAAGGGACTGTCAGGATGGGCTCTATTAGCGAGCTCTTCCCTGGCTCTCGCTGTCAACGTTTGAATGCACGTCTGTTGTACTAATGGCTGACTTTATATGTTCGACTGTGTGCGGGAGCATAGCTTGGGAGCAGGCGCCTGAAACACCCATAGTTCAGTGGTGTGTGGTGTGTTAAGAGTGGAGCGCCATCTTGATACGTAGCGCTGTATACGGTATGGACTGTCAATGAGCTGTTCTATAAAACACCATTGACGTTATCTAGTACGATTAACCTCCTTGGTTGAATTGGTTTTGTGTTCATTAGTTTTAGCAGCTGTCAGGATTAATGCAGCTAATATGCTGTGTATGTGTGTAGGAGGACAACATAAGGTTCGATTATAATAGAGAGATATAATTTATTAAATGCACCTGTTTTGGAGATTCTGCTGTGATCATTGAAGCTAAGTGCTGAACCAATAAATACAACGGAATAAACATGACATCATCAACAGGTTTTTACCGTTAAAGCACACAGTGGGTTTTGTCCTAGTTTTTTTTTTTTTTTTCTTTCTTTTACATTCCAGCTTCCCTTCCTTAACCCACAGCTGCTGTCTGCTGCCTTACAGGTTCTATCCCACAAAGCTAAGATTCCGTCTTTTGATGTTATCGTGTCCTGTCCGCTTCAGCGCCAAGAAGTGAAAGTTTTGGCGTAGACGGGAGGAACGGCCAGCAGCTCATCGCTGACGACAGCTCTGACTTTGATGAATTCCCAGAGGAGCTGTGGTATCTACCGTCTTTGAGGAGAACCAATAAACTGTCAGCACCACTGACGAGCGAGTCTGACTGGACAGCTGTCAGCGGGGTGCGTGTGAGGGGGCACTGCGTTCACAGTTTACTGTGCAGTGAAGTGGGAGGCAAGCTGTTTAGTGGTCATGTCACTGATTAGGTCGTTTTTCTACAGGTTAAAGCATCAGATCAATACATGTCCCCGGCAATCCTCCTATGATCATAAACATTCAAGCCAAGGAAAACAATGTGCCGGGGGTCTTGGCTGTGACAGTCACTTCAAAATGTATTCTATGGATCACAACAACGCTGCCAGAGCATCAGAGAGCGGCACAACATGAGATGATGAAGAGGTCCAACAGAGAGAAACCTCTAAGGAGCTCAGCCGCGCAGCGCTGCTGTCATAAAAAAAATCTCTGGAGCGTCGGTTTGAGACCCACCGCTGAAAAACTTGAGCTGTTAGAAAAGTTGGAAAAGGAAAAGATAAGAGACTAATGATAAGAGGAGATTCCCCGCTGAGGTCACTTTTGCGCTGACGCAGAAAAGACTTCTTTATTGGGAGGAACTTGAAATGAAACTTCTGTTCGGCGCAGGCCTGAGTGCTGACCTTTGCCCTCTCCAGGCACTTTCAGAAACATATTGGCAAACCCTGTATTCACAAATCGTCTGTATCAATTCATTTACAGGAGAGGAGAAATGAAGGGGAGGAAACTACCACGGTGATGGATGAAATGGTCGAGAGCATGTGAAAGTTCTGTAGATGTTGTCTCTGGCAGGTTGTTACCAGTAACAGATACTTGAGTGTTGCTTGAAGCTGCCAATAAAATCAACAAATGCCTTCTATGGCTTGACAGTGCTGGAATTGGTCTGGAGACTTTGGGCATTCAATGTCATTGTGTCATTTTGCCCAAAAAATTCTGGGAATTACATTCGATATCAATTCACTAAGGCGCCATTTCCCAATCCCTGCTCATTCCTCACAAGTTGTCCATATGATTTTCAATCTGTGCCACTCTGGAACTGCAGATTTATTTCAGTGGCAACAAACCATGGTGACCAAGCTTGAAGACATAGACGGCGCACGATTACTAAACAGCTTAAGGATGGCACAATCCGTAAGAAGAGGCGGGTCCTTTCTACGACAACAACAATCACTTATTCACTGCGGTTCAGAGAGGGTGAGGAGGAAAAAGCTCTCTGAATGTTTGGAATGAAAAGTAATGCCTATACAGCGCGGTAAACACACATCATTGGCTTTGTTGCCGAGCCATGTGTGTGCGCAACATTTTCAAAGATTTGGTGGAAAAGCCCAGATGCCCTGAAGCGTGCTCATATTCCCTCACATACAAGCTCAACCTGGATCACCTCAGCTTTTCTTTTCAAAACACGAGATGGAATCAACAGCAATCCCAGTGCAGCAGTTCACAGCTGCATACAAAGAGGAAGAGCATCAGGTAAAGACTGGAACAGGCAACTGTCTCCTCGGGGAGCGGAGACGTCTTGGGGGCAAGTCGGAGCTTTGTTTTCAAAGGATTTTGAGAACAACCCCTGGAAAGCTTCTCTTGGGACATGACTTGGCATCAGCTGCCACGAATGAAGTGTTAAAATGTCTGCTCCCAGGGCTGCACCAGCACATGTTCACAACCACTGCTGGAGACGACCTTTCACACATCCTCCGTTTGTTCCAGCATCGAAAGGCAAAACTTAACAAAACCCCTAATGATAATAATTCATCTTATTCCGAAGAATTTTTTGCCAGCAAATCACGGTTGACATTTAATTGTGTGTGAGTATATGTGTGACAACAGGTCAGCAGCTTCACACACAGCCAGCAGGGCCCAGGTGAAAGACCACCAGCCACAGCCCTCAAAAGAAACGTAACGACATATCACAGTGATGCAATAAGTGCAGGCTGATCGACCAGGATGTGATTCTACTCTTTAGCTTTCAAACCTTTGCATAATTTCCATTAGAAGTCCAGCATCTTGCCCGAGGACACTTTAGTAAATAGCCAATGCTCTGGTTAAAGGACGACCGCTCTAGCCCCTCAGCCGCAGCCTAATAGTGAATAATTCAGAGGGAGATTTCACTGTTCACATAAAACATGACGTGATTTAATGAATACATTGTGAAATAAAAAAACAAAAAAATAAACAATTGATCGTCTTGCTTAATTTAAGACGTTTCATTTGCAAAAACTCAAATTCTCCAAGTGGCTGCTTTCATTATGCAGATATGAACAGAGTCAATTTGAACTTTTCTGTTTTTCATTATCAAGCTCATGGAGATTTATGTTGATGCGGCTTTAGCAATTAAATCAGAATGAAGTGAGAGCCCCATAAACACAGAACATGATCCTGACATGACAAAGAACACGACACACTGAACATGGTCACAGCACAGCTGCCTGAGAAATTAAGCAAATTCACCTGCGATGAAGAAAACATTCAAATCAGAGCGTAACCATGTCCCTGATTAAAAGATAATGACCCATCAGCAGATGATTTATCATGATCGATTGGTGATTAACAGTGTTTTCCTGCACTGCTGCCTGGAGTCTATGAACCTACCGAAGTTGAAACTACATTTGTGTATTGGCAGCCGTGCACGGAGCCAATTAGAGCTTTGTGCAAATACATTTTTACTTCCTGCTAAAATACTAACAAAGCTCAGAGGATGAACACACAAAAGCCCCAGGTCAGACATTGTTATTCACTATCAGCAGAGCACCCAGAGACATACGTGAGGGGATGTCACATGAATAATTGAATCTGTTTCTTCAGACCCTCCTCCAGAAGAGGAGCCCGACACCTCACAAAGTGCGAGTACAGAGGCATTGTCACGTTTGCTGATAACAATCTCCGACACCTGACACGTCTGCTGCCAGTTCCCTCTGTCCAACAATTCCCCGCGCGTCCCTTCCTCTGTTAGCATCATCAAAGAGCAGCTGGTGGCAGGCGGCGGCGGCCCTTTGAACGGCGCGTCTGTCCAGCAACGCCGCTTGACGGATGACGAGAGCAGAGCGCGCCGGCCCAGCCCGCTTGTACCGATTTAATGCCGGTCGCTCGTATATGCGAGTACCAGTGGTGACCCCGTGACCCAGGCGCTACAGGGCGGGGGACGCTAATAGTGAGGGAGACATAGGTAATGAGGTCATCAATTAGAGGGACGCTCGCTCTCGCATGACGCTATGAAGTCGTGTTTTTCCTAAAAGGCCGTCTGAGGAAGGGCCGGGCGAGAATTAGTAATTGTCTTTTCACTGAAACATCCAGACACCGGCGTTCCATTATGGGCTGTTTTGTTGTGAGCAGATGTTTCCAATGCAGAGAACGGAGACGGGATATGCACAATAAATTACCCTGAAAAGACTACGAGCCCATTATCCTGACAAAAATAAAAACTGTATCATAACCACGCAGCAGGTCGTTGGGTTTGCACCTTTTATTTCCATTTTGGTTTCAGCCCCAAAGAGCATTCATGCACATCTGCAAACGTCCTCTTTATATACAGCCCGTGGTGTCCGTGTGCACCTGCGGGTGCACCGCCAGGGATGTTGTCACTATGTGCTGTGGGAGGCCGCTCGGTATTCCTCTCAGCAGCTGGCCAGACGCTACGAGCGTGAGGGTCCCAGGAGTTGAGCAGATAGAAAAACAGGCCAGGTATCTTGCTCTCGCTCCACATCCCAGGCCTCGGAGGCAATGCATGCATTATTCACGTAGGGAGATGAGGGATACACCCTCGCAGGAGGGATGGCGACAGAGAGCGGAGGAGAGGACGGAGGGAGGGGACGACAGCGAGCGGCGCTGAGGGGATGACAGCACTTGAGGGACAAGAACATGTGAGGAGGCAAATTGATACAAAGGCAGACATTAGGCAACGAGATCAAAAGTGAGACGGAGACGGCCTCGCGGCGGCGCGCCGGCGAGCGCCCCGCGTCTGCCGCGAACACTTCAGCGTTTGATTCCTCTGATTAACACACCGTCAGTCAGAGGGGAGGAACTAATCAGTGGAACCACCTGCTGTTATGTTTGGCTGCCACATAATTCTCCATGAACACGACTTCAATGCAGGGCTGCAGGCTCAGAGCGCAACACTAAAATGCTCTTTTAATTGATTTGAGCAGCTTCCCGAAGAGGATCTCACACTCCCGGTGCCTCCATGTCACCTTTCAAAGCAGCGGAAATCAATACTTCACATAGGAACACTTGATCACATGACCACTTGGATGTGAGAGAGGGCTCTTGGAGATGAGTCCACAGGATTGCGTCACACAACACAGCGTCAGTGTCCTCCTCTGTCGGATATGTCCCAAACATAAGTGTCCACAATGCTCCATGAACCCATTACAAGGGTAATCATTCTTCATTACATACTCCCCTACCTCAAATTACTTTATTTACTATTATTATTATTAAAATGACTGTAGATTTTACATATATCTAGTTTTTTTTTTTTTATTATGTTCTTTACTTGAGGAAAAAGCACCAATAGAGAGCGCTCCTAATAAAGGCTTTCTATTCTATTTCTATTCTACTTGTGTGTTCAGTTCTAACTGAACAGATGACTGTTTTCAGACTTCCACCTTCCCTATCAAGTCTAAAGGCTTTAATGCTCTCTAGAAGAAAGTGTCTGTTGTAAAGTGAAGCAGCCTCGCTCTGTGTTAGCAAATCTTTTTTATTTTAACCAATTTGCTGTGAATTTCCACCCAGCGGGTCATTATTTAAAATGCCGCATCGCCCTTTGTAGACACAACAAATCATCTCGGCTTTGATTGTTCACACTAAATATATGAATGTCTCCAAATTAACGTGGTAATGATTTGTTGATGGTGGAAGCCGCGCACGGCCCATTTAAATCCGATCAGGGTTTCACCCATGCATCCGCCCTCTTGCACCCAACGCCGCCCACGCTAGCTGTGTCATCCCTTCATCCTCGGACTAACCAACAGTGGAGGTCAGAGAGGATTTCTATCACGTGCACGCTCAAACAACCGCGTTCTGCGTCTCTGCCACGCGGCGCTCCTAATTGTATGCACCGCACACCGATCAAATTAAATTAGCCCACAGAACCCTCTTTTGCTATCGCTTGGGCGACTGTTCACCCACTTAATTAATCCAATTCATCAGGAAAGGTATGTACACCTAATCAAAACATGTGTGTGGTATCTGGCAGCATCATCAGCACAGTGCCCGCCCCCTGATCAGCAAAGTGTGAAGGTTGAGGCAGGGAGATGAAGAAGCTCTAATTTGGGTTTTCCCCCCAGTTCTTCCATTATCTGTCATCTTGAAACACGACGTCCTCTCAAACCCTGACAGCGCAGCCACAGATCGCAGACCCCATTCTGATCCGAACACGCCGACTGACACGCACGCCGCCGGCTTTGATTCCAGAGACTACGCCACGAGAACGACCGGTACAAACCTCATTAAATATGTGTTCGCCGTCTGCGTGGAATCTGCCGCAGAGAACTGAGGCAGGGGCACGTTTCGGGGAACCCACGTGCAGCACAGTTGGGAAAGACGATGAATTATTTTGTTCCCAAATGAAGCTTGACTGAAACTGTCACGCTCCGCACAAAGACTGTTAATGTGGCCGTCACTGTGCTGCGTCTGAATTAAGTCAGGCCCACACCTGGCCTGGAAGGGCAGCTGGAGCGACTGCTCGGCATTAATCGATACTGTTAGCGCTGTGAGCTGATGTTGAATATTTAACATTCGCAGCTCATCCTGCTGATGTACTAAAGAAAGGTCTCGGTAAATGGATGACTGTTGGTGGAGGCCTCCTCCTCCTCCAGGGTGTCAGCGGCCAATGCCTGCCTGTCTTTGTCCTCCTCCGCAGCGTGACTTTGCTGAAGGACTTCAGTAACTCCAGTCAACCAGTCCCCCCCCCACCCCCATACACACACGCCAAACATCCCTCGGTCTCTTTCTGCCCCCTTCGTCTCACCTCCTCCTCCTCCTCCTCTCTCGTCAGGCTCTGTTGGCCGTACAGATGACAGTATAGACTATGGCACCAGTGTATCGGAACCAAGAGCTGAGGAGAGCGATGAAGGAAGGCAGAGGAGATATGAGACAAAATGAGATGGATGGAGAGGAGGAGAGAAAAGAGAGTCAGTCTTTTCCAGAGTCTGTCAGTTTTTTTTTTTTTTTTTTTTTTTTTTATTACTGTGATGTCTGAGCCTTTATCACCGTGCAAAAAAAACCTCCTAAAGCCAACGGGGCGGCAGCTGCAGAGATGTCGCCGGGTGGCGAGCAGGCATCACCATCACACTTGATCTGCGAGGCGCTTGTGCATTACAGGCGAATTAGTGAGGGGGGGGGGGGGGGGGGGGGAGGGGGATGCAGAAACACGAGTGGCTATGGTCACTGTCACACAGCATCCCCAGGACAGATTTGTGGACAGGATGGAGATGAGAGGATCGTTCGAATCCCGGTGATGAACCGCTGCAAATACGACACCGAGGCCCAAAAAGAAAAAGTTTCGAACTTGCAAAAAAACTTTAAAGAATGAAGACTAAAGTGTGACCTTTAATTTACATGGTTTAACATAATGGATTAAATGTATCAGGGGGAACTCTGTGTCTTCAAGAAGTGCTATGATATGAATTCAAATTTAGCCTGATTTACATACATATAGTTAAAGATATGGAGTCATTCAGGGGCAGATGCAGGGGCGTGGCCGGGAGGGAGGGGACACTGACCTCCAGCTGAAATCTGATTGGCCCTGAGAGGTGAGACACAACCGAGGGCAATGTCCACAGGCATGAGGCTGTCCTCAGAGCCATGCAGCGAACAGCAAAGATGAAATGACTTAATGTGCACCATTTATCGCTGGACATATAATCTGTCCACAGCTGCACGCCGCTCCCCTCTCCAGTGTCAAATACGTAATAAACGCTCTGAAAAAGTGCTTAAAAGAGATGTTTGATGTAGCTACCTGCGGCCGGACCTGTCTCTTCCCACTGAGGAGGTGCTAAATCTCTGCAAACAATAGAGTGTGAAGCAAATTGATTATTGATCATGATATTGATCCAGAGGAGGCGCCGAAACATTGCAGTTGTGATGGGGGGGCACGCGCTTCAAAATAGACGTTGCTCGGGCTTTATACAACCTGCGGGAAGCAGAAACAAGCTGTTAACACTCTGCTGACGTTCACGTGTACGTTATCACATTTTAACGACGCAGCAGCATAAACCAGCGGCTTCAGCGCCTCGTTTAGGTCCCGTCTCACGCCGTGGCTTCACTTAAACAGGTGGCCTTAATGTGCCGAGACATGCAGCAATGTGCACCGAAGATAAATATGGATAGCTAACTATGAGATTTGTTTTGGAGAATTTTTTTTAATGAAAAAGGCTGTGTGCTGTGACTGGAAACAATGCTGATGAGAGCGCTGACAATGAACCAAAACATTCCAGTTGTGGGCCAGAGAACCAAAGTAATGAAAAAGACTGTGTGTGTGTGAGGTGAAGGGAGCTTCAGACCAACGCTCACGCACGTGTCGTCGTGTTAAGTTTACGCGTTTACCATAATATGAGTTGAGCAGATGTCATCCTGTTCTTCAGCGAGGGCTGTTTTCCAATTTTCTTCTTTTGTATTTCGAAACTCAGAGCTTATATTTCTAATTGAGTGGCAGATATTCAACGTGGCCGGCTTGAACTCCTGCCGTTACAGGCGCTGGTGGGACCGAGGCCTCGCCTTATGAGTCTCTTTCTGAATGTCTTAGGTGCACATTAGTGGGGACGCGGCCACCTCAGCTTTCATCACATCCAGGATACAGTAAGCAGGCATTAGGTTTCATAAAAAGGTTTGACATGACACAGCTCGTGTTCTGATACAAACTGGCACTTAGAGTCTGTCGGGGTTGTGTGCGCACACACACACACACTTGGGTCTCCCACAGAAAGCATCCAGTAGATACTCTAACACATCCTCCTCACCGCGGCCCAACTTGTCATCATCCCCGATGAATATTTAATTCCCCTCCCCCTCGCCGGGCCGTCTCATCAAACGTCTGCTATTAATGCACTGCAGACGGCACCTCCCCTCCGCCTCCTCCCTCCTCTGCTCCACAATGACTCGTGTCCTGGCCAATGCGTTATGACTGGTAGGGGTGACTCAGGCCAGGCCGCACGCCTCTGGAGTTTGGGGTGACATGAATGGAGAGGGGTTATGTAAGGTGACGCACTAAAGCAGCAGAAGCCGTCACGATTCAGTCACAGACTGTACGATTTCCCCAAAATCATTTGCATGAAAGAAACTGAATGAAGTCACTTAAGGGCATTTGCACATGAACATGACGGAGGCTTCAACAGAAATGCTGCTCGCTCACTCTGAATGGGCTGACCTTAAGCAATGGAGAGATGAATTGTGGTTAGCAAGCTCCATTTTCAAGCACAGGAAGGAGCCTGGGAAGCCAGCGGAGGACGGCATGTGCCTGACCAATCACAAGTCAGTCCCAGCTGTGAATCATGAGGATTGAGACCACACGAATAGGCTCAAATTGACAATTAAAATCCTAATGAATCTGAAACAGCTCAGAGCAAATGTCGGTAATGCTGTGTCCCACAGAAAAGGGCAAGAGTTGTTGTTATGGTTCTCCTGCCATCATGCGACAGGTACACACGAGACAACTGAGCTCAACTTTAAAAACTATATGCGATACTGATGCTGCAGCTTAATGTGTGGAGGCTTAGTACACACACCCACTGCTTTTAAAAACCCTCCACGATACAACACTTGGGCACCTCTTTAATCCCTCACGGATCCTGATGGCTCCCTGGAACACAATTTGGGCGCCGCTCGGCTGCCGTGCGGAGCATCAGTATAAAGGCAGTCGGTGATACATGTTGTGAAACAGCTGTTCACATTAAACCGTAGCGGCGTTATTAACAAACTGTATGATAATGGTTCCAGCGGGAGAAGAGGATGCAGAAAGGGAAACAATATCAGTTTTGTCAAGAAATGTAAATAAGGCGAAGATGAACAGCGGCGTGTGTCTGCAGGCTGCCGTGCGCTCTGAAGCCGAGCGGCGAGGTGACGTGATGGAGCTGTCGACCCGGCGTGCTGCTGTTTGCTTCAGACAGATGCTGAGCCGAGTGGCGCTCACTAATTGGCTGCATCTCATCCGGACTAAATGCCAGCTGATGAGCACAGCGCGGAGCAGCCTCAGCTGCCATTAGAAAGCTGTGCATTGAGAATCTAGCCGGCTCTCACACAATGGCTCTCATTTAGCCCGCAGTGGATAAGAGCATATGGAGGGGCAGCCGTTCCTGTGCAGGATCCACATGAGGAACATGAAGCAGGAGGGCACCGTCTCGAACTGCGCAGGGGGAAGGGGAGACAGGCGGACGCTAACAGTGAGAGGGGAGAGGTGAGAAATAATGAGCACAGAGGGTCAGCGGGTCAATTTTTAAAGCCGCCACTGGAGAGAGGAGACAAAGTGGGAACGATGAACGGCAGAAGAGCAGAACAGAGTCAAATCTAGATTAATTAGAGGCCATTAAAGGTTCAGAAATCTTTGTGAGGTTCCCGACAATCACGACAAAGTAATTTACAGCCAACCAGGTTAGCTCTTCGTGTGTCAGCAGGGTTATGCAACACCTGGACAGATCACCACAGAACTCTTTCTTTTTTCTTTAAAGCAACACTACGTAGCTTATTGCACAACAGCGCCCTCTGGTGACAAATTGTGTTGGACGCTGTCTTCGAGCGACCCAATAGTTTTCACGAGAAGAAAAAGTGAATCCAGTGTCGTCCCACTTGCTGCACTGAAACACAGCTGAATGGTGGGCGCGGTGATCAGTGGCCCTCTGAAGAGTGTTGTGGCAATATTCTGAGACCTTTGACCATATTTTTGGAGATTTCTCGGAAAACTATTTTTTACCGTGTGCTATTTGGTACAGATCCAAACAAAAACACAGATCAATCTGCTTTCATAAGCGCTATTAGCAGAGGGAATGTTTCTAGTTGGCAAAAGGCTTGTGGTATACACACACTGTTTCATCATAGTCTTGGTCAACATTGTTATTCAGTCATTTTGCAAGGAGAATTGCTCATTGCTGTTCCACGGGGAAAGTGTTTGGAGTCTTTCCCAAGGACAATGCAGACGGGAAGACTGAGGGTAGAGTGGTCGTCCTCTGGTACAGCTGCCCCACAACATGAACACACACACTGCCCGTGTGTCCACCAGCATTAAACAATATCATCGTGCCTCATGAGTCTTTAGTCACTGTCACACCTTCACAGCCTCATTGGAGGTGTGCAGCTAAACAAAACCTAAGTGACTCAATTTTCCTGCCTTTGTTGAAATGCCCAGTGTTGAAATTGTTACCGTCCATGATTTCAGCAGCACGGAATAAGGAGAGAGATTCATAGACATGTGGAGACCAACAATTGAGTCCTCAGAAGCTTGTGTACAAAACCAGAACTCACGTGTCTGAGAAAATAGACTTGTATAACTTTTAACAAGGTTGCTGAAAACACAAGTGGGGGGCTAACCTGCTCCGTCTGCAGGTTAACGTCGACCCTTAGAGACATAATGGCATGTCTGGGTTGTTTCCGAATATTTTCCTGTCTTTCTGCACCTACTGGTCAAAACAGACCATTTCCACAGCAGACGGAGATGCAGGTGTAATTACTGTGAATTGTCTGGTATTTACTTCAAACACAAACATCTGAGTCACTGTGGTTTCTGTACCTAGTCAGGGTGCCTCGAAAAGAAGGAATTTCACGGACATTTATTGACCCCTAATTGAAATAGCACAGTATAACTTATGTTCTTAAAGAATGAGATGTGCAGTTCCGGGCGTCTTCATGGAAACATGAATGTCTAGCATTACACTGCCCCCTGGAGCCAAAACCATTAAACTATCAACTTTTCTTCCAAGTCAAACTTTATTCATTATCTCACAAAAAGAAAAAAAAAAAGAATTCTGACCAAATGACAATCACACCCCACGTCCCCATCCCATCCCCACCAAACTAATTAACTCCCCCTAAATGTGGACTAATTGGAATATCTTTTAACTCAGTAAATAGTCGGTGGCCTTTTCATCTTTCAGCGAGTGTCGGCACAACGCTGAGCGGACGAATCGGAGACAGAGAAATAATTGGGCTCCACAGTTTTTCACAGTGCATCCCAACGCTGAGCTGGGAGACAATGAGCTTCACCGAAATTAAGATTCCGAGAGTTTAACTCAAGGTCACGAACGGTTAGACGGTTTCACTCATTTTTACTTCTGTGGACTTTTTAAATGTTAAGTTACCATGTTGTCCATCACACACAATCTGACAGAATATCATTGAAAAAAAACAACAGCCACACTTTTGTAAGACATTCACATCTGATTAGACTTCTGTTAATAAATTAATAGTCAGCAAGCCCCTATAGCTCCCTACCCCCCCCACCCCCAATAACCCAGAATTCCAGCATCTAATCCGCCGTCACCTTCCTGAGCTGAAAGAGAAACAAGTCAACCTTGCATCGTATTGGACAGCTTATAAATGACCATCAGGAGAGGATGGAGTGCATTTCAGTGACCTGTGGGTGTTTTACATTGAAGAGATATGGTTGAATATCTTTGGGCCGCCCTTCACACACAGATCGCATCATACAGTCACTTGTTGGTGATGGCGATAGAGAAATCAATGCATTTTAAGATCGAATCAATGGTTCAGAAGTTTTACCCATACATGCAACGGAAAAGCGAACAAAGTTGAACTTCATGTGAAGCAACACAGTGGATATTTCCATCACCTCCTCAGGAAGTGGAAGAAAAGAGGAGGCGAAGGTTCACCACTGAAAAATGTGCGTGTGTGTGACCAGGCCCTAAAATCTTAAGGTTGAATATCAGCCTGTTCAACCTGTTGAATGTTCTGTGAATAGTTATTGTGTCTAAATTTAACTTGTTCACAAACTGATCAGTGATGATTCTGCAGAAATTTAAAAATAATTCTAAAGTGTTTTTCCCCCCAACAGGGTTATAAAGGTGATATTCAACAGCAGGCTCTGAAAACGTTTTTGTCCATCATACCCAAAATCTTTATGAACCCTATTTGAGGCCAGATTAATCAATTTAATCCATAATACTTAAAATCACTTGTGGTGCTGTTTAGATTGAATTGACTTTGTGCGGAAAGAAGTGACCCTGATGCTGGTAAGGGGACATGTGGTCATCCAGAGGGACTGATAGTCCCCAACCACATTAGGACACATGTCAAAAGCAAGTGCCTTCAAAACACAGAAGTTTTGAGCAGATCTAGATAAATTACAAACGTATAAAAATGGCTCATATTGTATCACAAATATTCTCAAAACTTCTTCGATGAGTGTTGTCGAAAAAAAAAAGTTCAAAGGAAAAAAAAAAAACTGTAAAATGTCAGCTTTCAGTTCAGAGAATCTGACTGGCTGATGAGGTGTGGTAATGCGCGTCGAGTGGTTTGTGTCAGGCTTCACTTGGGGCCAAATCACATCTTTGGCGAGCTAAACAGTTTACTAGCGCCCATAATTAGCTGGGGGGGAAGTTGAACCTCAGCTGACCCAGTGTCGGCTGAGGATTATGGGAGACGGCGAGTTATTTAGCAGACAAAGGTGTGGCGTGAAAGTGAGACCTCATGTGCGCCGCACTTTCTGTCTCTTGGCCTGGCGTTTGGCTTCATCCAGAGCAGCACTGTCCCCGCTGGCTTGGCTCATGCTCCTCACTCCCTGAATACGATTCACCAACTGCAGCAGGAGCGGGATCACCTGCGAGAGAGAGGCAGTGCACTTATACATCCCTGAATAACAATCATTCATTTCAATGACTGAATAAAAAAAGACTACATTATATGGAAACTAAATTATGCTTAATAGTATTCTCAATTTCAGTGTGTGGCCATAATAAGCTAAAGTCCAGTGAATGTTATCCTGACTACATGGAAACAGAAACTCAATAGTCGAGGTGAAGCTGGTTTCTACCTTCTCGTGGTTGTATCCTGCCAACAGGAGCAGCAGAGTGAGGGGCAGAGCTATGTAGGAGCCTTGGGCAACATCCTGGTCAGGCACTTTACGCTGTGGGAAAACAAATAGAAGCATTTATATATAAACACAATGAGAGATGAGACAACAGCCCAATCAATACTGCTTCTCCCCTCCTCGTGACTCCTGTTGTTCTCTGCTGTGCAAAAGAAACAAAGGCCGCTACAGAGAACGACTAAAATAATTCAGTTTGGTTTAATGACAAAGCATCCGTTTCTCACTGTGGGGTTGAAGGTCAGCGTGACGTGCTTGTGGTATCCGCTGGAGGTGAAGGAGACCTGGGGTAGCGTGAAGTCATACTGGGAGCGGGACAGCGTGGAGTACAGCATCAGAACATAGGTCTGGAGGAGGAGACGGAGAGAGAAGACTTTAGATCCAACTAGATCTTCCAACCATTAAACACTACATACACACACACTTAGATTAAATGAGTTATGGCCAACATGTCCAACTATGGCGAGTTGTGTTCTCACAACTGTTGCAGCACCTGCTTCCTCCAGCGATCTTGGGATTATAAAAGCTAATACTTGTTGGTATTTTACAAGCAGCAAAGCCATTGAGGACGGGTTCAATTTTGTTTAATGTGATCCATTGATGTAACTGAATGCTTCACTCACATAACTTTTAATACTGAAATTGTCAACAGTGGTTGTCATAGGCTTTCACACTTTATCAAATCCTTAGCTCATCACTAGGCTTCATATAAAGTGATTTAGATGTTAAGAATACTGCACGATTTCAGAATTCTCCCAAAAATAAAACCATACTTGAGTGCTCACCAGCTGGAGGGCCATGTGTATTTCATTTGAACTTGTGAATTCACAGATTTGATTTGATTTGATTTCACTGTGACATGTGGCCTGGTAGATTAGAAAAACCTGACTTTTGGATTAATGACTACAAGCTGCTACCTCTCCGTCTCTGTCCAGAGGAGGGAAGTGGAAGAAGAGTGACTGTCCCAAAGAGACGCTGTTGATCGGATTGTCCAAATTGTCACTCTTATAGAGCTTCACCTGCAGAGACCGAAGGGAGAGAACATTTGTGAACACTGCAGGGAAGATGCAGCAATGAATGAAATATTCGTGTAACATAAGAAGAATGAGTCGCACCGAGAGGGTTGGGAGATGTTCAGGTGACGTGATGACATTCCCGCTGAGGTCAAACTGATTGATCTGCCTGAAGGCGATGATGTTCACCCCTTCAATGTCATTGCTGCCGACCTGAGAGTGAACACACCGAGCTGAGTGTACCGATACAACCTGGAACTCTTAACACAATGTGATAATAATAAACAGAGATTTAAGTGGAGTTGAGGTATTTCTACTCTTGCGGGAGAGATTAGGGGGCCTGCACTATTCAGGATAAAATTATGAACTGAGGGGTTTAAAGTTGCAACGGGATTATCGCTGCTTTTGTTCTGCCTATAGAAAAGGACCCATGTGATAAGGCTGCTGATAAGGAATAATCACAGGGTTCCCACAGACATTTTAACAATTCAATTACTTCAGTTTCCATGACTGTGTTACTGCAGTTCAAAACATTATGGAAAGGACTAAGGAATTCACAATTTGCTATTGTTAGGGCTGGTTATCTGATATTTATAAAAAAGACAAGGGTCAAGGTACCGCCCTGAAACATTTTCACATATGCATTGGTTCTGTTCAAAGGTTTCAAGTTAATTCTCTTCAGAATTATGAAAGTGCAGCTCAATGTGGAGCTGTTGGGTTTCTCTATAAGCGTAAAGGACCTTGAGATAGTGCATATACTAATAAAACTAAATTGAAGTAAGAGGTTGTTCTGGAGCTTTTCACTGTTGCAATGTCAATAGGGCCCCTGACAAAGACCTTCGTTAAAGAGCTCAGAACATATGACTCTGTGACATCCAGGCAAATGAGTGAATGAGAAATATCTAAAAAAATAAAATTATATTAATTTTGTTTTTTTAAATTATGTTTGGTACTGTTAAAGGCAGTTAAATACAACAATGCTTTAACTTGATCTCCAGTACAATATGTATGTTTTTGGACATCTTTGTGGACCGCAGGAAGCACGTGATCATTCTTACCTCTATGGCTCTGTGTTGAGGTAGTGCCCTCTCGATGTGGTCGTTGCCTTCAGCGCGGAGCTGAATCAGATACTTGCAATTGGGCTGCATGGAAACATTAAGATTAGATACAGTAACAGTTGCTTCTCGATCAGATTTGAACAGTTTTAAGCCTCCTCACCAGCAGACCCCTGAGTCTGAAGCGTCCCTCCTCATCGGTGACCGTGTCCTCGCTGTAGAGGCTGCACTCTCCCTGACCCAGTGCCTCCACGGCAACGTCCCGCTCTGCGTCCCCACTCAGAGACTGCACGGCTCCATAGCAGCTGAGCAGAAAGGTGCAAGACAGATTGAGCCTTTAATTGTTTCCTGCTCTATGTTTAGTTAGATGATATCATGTAAACATAACATTGCACCATGGCATCCCTTTAGGATTTATTTCCTAAACAAACTGCATATTGCTTTACAATAAGGTGACAAAGATGCTAAAGCCATATATAGTACATGTGTATACCTGTAGGCAGTCTTAATGCCGGTTATATCGATGCTGAGGTTTTCACCTTCCTCCACCGTGATCATCTGAGATGCCGGCTCAAAGCGGAACTCCTTCATCATGGGTTTGAAGTAGTACTGGCCGGGGCTCTAAGGAGACAAGAGCAGGGAGCATTTCAAACACATAAGCTAGAGTACCACAGGTCAATACCTGTCTACATTCAGGGGGGTGCAAAGGTGAGAGCAAAAGAACAAACTGCTGGATCTCTACCAGGTTAGTGAAAGTGAGCAGGCCAGTGTCCTGGGTCAGAAGGTTGGAACGGAACTGTCCACCACTCAGAGACAGAAGGACCCCAGAGAGGGGCTGACCGTCCTCTGATTGGATCTAACAGAGAAATGAAAGAGAAGAAGAGAATGAGTTCCAAATCACATCATGGTTTGACAAATACTTGACTTGACTATCTGGCATAGACAGCGGCAATTCCTCTTCCTTTCGCTGTGCACTCCCATTGATTATGTTGACTGTGCCGACCCACCATATTCTGTGTCCTGCCATAATGTGTGCAGAGCTATTTGCACTGTGCTCATGCTCTGTACCTTGTGTTATCGTCATCCACACAGAGTCAGACCTCATACTCTTAGCTGAGACTGTGGTATGCAATGCAGTTCTTTTCGTCTGTGTGCCCTTCACTCTGAATCTGTTGCGTTCCAGAGCAACCTTCATATGTCCTTGTTAGTCGTCGTCTCATTGAATTAACTCTGAGCGAAACACTGCTGTTTAGTTTCTTTTATCCATGAGTTGAACGTTTCTCAAGGCAAAAGACAAACAGTGAGACTCTTCAGGTGTTTCAGGTCCAGACAACATTTTGGCAAATCTCTTTTGGCTAAGCTTTGCTCTCCACACAGACTGTTCATTTGCCGGTAACCAAAGCCTGCTGAACCTGAAACTGATTTCTGGCCCAAATCTCATCCCTCACCTACAGATTCTGCAAATTCACCTGAAGAATCTGTTAATTCAGATGAAATGAGGCCAAACTCACACTGACAAATCCCAAAAATCATGAAATAACCAAGTCATGGCTAAAGTGCAAGAGACAGAACGTTCAGTCGCGGGCATAATCAGGCTGACAGGTGAGTTCAGAGACTGTGATGTTGTGTTTCAGAGAGGATTTGCAAAAGGAGGATAAACAAGGACACACAACTCTTTTTTTAAATGCCGCACAGACGAGTTCAAAGCAGTTTGTGACAAAGAGTCTGAAAGGGAAACAGACACTGATCATCTGTGCCAGGATCTCATGGTCACTGCAGATAATTGTGAACCCTTTTAACAAAGGCAGTACAAAGGCAAAGCACTGACAGCACACAGCAAAGCAGAACCCGATTCAGTGGTATTAATTATATTTTACGAAAACATTCAGCATGAACTAACAGGAGATTTGTGTCATCCATTGTCAACATTCGCTTTAAAGCACATTATCAGAGAGAGTGCTAATGGGAACAAAGAGCTTTAATTGTAAAGATGGTGAAGGTGAAAGTGTGTGGGTGTAAAAGTAGCGGGTCATTACTGGGATGTGATACATGTGTGAGTGAGGAGTATGGTCACATGTACCTTGAAGGTGACACCAGCCAGAGCGAAAGCCTTGAAATCTCCCTGAGTTCCGTCCACAGGGCTCAGGACGAATCCCTCCTTGCTGGCACTAATGTCGTACTGTCGGTCACTGTGAAGTGGACCCACACTGGAGCAGAGACAGGGTTATAGCTATATGTCCTAAAGTTTCTATATTAGCCCATAAAGACAAATGCTTATGATCACGGAAGATCATTTTAATTTAAAAACTGATTTACTGAAGTCAATGGAACTGCTAAGATGGGTTTACAAAACATCTTCAACACTGGCCCAGCAGTCCTCTCAATAACACACTCATGGAAGACAGCTCCTTAAATGTGCTGATTATTTTCATCAAATTCCAAACACTAGTTCTAGGGAAAAAGATGAAAAATGCCTCATTTCACCATGTTAGACAGAAAGAAAACAAATCCTGGATCCTCATCAACCTTTAATGGGTAGTAAAATGGAACTAAAATGGTGTCATGCGGCACGTAACAGTATTACAGGAAGCACTCTTATTTTGTTTACTGTGAATAATTGCTGGCATAAAATCCGAAAGTCAGGCAAGGTTTGTATTCTGGCCTTTTCTAACGCCAAACAATTGTTTGTAATGTTTGTGTTAATTTGATTTGGTGCTGCAACCATTACACTCGGCTCGTATTTACAGGAAATTGTCTGGAACGTGATGAACAGCCGGAGGTCACAGAACATGTTTGTCTTAATTCTGTTGCCTTATGGGCTACAATGATTTTTACAGCATTGAGGGAATTTTTCATCGGAACAAAGGCAGTAGAATATTCTATATAATGTTTAAACTGGATAAGCACCCACTGCACTGCCATGCATCCCACACACAGCTGTATTTCTAATATCTAACATTCATTGACGTCTCATATTGCATTTGATTTATTTGGCTAAATCAATCCTCACCCATGTCACTCTTGTGTTGCAGCATTTAGCATCAGGCTCTTTTTAACCAGGCTGCAAGATTGTGCTGGTGTCTCTGGCACAAACTGAGATTTAATTATCTCTTTGGCTGACCTCCTTTAACAGAGCCGTTTAAAACCCATCTCAACTCTCTGGGCCCGAACAGCAAATTATTTTAGGAGCAGAGTTTTAACTAGAGCCCACGCGTCAGTGCTGTGTCTCTGGCCCTAATGTATTAATGGCTTCACCATTTAGTGTATAATGACTTGCTAAGCACTTTCACTCATAGCAGAACTCAAAGAAAGCCATTACTGTCAGATAAAGGCATCAACCCAGTAGCTTTACATGATTTTTTTATCTCTTATTAAAAGGACTAGGTTCTCTTACCTGTACGACCCCAGCTCATTAGTGGCCACAGTAATGAGAGGAGCAGAGGCTCCTTTCTCAGTGATGGAGATCTCAACACCCTGAAGCTCTGGTGAGACTTTGCCCTCCAGGAACAGACCTGCACGTCCTGTGATGTCCACCAGCCGGCCTGGACAGGACTCTGTCAGAGAAGAGGGAATAATGAGTCCTCAGGTTGCTTAATTTTCAGGATACAATATATCAGGAATATTATGGTTTTCTACTCATATATTAGGACCATAACAAAAAAGACATAAAAGCTCTAGCAAAAACAAGTGAACAGACAAACACAGTCAATGTGTGTGAAGGATTTTACCTCCGGTGATAGTGGCCTCTACCTCAGGTGGGTAGAACAGCAGTTCCTTGGAGGAGGGAGTCACAGTGATCTTCTCTCCTGCCCTGCACAGTCATGTACAGTCAGTGTTAACTCTCTGTATCATTACATTAATTCAAAATTGAGAAAAGAAGCCTGCTGTGTTCTCACATCAGGAGAATCTCCCTTGAAAATGTATGCTCATACATATACCTCCTCTAAGAATTTCTAAAGGATATCCAGAGTTCAGTGGAGTTCAGAGTCTAAAAGCAGCTTTAATGAGGAAAAGGTGCTACCAAATTGTGGGATCATCCACTTCCCAAGTCACTCAGCCTCTTTAATTTAATAAGAGTAAAGATTAAACCACTGAGTAACTGACCTGGCCCAGTAGGAGAAATCATAGTGGAATGGGCCTGTTAGCTCATCTGCCTTCTCTTGGATTGGCGGGCTGTCATCCCTCGCTCCTCCGTCCTCTTCGGCAGCTCGTCGCTCCCGCTCCTGGCGGCGGAATGCGATCTCTTGCAGCTGCTGCTCCTGCCACAGCTCCTCCTGGCTCCGCAAGGGACCCAGGACGAGTGCTGGCTCGCTCTCGATAGATGACCTGACAGAGGAAGGGCAGATGCAAAAAAAGAAAAACAACATTTAAGTCAGTCATTTAAATGAATTCTCAGCAATGAAAGTTAGTGAATGTCAGAGAGAAGGGTGCGCAGCCATGACGAGTCTCACTTGATGGTCACTGTGACATCCAGAATCTTGTCAGTGGTGATGAGCCCGGTCATATGATGTCTCACTGCAGTGAGGGTCAGGATGCTTGGAGCTGAGCTGTTAAGACACAGGACAACATTCATTGCTATATAGAAATGTATGAAGGGAACACAACTCCTTTAACCCAAAAAAATAAATGCACATGCGGTCACTTACGTATCGTACGTGTAGAAGTCCTGCTCAAACTGATGGCAGGAGCGAGGGGTGACTTTGTAAACACCTGCACAAACCAGTTTTAGTTGATTAATTACTTTGCTCCATTTTTATATTTAGGTAAGTCTGACACAGACCTTTTGGCTCAGAGCGCTGTGCTCTAACTATACTCGGGGGAACAGTTGGTGCGCTGATGTTTTCTTTTCTCAATATGCTAATTCACGCTATGTTTAACTAATGAGAGGTGAGGAGAGTGAACCTCACCGGGCTTGGAGAGGCAGAAGCGGTTTACGCCCTTAGAAAGGTTGTACATGCCGACGTTTTCAGGTTTGCTGCCGTCTTGGAAAAATTCCTGTGCAGAAAAAGACCAAGAATCTTAATAATTTCACACACCAGGAACTGCTTTTGTGGTCAAGTGACTCATTACTAACCAGAGTGATGGCATGGGAGAGGGAGCAGCGCAGGATGTATCCAATTTGCCTGAATTCAACCCCCAAGACGTCAGAATCCAGAATCTCCACTTCAATGGCCTTGTGTTTCCAGCACCATTCCTCATGGGAGATACTCGCTGAGAGCAGAAGAGAGTAGAAAAAATACATCATGTAAAAGTAACAGGAAAACTAAAATCTAAGCTCCGCCAATCACTTGAAGTCAACTCTCTCTGAAGGATCCTAATTAATTGCTTGAAACACTGCCTCAAGGAAGTAAACTTTTTGCACTACTCTGGCCAGACAACACAACAAGCTGAGTAAACGTGCCCCAAAGATGCTGTGTGTGCAGATTACTAGTCACACACATAGATCGTGTGTATTGAGCAGTGAGGGAGATAGATGCGGCACAACAAGGTGCAGAAACAACAGCTGAATAATGTGCGCTTCCAAATAGCTGCTGCCAAAAACCCAATTATGATCGAAGGACGGTAATTACTAATTGATTTTCTCACAGTCGTTAAGAGAATAATTACTGTGATTTCTTCATGGATTCTAAGATGGTGGAGGAACCAGTTTATTTACCCTGCTTGCTCTTACTTCTTAAAGTACAAACCTGTGTGCTGACTTTGCATTCACCTCCACATAAATGAAGATGCTCACGACTACTAATCTGATTATAATGGCTGTACTTATTGTTTCACATTAGGGACTGTAAATGCTTTGCACAAAGCACTGGTGCTACAGATGTAGATAGCTTTGTAGTACAGGTCTGTTATCATCTCTGAAAACAATCACGGGTCTGTGACAAGCAAACAAATACCAACCATCACCTACTCGCCCTTTCAGAAGAAAACATATATGTATGTTTCACACACTGACTCTGATTGACAAACGGGTACAGCAAAGAAAAGTATTAAGCGAGTCCTGACCTTTGTATTTCCCAGGCAGAACGTTGTCGAATGAGAAGCTCAGGATGTCATTGCTGCCAGACAGAGCAACTGCCCTTCTCTCTCCCTGACGACTCACTGGTTGCAGGGTCACTGAGAGGTCATCACAGGATGCTAGAGGTCAACAAGAAGACGCAATGTTAGCTTGTGTAAAGACAAAAGCATACTGCGGCATCATCTATTTTAATGCAAATACCCAGTCTGTTTTTAATAAAAGTTATAAGTACCTATGCCCTTACCTAGACAGTAGACTTTTCCAGAGACTGAAGCCATGAATTGGGTGAAGAGGAGGTCAGTGAGGGGCCGGTCCACGAGGGAGACTTCCAGGGCCTGAGGCTGCAGAGCCAGACCTGCTTTCACCTCCGCCTCAGGGAGAGACACCTTAACCCATGGAAGTGAAGCCAAGGTTACAGTGTAGAAATCAAAGAGACTCTTATAATTCTATGTGTTCACCAGATTCAGTTACATCTCTGCCAAGATCAGCCTTAAAACCATATAGTGGAATATTTGAATAATCAGAGAGCATCAATGAATGTACAGAGAAACTTTTTGGAGACTTACTTTGAAATTATACATAAAGACTTCACATTTTAATTCAACTGTAGCTGGTATTGGAGTCTTACATGGACACTGTAGTCTCCAGGTTTGGCCTGAAAGCAGAAAGCCCCCTGAGGGTCAGACTCGACGGTCCGGCTGGACGCCTTGTCCTGGTCTGTCAGGGTGACCTTGTAGCGACCCTGCTGCTTCATGCCCTCGGGCAGGCGGCTGATGGCAATCTGGCCGCACACACTGAACCTGGTGCGGGAACAACATCAGAATTAAAGAAGGCTTGATTAGCAGCGTGTCAACCAGACAGCACTGATGCTACATTTTTACAGTTCCTTTCACAATATAGCATTTGATATTCTAATCAGAGTAAATACCCTGCTGTGATGATGTCAGGAAGCTGAGGTGTGTTGGGGGCAATCTTCACTGTGATTGGCTCAAAGAACATCAGGTCCTTCTTTACACGTATGGTGTAGGTACCAGCCGTCATGTTCTCCAGCCGGAACGAACCATCCTCCTTGCTGACGACTGCAAGGACAGAGTGTCGAAGCAAGCGAGTGTGAAAATGTGAAAATCTGACCTCACTTCAATGATTTTAAAGTTGGACATTTGTTGTTTTGTTTGTGAGGGGGTCTTGTTGCGCTGTTACCTTTGATGTGGTTGTTGAGGGACACTAAAGCGTCTGTTACACCCTCGCCTTCCATACTGTTGAGAACTCGGCCTGTCACAGAGAAGCCCATAACTCGGAAGATGGGCTGTACGAGGATCAATACACAGCATGTTAACATCCCTGATATCTGACCAATGAAATGTTAAAACAAAAACATTTAAAAAGAGATGATATTAAGCCTCACCTCAAGCTTCAAGCTGTTGTGCTCAACCTTGAAATTCATCCTAGATGGTGCAACATCAAATGTAATTCTTTCCCCTCTGTAGAACGGAACCTGAAGTGGAGAAGTTCACAAAAGCATAGTTTGAGAAAAATGTGTGTGAACGAGTGTGAGAGATAGAGACTTTCTCAAGGCAGTGTGCAGGAAGTTGGCATTTTCATGAAAATTAAATGTTTGCCTCAGTCACCAAGGTTATGATTTGACCCATGTCTGTTGGCGGAAGGATGTGATATGGGCTAACAGAGAATCATTACTTTTTTTATATTTTCCTTGATTACTAAAATAATAGTTGATATTAATTACAGATTATATTCGTGGTTGTGTGGAATTGGTTTATTTTGGAAGTCAAATATAATTCTAAAATAAGAGTAAGAATAAACTAATACTGAAACTCAAAAGTAATGGCATTTGAATGGGATTATAAAGGATAGTTGACTGCTCTACTACTAGGGGGAGGGTCATGAGTCAGTTTTACATTAAGAGGTACTTTTTTTACAACTGGATTTTAGCGCCAGTTGCACCATTTCTCTGCTGAAGTCAAACATCCCTCCAACATTCTGCTGTTGAACTTTACAGAATGACGCACAACCATCCAACTTCTGTTTGTGTTAACTGTGGAAGGGGCAAACAGAGGCCTACCAAAGCTTCTGAGACCCACAGGAGGTAATTCCTGCATGTGAGCCAAGTGACTCTTGTGTCATTAAAAAAAAAACCTCACCACTGTGTACTCTCCACTGGCCAGAGAGGGAAAGATGAAGACGCCATCTTCTCTGGACAGAGCGCTGCACAGGTAAACCAGGGAGCTGTCCCCAGAATCTGCCCCCTCCATTGGGGACATGTTACAGCCACTAACATCCTTCAAACCACAAAACACAATGCACTCAGTCCATCACCACTATCATCACTGTAGTCCAAATTCTCCAGTTAAAAAACAAAACATTGAAATCATTATACAAATCCTGACTTTTGGTGATTTTATGACAGACTAAGAGCAGTAGAAATTATTAAAGAAGCAGTACGACCACTTGATCTAATTCAGCTCCTCGGTTTCTAAATTAATGTTGTTACCTCTCTCCTGACTGTGGCTGAGTACAGCAGGAAGGTGACCTCTTTCATGGGCTCTCCATCACTGCGGACCTCCCCAGAGACGTCGTAGCCTCCAACCACCAGATGGTCGGCGGCCGGGGCATTGGCACTGGAGACGTGCACCGAGGTCGTGCTCTATTGGAGGATGGCAGAGGCCACAACGTACATTACAGCAAAAGGTCAGAATGATGACATGGTCATGAGCAAGTTAATTACTGCAGGAGTACATTAGATTATTCGTTTTAAAACCTGCTAACCTGGCAGGGAACCTTATCGGGTGAGCAAGGGAGTGGATAATGATGTTTTCTTTATCGAGATGATGCCAAATTAAAAAGACTTCACAGACTGCGCGGTCTCTGCAGCACTGACTCTGCTCAGACTGAGGATGAACGAACATGCACGCACGAACACATGGGGCTGATTGTACTAATCTCAGCTGAAATAATGATAATGAGGTAGTTATTATAAGTTTAATTTGTATACTCTACAGTCGTTAAAAATGTTTCTGTGTATGACTAATGACAACAGGATTCTGGCGCTGATTAATTTCTAATTGGGGAAACACCAGTGGATATAACAGTTATTATCTTAATATTCCTTTATTCTTTCACCTTTTAGAATACAGAGAATCACTTCAGATGTGTCCAAGGTTTTCTCACCACCAAAAAGAATATTTCCTTTTATAAAGCTAAATTAAAAAACAGGCAAAGCCCAAACATTCCCATACTGTTTAAACCTGATGACTGCCTCTGAAGCTTTGGCTGTATTGGTTTTAGAGGTGCCATTTAAAAGAAAACAGCAACCTTGAATGTTATCTCAAAAAAACTTTTTCCACGTTGTCATTATGGGGTGTTGTGTGGAGAATTTTTTGGTAAAAGAATGAATTGAATCCATTTTGAAATAAGGCTGTAAAGTAGCAAAATGTGGAAAAAGTGAAGCGCTGTGAATACTTTCCGGATGCACTGTATTTTCCATTGAACATTTGCATGAGATAACAAAGACTAAAACTATCTATGTGTTTGTTGTGTTGTTTGTCTCAGGTCACTCATTTTAAGAATGCCCTTTTTTTCTAAATACACCAACCTGCTCGAGAGACCAAGAGGGATGGGAAGCTGTGATGTCATAATTTCCAGGAAGTACTTTGTGAAAGGTATACCTGTGGAAAAAACCAAAAGAAAGGTCTTCCAATGTCGTACAATTTCAATTGGCAGGTGTTTACTGCAGAAACACTTGTTTCCATCCATTGAACAGAAAGGTGCAAGTCACTTACTTTCCTCCAGGCTGTGTAACAACACTCTGGAGTTTCTCTGCTGTTCCCTCTCGGCTCAGTTTGACTTCTACTCCTGCTGGGCCCAGGAGATGACCCTTACTCAACACCTGAACAAAACACAGCACACCAAGCAGGAGACAGGTGATGCAATGGTAAGACATATTTAGTGATAACAAAAGCCTTGTAAAGGGGTCGATACACTTTTTAAAACTGTAATAAGAAATTAAAGACCTAAAAAGCTGATGTATTTGTGAGGGACTGGTTCTGTTACATACTAGAGCACTTTTCTGCAATAGATGAAGCTGCAAGACTTTCATATACAAGTGGTTGTACCAACCTTTTGTGCAGATTATATTATAGGGTCTTACAGTCAGAGGAAGAAACCCTGAACACAACTCACCGTTCCTAGGACTGAAAAGCCAGTGAAAAAAAAGTTGATGTCTTCCTCCTTGGTGCAGATGTCACTGACTCCATCCACATGGAGGTCTACACTGGTGGGCTCTGGTGAGATTTAAAAACATCAGAATCAAGTTTCAGACAGGAACTGTGGAGAATGTTTGCATAATAAGGTCTGGACTTTCTTTGGAGTTTGTCTCACATGCATCTCCAATGAACAGGTGAGAGGTGGCACAGCAGACAGGTGTAATGTTTTTTGTTTACAGCAAAACAACACCAGTGCCTGATCACTTTAAACTGCATTGTCATCTTCGTCTGTGCTGTCTATGTGTAAGGCAACTCTTCTTCAACTACTTTTAGTTGTGCATTTCCCACACAGCCCCCCCAGCGGGTGTCCAGAGATTATCCAGAGTTCAGAGTGTGTCTGAAAGCATCTTAAAAGTGTGTGACTTATGCAGCTGGGATCTTCTTACCAAAGCTCCACCCAAGAGGAGGTTCAATCTTCAAAACAAAGTCTCCCTGCATAAAAATAATAAGACAGAGATTAAAATCGGGAGTGGTTATAAAAATACTCAAGCTGATAGTCACCGTACCTTGTCGTAGAGTGGGATCATGAAGTAGCCATTGATGGGAGCACAGTCGGTTTGATATTTCAAGGATCCTTGTTTTGTGTACAGTTTAATCTGTGCATGAAAGAGGACACACGTTAATCAAACTATAACCAAATAAAGTACCGGTCTTTGCGTCTGAGTTAAATGGACACACTGGTTGTTTATCTTGTTTCATCTATCACCAACACAGAGAGCAGGGCTGCTGGGGTTTAGCTCATTCCACCAAATGGCGAATCGGTGGGAGTCTGTGAACGAGCAGGGATTAGGACTGATGACCAGCACTTAACGTCTCCCTCACCCACACTGACAGGCTTAAGAGGAGCGAGCAGCTATGTGAGACACATATGTTGAGTATTAATTAACACGGGGGGGGGGTCGTGGCTGACGACAGAATACACACGAATTAGCATAAAAAGCAAGTAGCTAAATGTCGTACAACAGCATTAATATTTGTTTCTCCGCTGTAAAAGGTTAAACGAGTTCTCGTGTGGTGGTTTCGTGTTGTTTTATCCACACTGTCATTCATTCGTGATGAACCGTCAGCGTCCGCCTAACCTTTAGCTCGCTACGATAAACCGCTAGCCGTTAGCTCGCTGCTAGCCGCCGGGACGGTTGCACTCTCACCTCGATCAGGGAGTAGTTGATTTCAACGTCGGACTTCACGAAGCCCCCGCAGGCCACGACGATGACGTCCGAGGACACGGTCCAGCACTGGGAGTAGATGATGCAGAACAACACCCACAGGGAGCCCATGTCAGCCCGGACTGTGACTCGCAGCATGATTCGTGTGTCTGGAGCCCGGAGCCACGGCACGTTCCTCTGGTTCCGCAGCAGCTGAGCTCCTGTCACTGTCCGACCGGGGAGGAGCGCTGGGCGGCGGCAGCGACCCCTGCTGGGCCGGAGGCGCTGCGAGTTGACGTTGAGGGTGGACGAAAGCAGTAGAAAGCCAGGGCAAAAAAAATAGCTAAACACAGTTATTCAACCAATTTCCACATTTATTTTATTTTTTATGTAAACACACATATTTAAGGTAGTCATATAAAAGGCACCAGACACAAAATAGGTCACATATTTAACCCAAATCAGCCTAAAACTACTACTATTAGACACCCAGCAATCCAAGAGCTATATAAACAGTAATTGTGATGTTTGATACTGTTCAGATGTCAATAAAAATGTTAGAGGAAACACAAATCACAGAATAAATGCATTGCACAGTAGAAAAACACAAACACTATAGGTTCAAAGTCAGAAAATATTATTGTTAATACTTTTAAAGTGCAAAAAATTGAGAATGTTTTTTTTTTTTTCAAACTCCAGTGATTATAGTAATCAAGTCCTTCTCAGAAGGAAATGATTGGAGAGAACTTAAAGCTAAAAGGAAAGAAAAACACCACAAAAATACCTGACTGACAAAGAATGTTTTGGTTTTAAGATACTTAGCACTGCAGTTTCTTAAGAGTGTCAAGAAAGGAACACTGAGAGACATGGTGCAATAATGCCACTTGTTTCATAGAGGCTCTCAAGCTGCAGTGGTTTCACAATAAAAATACATATAATAACCAAATAATGTTTCAATGAGGCATTCCGATTCGAGTACATTTGTCCAGTCCTGCATTCGGTGTACAATGGCAAGTGTTTCAGACATGTGTGGAGGAGTATGGCGGTGAGTGTGCGAGGAACAAGGCTTCGTTGAAATTGTTAGAGAAACTGGTGTGGTAGCTGGGGCTGCTCCTGCTGCCCCTGCTGTTGCTGCTGCTGCAATGCCGAGAGTTGGACCCTGGAGATTTGATGGATGACATTCTCTGAGCCTGGCACAGCTTCTGGATCAAGAAACGTTTGTCTCGACCTTCCTGAAAAGCAACATGATACGCTATTTGTAGTTCCAACGGAATAAACAGAATATGACATTAATAAGAGTTAAAATAAACAATGGCATGACTTGGCTATCTTCTGAAAATATACTGTGTTATATCTTGTGTTAAGTTACCATGGCTAGCTGCTCCCTCAGCTGATTGATAACTCTCTTGTGAGCTCCAGCCAATGCAATCACATAGAACATGGCCAAGCTGCAGACAAAACAAGACATTTTATATTTCAGAAAAAAAAACAGTGTTGCTAAAAGGTGAAAGTCCTCACTGAAACCTACCATGTAACAACAAAGAAGGAGACAGCAAAGGCCTCAGATGAGAGAGCGTAGAGCAGGGTCCGAACTCCATCAGGTAAATGGGAGACTGTAGTTGGCAGCACCTCCCAGGAGGTGGTATAATTAACAAATGGTCCACAGGCCTGGGAACAGTTAATTCTAGGCAGGGGAAGGGTGAATATGTGTAAATGCCAAGAGAACAATAGCAATGAATGATTGTACCTTTAATAACGAACTGTCAAGGAGAGGAAAGAAATGAGAAATATCATGTTTCACTACATAAAAAGTGAAATTCATCACATAAATATTGACCTCTGAAGCCATTACTTGCTCTTGAGGTTCTATTCAAGCTTCAGAGACTGAAGTTAAAACTTAATGTGGTCATTACTCACTGTGCTACACTGACAGTGATGGGCAGACAGGCCAGAGCCAGACCAATCAGCAGCACACCAAGGAAGAAGAAGTTGGAGCGAGAAGCTCGAAATGGACGTGTGGCTGGACGGCAATTATTCATCAGTGACACCTTTGAATAAAAAGGAGTATGAGAGAAGGTTATTCTAAGCTGCATTCCTGAATGTTAAAATAAATATTAGAGATAAAAAATCACCTTTTTAATGTAGAAGATGAAAAAGTATTTGATGGTGCAGATGGCAGGCAGCATGGGGCAGTAGAATGTGCCAATCCAGCATATTGTTTGACCGTAGACGATCTCGAGTACATTCTGAGGGATAGCAAACTCCTGCTGGCCCCACCACTTAGTAAGGCCACATTCACAATGGTTCACTATCAACCTGAGCAGCACAGGGATATGCAAGGACATTGATAAAAGAACAGACAACAGGAAGGAGTCCTACTTCAGCACAAGAATTAAAAGAATTTGGAGATGTGCACATGAGAGGGTCAGACAGACAACACACTCGCTGAGGCCTTTTCTAATGAGAGTTGTTCAGTTTTGATTGAGATTATAAAGATGACGATTGTTTTTTTTTTACTAAGGGAACACAAGGACTTACTTTCGAGGAAACTCCACAAAGATGGTGACGGCCGCAATAATAATGAAATCAAAAATGGTGAGTTTGTACATCTCCTGTCCCACACGGGTCTCCCAGCACTGTGGAACAAAGCCAAGAAACCCAGAGAGGTTTTACACTGTAGCTGAAATGATATACATTGATAAAGTGAGTAAATACACTCTGGGTAATGTACATTTAAAGAGGTGTGAATGATTAATAGTGAACTGTTAATAGTTTAAAATCAGTGAAGGAAACAACTGAGCATTGAGCTAATGTTGACAGGAAGATAAAATTGAGATTGACTCTGGCACCTGAGAATCGCCACAAGAAACCACAGGAATTAAAAAAAAGACTTACAGAATAAAGTGTGTGGTTGTAGCCACAGATGCAGGGATCGTCCCCACATTTAGTGATCTGAGACCAGAGAGAGAAGAGCAGGACCCCAATACTGGTCAACCGCATGAAGACACACCTGAGAAGGACGGATGAGAAAAAGAGAAAGAAGGAAACATAAAAGGGGCAGCAATTTTCAGCCATTGGCTTCACAGGTAAAGGGCTAGTGACAGGACTAGGACTTGACAGTTGTAAATGTAAATGTTTCATCTTTATTTAATGACAACTCCTGTTTGCATAAATATGATAGCTATTCTTTATCACAGGGTTTGTAATCTAATTCACCATCAATCAAAAGTAAGTGGTCACTAAATGGAAGCACCTCATGAGAGTGAAGCGGATCTCGAAGGCCGGGGAGTAGTCCTCAAAATTGATGATGACGGAGAAGAGGAGTGGAGTGATGAAGTTGGCCATGGTGATTACAATTGAGGGCAGATACTCATAGATGAGATCCACAATGAAATTCTCCTGCAAAAGAGATTCAATTACATTAATTGATACCAACTAATGTCAGGCTCCCAAACATTTACAAACTTTACCAAAGCAACAAAAACAACAAGAAAATTGGACCATTTGGAAGACCTTACCTTTATATTATTCAGCTGTGCTTTCTGGGAGAAGATGGTGGCTACATAGATGCTGTAGAAGCAACCGGCCAATACTCCGATGACAAAGAGGTTGAGGATGAGGCGGATAAAGTAAATCCGACACTTCTCTTTGCGGGTGCGATCCGCTATTTTCTGCTTGATCCTCTCTTCTTCCAAATCCGTCTGCAGATATGATGATTGTTATTGGTATTATTATTGAACTGGGTTTCATGTATAGATTTAATGGAGCTTCTGTAAGGGGTGCAAATGAGCACGTTGCCCCCTGATGACTGACCCTGAGCTCATAGAGCAGACTGCTTCTCTTCAGCCGCGCGGCATTCGTGTTGGTGATGCAGCAGTCCCAGCCGGCAAAGATCTTGTTGCAAAAACTCTGAAAGCGATCCTCATCCTGAACCAGGCTGCGTTTGAATCCTGTGGCTGACCTTGAGAAGAGAAAAAAAAAGACTTCCTCAAACTTCCAGTTTAAATAACATAACATTGTCAGTGCTGTTGTCTTATCAGTACCTTTTAACGATCCAGATGAGACTGAGGAACAGGTACGCTATGGTGGCCAACAGGTAAGCTAACGGCAAATTATAAGTGCTGTTTGGGAAGTGGATTTTGTCCACCTTGTAGTAGCCATAGAAAAGATAGGTCTGTTCCAGAAAACCCTGCAGATGAGGCGCAGCAAATGAGTGAGGAAACAACATGGAGACTTTTTCTCCAGAGATGTAACACTGTACTTACTCCACCAGAGAGAAAATCTGTTATGTGTTCATGAAAGATAACCAGGCCTCGTCGAGCGCTGCTTGGATACACACTGCACACACTGCCTGAATGGAAAGAGTTATCTTGTTTAAATTTGAGACCTTTTATGCTTATGTTCGAGGTTTGAATACACTGGTATCCTCTCACCATCGTTCTGGTTGTAGGTGGTGTTCCCTGAAGCATGGGGGGCAATGATGATGGGCAACATGACGAAGCTGAACATGAGCAGAAAGATGATCAAGTTGAGCATGACCAGGAAGCGCAGGAAGGAGAAGTAAGACAAGATCCCTGTGCCGAACATCCCTGAAAGGAAGGAGGACATAAAACTGAACACAACCAAAGTTTGTCCCTTCTCTGAGTATTTCATCATTATGGCCAACCTGAAGGGAAATCAATGAATGTGTCTGAGGTCAGATACAGTATTCTGACAGTGACACCATCATTACTCATCTCTCACCCTCTATCAGGTGGATGTCTCCTCTCCAGAGCTGCAGGGAGCGCAGCCAGTCTTTGGCATCGTCCCTCAGCTTCCTCAGATTCCTGCGGGTGTTTTTCGTCCACTGTCTCCAGTTGCTGAGCTCTCCAGCCTCCTCCAGCCGCTGCGTCCTGACAGGTCAAAGAGTCAAATGCATGCCTTGTTCAGAACATAGCAGACTACAGACAACCGATTAATAAAAAAATTCCAGTCACTTTAAAATAACTGATATTTTTAACATCGATTCGGTAGAGACAATATAATTTATTTCCTACTTGTTTCTGCGTTTCTCAGCCATGGTCTTGGCTAGTTCCCTGATGGGTCTCTCCTCCGTCTGACCCTTATGCTTCTCCTCATGTCTGTTGACCGTGCTCACGGCCCATTTCCCGCTACCTGAGGAGCTGAGCCGGGTTCTTGTGCTGCCCTTTCGCTTGCTGCCACTGGTCGAGGACTTCCTGCGGTACAGCAGGGACTGGTAGCTGGGGAGCTGGTCCAGCAGCGGATTACTGGCAACTCTCCCACTACGATCAGTGTAGAACACTTGAAGAGGTGAATAAACACGATTAGATCTCACAGGGAACATAGTGTTTGATAAGTTAGTGTCCAAAGCTTACAATTAGTCAACAGTAATAATACAGTTAAAACTGATAAAGTTATGTTTCTCTTCCAGCCTGAAATAAATCACTAAATGCAGGTGCAGATGCTACACATCAAAATAACTTAACTTTTAGTTGATGAAAAACAAAGAATGAACGCACATGTTTTGATAATCAACTAACTGTTTAAGCCATTCTTCTATGAAATATGCTGGGTCAAGTTTCTCAAATGTGGAAATGTGTTGCCCTTGTCTGCCATATATGAAAATTACAATGTTGAATGACAAACAGCTACAGCCCTGATTTAGAACCAAAATGTACTACGTGTTAATACATTGCACTTTTACTCATTAATTATAAAGCAAAATGTCTCTATTCAGTTTGTGATCTCGACATTTTCTCCAAAATTTTTAATTTTCTGCACATTTGAATAATTTTAATGACGTAGTTCATCATCAGCTGATGAGCAAGATATTATCTGGATAAAGATGATTTTGAGTTAGACGAGTTCGAAAAGATGAACTCTTCATTCTCTACTGAACCTTCCTATCTTGTGTGACCGAGAACATCTGTATGATTGGGAGTAATGACCACCAGCTCATATCGACAATAAATTAAACTCCAAATGAAATCCCAGTGGGTCTCCAATGACACAGCATGAAGGTGTATTAATCCCCTGTGCCCAAATTCACTTTCCTGTTGCTTGTCATGAGAAATCACAGGGATGTGAGTTTTGGATGAATCATTAATATCCTACACATCTTTATAAAAGCTACAGAAGGAGCCCGCGTGTTGTTGATGACAGTTCCTGTGTGCGTTTCCAGTGAGGGAAACAAACAGTGATCGGGAATAAACAAACGTGTCTCCCTCGATTTGAAGAGTTCAGCATTAACAACATCAACAAATCAAACAAGCAGCAGACAGAGCGAGTCAAACACACACACACACACAGGGAAGTTTGGACACGGTCAACAGACACAGACACACCGAACTGTGGCTGAGCTCTTCTTAACCCAATGTTCAAACTTGGTTAACTCAGTTTACAACAGAGTTGTTAGCCTGTTGCTCGAAGCCGTTCGATCCGAAAAGTGGGAGGCTAGCACTATTAGCCTCGCAGCTAATGTTGAAGTACTTTACTTTGAATGAACTTCGTAGTGAGAACAATACTATCAAACATGTTTACCTGAGTCGACATCCATCGCTTCCTCCTCGGGAAGAGCAGCTGTTAGAGTTATCAATGGGTTTATATTACAGAAAGCGAACGGTGAAGCTAGCAGGCTCGGTCCATTGGGAGCTGTCAGGAAGACAACGCTGAGTTTTCCATAGATCACTTCCTGAATGTGACCGCAGCGCCGGCATCCTTCCTCCTTTTCCAGTTCTATTACCACATTAATACCACAATCAACTTCCCTCGGAAAATTAGATTGAGATCAATTCAGGACACGTTAGATGATTTGTAAGATAATAGAAAGATGATAAAAAAAAATACATTAAAAAGTTAATGCAAGTACATGAAATATGATTATAAAACCCAATAATTCTAGTCCATATTATTGTTAAACATGGCAATGTGCAAAAGTATAAACGTTCATATCAATCATCATCAAAAACCTGTAGAGAAAGTATGAATAGCAGTAGTGTCAACATTCCGCATCAATAACTGAACTATGAAAGTATCCACAATCTGCATCTCCACAGTTCTGTAGCCTGATATTGTTATATAAATAAATATTAACATTCAAAAGGATCAACAACCATTTATCCTTAACCTGGAGATCAATGATCAACAGTATATCTAGCCTGCCCAAGAGGTTTGTTACCCTTCGTTCTGGGTCAGTAAAGGCTGAAGATAAAAATATATATATATATATATTTCACAGACTTTTTCAGACTTATTTGTTTGGAAGTAAAGTGAGTGGAGTGAATCTTTAACTTAGCATAGAGAAGGAGAAGAAACATTGACAGGATTTATAGTTTTTGGTAAATGGCATATTCATGTATTTATACATTCATTAATTACACAGAATATTGTTAATTTGTGAGCACCAGCAGAGGCACAGCCTCCACAGCAGATCAAGCACACCCTCTTGACCAGTTAAATCTTAACAAGAAGGGCAATTAGATTATAGCCTCAGGGGTTTCATTATTTTTGTCATGTCACAAAGTGTCCACAAGAGAGTTACCTGCATACGGGAGCAGTGGACTTTTACCTTAATAGGTTCCTCACTCACTTCCTGGTAGCCCCTCTCTCTCTCTCTCTCTCTCTCTCTCTCTCTCTCTCTCTCTCTCTTTCTCTCTCCTCAGGTTCAGTCTCCCAGGACTGACAGACAGAGCTGCGTTCACACCAGGTAAGCAGGACTTTAATGGAGCAGAGTTATTTCATACAATGTCATGCGGTTTTTATGATTGGTTGTAGACTCTGTAGTCCCTACTTTATGAGATTAAACACTTTCGTTCAGTGGGTCTGCGTGAGAGGCATGAAGCCTTGTTACGAAACTAACCCTACTGAATGAATTAATGATGAACAGACGAGGATGGAACCAAGAGGTTAAATTACATTATTATGCTTCCCCCCCTCGACAATGTAGCTGTCACTCTTGAGCCACTTAGCCTCTACAAGTGATGCTGCCAGTTTGAGTTTAACAAAGTTCACATAGCTGGCATCGGAAGCCTTTATCATGTAATGAATACATGTAATCAAGCAGATGCTGTTATATATTTAAGATTTATTAACTTAAAGTCATTTATGCCTGTGTGAATTTGTTTGTGTTAGCTGTTTACAGTGGACCTTTTCCACATCAACATATTGAAGCGCAGCTGAAGAATTTCATCTCAAGGGATCAACTCAACCAGAATCTCATGACAAGTTACAGCAACCGTGGATATTTCAACCGTGCTTACCATGACAGCGAGACTCTGGAGGTGGATAGAAGGTTTGTGCTCATATGTGCTCATGACCAGTTTATAATCCGATTGACCGAGTGCTGTGCGCAGTTTGTACTTTTGGTCAGAAGCCATATACTGCACCATAAAAGAATGAACAGGATGTCCATAGGGAACAGTTTGCAGCGTGGATTATTTCAGTTTCTTTTTTACCAGGATAAAGCTTGTTTCAATCAGTTAATTCAATGCCTAGGAACAAAGAGTGTAAATATTATTAAAAGAATACATAAGAAAGAAATGCATCGGTGCATTATTCATTTGTGTTTACCTGTAAACTAGATCCAACATTATCACGTTGGACAGACATCAGCTCTCTAGCAGCCTCATCTAATTAGAGAAAACATATTCCATGAAATTATTATCTTAATTTGAACTTTCATTTTTCAGCCATAAATCTGCGAGTTCATTGTTTTTTTTATCTTAAAGCATTATCTTCTCTGTGTGGCATCTATAGGTATTCAAACAGATCCCGCCATACTAACCCCTATCCCAGGGAAGACCCGGCCTGGCTGGGGGACGGTGCGGAGACACATGACGGCTACACGAGCCAGATGACTGACGGTGATGAGGCTTTTGTGAGAGTGCCCTGGAGGGGCTGGCAGGGGGAGAGCTGGAGGGGGGTAGAGAGCATCCCCATGGGGCCCATCCCAGTGCGCCCAGGGAGCCCTTCACGTCACCATGATCTCAGTGAGTGGGCAATCCACTCACTGCTCTAAACATTTGTATGCATGAGGCATTCTGCATCATATCATAGGGCAAAGCCCTGAGTCTGTCAGGTGACGCTGTAGTATTGTTTACTCCTTCAAGTGTTGCTAAGTGACTCCCCTGTTGATATTTCCACTGTGTTTCCTCTTCACTATTATTGTGCAGACCACAGCACATTTCAGGTCAACCCAGACTCTCAGTATGATCAGTCGCCATCGGTTCGACTTCCTTCTTCAGGTAATATTTAAACCAGTCCTACTCTGAGGATAAAAGCTTCTTTTGACGGTCCGAAGCTAACAGACATTACTGCCATCTTTCACACTGTTGCTATGATGCGTACACAGAGAGTTGTGAAGTTATTTCATGATTGAGCGTAAACGTGATGTTCAAGTTGATCTGTTGATAATTAATCAGCGAAGTGGGTTATTATAAATAGAGGCCTAACAGCAACACATGACAAGTGGGAAGTGGGAAGGGAATTGTTTGGTGTCTTAATCTGAAAGCTCACCTTCATCTTTGTGTTCAACCCAGGTAACATGACACTGAGATGGAGGGGAATCGCTGCACGGAGGATGAGCATGTTTCACGACAGTGACCCGGCTCATGTAGCGTTCACGGAGTACGCCATCAGGAATGAGATGGAGCGAGGTAAGAGCCTGTGAAGGGCATAGCAAGATTCCTGACCCCCCCCCCCCCCCCAGCCTGTTGCTTGATAAGGACTTACTTGTTGGCCTTGTTCATCGCAGAGGAACAGAACTTGGTAAAAGACCTTGTTGCCATGTCAACGCAAGATCGAATCCGAGCTATTCGGGATCTTCCAATGAGCTTTGAGGAAAAGAAACAGATCAGGTGGGTTTTGAATAACAAGCAGTCAGAGGTAATAAACGTCTTGTCAGTGTCACCATTAGTTAGTTAACCATTACTCCCTCCTGGCTTCAGGATGTTGCAATAGATGACAGGAGGAACACACATGCACACACACATAAACACAGAGCTCTCTTGTTTCAACGAGATATATAGAACCACTTATGGCATTTAAAGTGCATTCCACTGCCAAGGCCAAACAGTTGCACACCTCTTTGTTTTGTTCTCACTATAATGAATAATAAAAGAAAAATCAGAAGTGGTAATGGATCCCAGTACTTTTTGGACAACCTTACTGACAATAAATTACAATTGCCCTCCATAGAGAGCAAACCAACATTCCCCTAAAATTCAATCAAACTGCACCAAATTGACCAGTTTCGTTAAGATGTCCGACCTTTTTCATCAAGATCTCTGCAGAATCTGTTTAGAAATTTAGAAACATTTCAGAAAGCACTCTATCTTGTACTGTTAATATCAACGTCAATATCTTACAATGGCATTTTATCAATCACCCTCATAGGAGCCAAGTGATGGCTTTCAAGTCCACCAAGAAATCTCGCCAGTTCACGTGTTTTGCAGATTGTTCTGAGAGTGTGTCGCTGGTAAGTAATTCATCATTCATAAAGCGATAAGTTGTGACACCATACCAACAACTGATTGAAGAGCGTGACTCATTACCCGTGCCAAACATGTTACAGGCTTTCCGCAGGTGCGGCTACAGCGTGCGGTCAGCCAAGCAGACCCTGGAGCTGTGGCAAGGCATCATGAAGGAGATTGGCGGCAAGTTTGGCACCAGCGTCCTCTCCTATTTCGTTTTCCTCCGGTGGTTGCTCATGTTCAACATCTTCTCCTTCCTGGTGAACTTTGGCTTCATCACCATCCCGCTGCTCGTTTACGACCCCTTACCCAACATACCTCCAAACGTGAGCTTCAGAGGACTGGAGCTACTGACTGGAGCTGTAAGTGGACGCTCTTAAACCAGCAGGGCCTCAGACAAACCTGGATCTGCCTCGTTTATGGAATCCGCACTAAAAGAATATGGCTTCTCTCTTGGGCCATGCAACTTCACCACTAGACATATTGAGCGAATGAGTCGATCCAGCTTCTTCTGATGTAACACTGATTGACACTGAACCTTGCAGAGAGGTGGAATTGACAGTTTGTTTCCCTGCATTTTGGCTTCTCCAGGGTTACTTCACCACCACGGTCATGTACTATGGTGGCTACAGCAATCAAACACTTGTGGGTCTAGTGGACTACAACATGCAGCTGGCTTATTTCTTCACCATTGCAGTCTACATGGTGCTGTGTGGTATTGCACTGATTTTCAGGTCAGTTCAGCTTTGAGACGTCTCCACGACCGGGACAGCCGCTGGCATTTATTTTGTTTTCTTTCCCCACTCCCTGTGCTGTTGGAGTTTAATTACAGTTTCTGTTTAACCTCACGCAGCATGGCGAGCTCATTTCAAACCAACTATGTACTCGCAGCACCGGCTTCGAGTGGCGCATGGCAGCTTCTGTGCAGCTGGGATTTTAGCGTAACCAACGAGCGGGCAGTGAAGCAGCGCAAGAACAACCTCCGGGTCCAACTCAAGGTGACTACTATCGCCACTCAAAAACTGAAAATGACATTCGCAATAGGCTTTGGGACAAATTTCTGACAGTTAACTTTTAAGGGATTAATTCCATTTTTGCAGGTACATCGCGTGTCTTATTATATTTCATCGCCATGCTTTTCCTCTCGCCATCCCTCCAGGAGTCTTTGTCGGAGAGGGCCCAGAGGGAGCTGCTAACCCTCTCTGAAAAACTGCGGCACTTCGGGGTTTATCTTGGCTCCTGGCTCCTCTCCACTGGCTTAGCTGTTGGCTGCGGAGCCAGCATATACTACCTCTGCCAATATGAACAGCGGGTACACGAGTCAAAATTGAATAATTCTGATTGTTAAATTAGGATATCATTTTTTTCGTTGTTGAAAATACTCTGCAGAGAATAGCAAATGGGAACATTTTATTAGTTATTTTGCTCTAGAAACAAGGATTCAAAGAATAATGTCCTTGCCTGCACAGTCAAGTATTCCATGTGTATATGGAGATAAACAATATCATAAAACTTTATGGCGTAGTAAAGGATTTTGCCTTCAAGATCTGTATCAGCACCATAAACGTTTGACTTATCGACACGTCAAGTCATTTACCGGCAGCACTGGGGTTTGATTCATTTCACTGCAACCTATCTTGATCTGACCCCCAGCTGTTGTCTTTATAGCGAGCAACTGATGCTGCCAGCTGGTCTCTGCTGCAGGAGGCAGAGACGCTCCTGGTTCCCTTTGTGGTGTCTCTGATGAATCTGGTCATCCCGCTCTTCTTCTCACTCTTCTACAAGTTTGAGCAGTATTCCAGCCAGCGGAGACAGATCTATGCTCTCGTGGTCAGGTGGATCGTCCAATCCAATTCTCACCAACAGAACAATATTTAAATGGTTTGTTCAAACATTAAAACGAAATCTATCTTTGTCTTTCCCCACGCACAGAAACGTCTTACTCAGGATGTCCATTCTCGGCGTCTTATGTTATTACTGGATGAACGTGGTGGCAACACATTTTTCGGTATGTTTGGCATCAAATAAGACTGCACTGTTTTTTTTAAATTTTTTTTATTACCAATATGTTTCACCATATCATCCATCCGATGTGCTCCCTGCAGTGTTGGGAGTCCATGGTGGGACAGGCTTTGTACCGCCTGGTCATTTTTGACTTCTTCTTCCTGATGTTGGGATCTTTCTTTGGAGAGTTTCTCAGCAAGTTAGTTACACAAATCGAGTTTAAAGCAAATATAACCATGGATGTAAATCATGCTCATCATGTCTCTATTATAGTGTAATTGGGACCACGTTAGTACCACGTCTGGGGGTTCCAGAGTTCGACATAGCCAGAAATGTCCTTGAACTCATATATGCACAGACACTAGCCTGGTAAGAGCAACTCATTAACACTTGCTTAATTGGACACATTATCTGGTATTCTAATAAAGTCTTGTGTTTTCTCTCTTGGTCAAAGTGCAAATATTCTATTAAAAGTTGTCGTATCCTCGATTTTCTTTCCACAGGGTTGGGATCTACTTCTCTCCCTTGCTTCCTGCCATCCAGATTGTCAAGTTTTTCATTCTGTTTTACCTGAAGAAGGTAAATGCAGGCCTGGTCGCTCTGTAAACCCAACGACCACGATGACACGCTGTCATCGGCACAATGCCATCTCTGCCTGAGCGGCTCATGTTTCTGTTGTGCACCTGGTCAATCATTCATTCAAATCCTTTCATTATATTCAGTGCATGCCTTATTTTGTGTTATGGAAAAGACAGGAAGGATTTCATATTGATGGATTAAAGGTGCCTGTTGCATTGACATCAATCACTAGTGGAAAAGTAAATTACTTCTTCTTGACTGTGTAATTTGACCCTGGCCTGGTCTTGCTGAATGTTTCATGAATATGCTAGATGACCTTTCAAGCAATGCCATTCACAAGCTCTGATGAGATTCTGCTGTTTTTGTTCCTGACTGAAAAGGGATATGAGCTCATACTTCGCCAGGTTATTTCAGTAGTAATGAATGAGAACGGTGTTTGTATACATGATGTGTTTGTTCATGATCTTTCTTTGCACTTCCTCAGGTCAGCCTGACCCAGAACTGCCAGCCTCCGCGGAGAACGGGCAGGGCAGCGCAGATGCAGACGACTTTCATCGCCCTCCTCTTCTTCCCTTTCTTCGTGGGAGCTCTGTCCGTGGTTGCATACACTGCCTGGCGGTATGAGGAAGCAGTTTAAACTTTATTGAATTTTAGCAGGTTGTTACTTGAAGATATGTCTTAAAAGATCATTACCTAAGCCAAATAGGAACCAAAGCTGAATAATACCAGTCTTTGATGTGTGCTGTAGTCGTTACCAGTGAACAAACACTGCAAGCTAATTGTTTGTTTGGTCCTGCTCTGCAGTCTGACTCCCTCAGAGCAGTGTGGCCCTTTTCGGGGACTCAACAACACCTTCAGTGTGGTTGGCATGTGGATTGAGGATCTGGAGGAGATCCCCGGTTCTCAGTGGGTTGTCTGGATCTACCAGAAGGTCATCAGGAGCGAAATCTTCTATTTCCTCATCACACTCATCATCCTGTAAGTGCTTACGTGTCTAGGCTTCGTTTTTCAATTACTAGTAAACATGCAGGGCAAAGGATCCACTCAGTTCTTCCCACACAATTTTATGCATTCATCAAATAAATTCTACTGAAATTTGATGTTAATCCACTGAGGTATTTGTATAAACACAATAGACAATGGTGTGTGTTGTGAATGTAATACTGTAGTGACCTGTACGTTTTCCACTCACTCAATCAGAGAACAGCTTAGTCTGGACGTCAGTGAACCCAGCCATGTACAGTAAATAAGCTTCCACAAACCTTGTGGTCATAATGTTTTGGAACATCCTTGCACCAATCTTTGTGTCCTGATGAGTTTTTTGTGTCACCCAGGGTCATCATATACATGTTCTGGCAAGTCATGAGGGGCCGCAAGGAGTTGATTCGTCTACTGAAACAGCAGATTGCCAACGTGAGCTTTCATTGATGTCCTTTTATTTATTCAGTTTATTTCTTTCCCTTGGGGAATAGAGACTCAACCTTAGTTATACTGGAAATCCATATTTCAGTAAAGTCTGTATTTAATTTTCCTCTATATTTCCTCTTTCATTTTCTCTGGCCAGGAGGGAAAAGACAAGTCGTTCTTGTTGGAAAAGCTCCAAAACCTCCAGAAATCTCAGCCTAATAAAAAGTCTAAACAGAAGAATCAAAAAAAGGTTTGCTTTTGAAAGCGTCTCATGCCGCGTCACCGCCCTTCACCCTGAGATTTGTCGTCAGCCACGCTGAATATTTTCCTCTGTCCTTCAGCCCAAACGACGTTCAGATGTCCACCCCTCAGGCGGCCAGTCCAACTCTAACGCCAGGTTTCAGGCTTTCCTTGCTCACCAGCGCCTCGAAGAGGAAGAGGAAAGACGGAGCGACGGCGGGGTGTTGGTTCCTTCGGACATGTCTGTCTCCAGCGCCCTGATGCAGGCCATGTTGGCCCGGCAGAGAGCTGAGGACCTGGTGGAGGATGTGTACCAGGTGTCTGATAGTCACGTCTCCTCCTCCTCCAGTGCCCTCTCACAGGCCATGCAGGCCAGGCGGAGGGCAGAGGGTCAGGAGAGGGAGGAGCTGTACGGCGCAGCAGGCTTTTCTGAAAATACCGGTGAACCAACGTCTTCTGTGTCCAGTGTTATGATGCAAGTCATGCAATCCAGGCAGAGGGCTGAGGAAGACGAGCGAAACCCAGTCCTGTCCGGCTCCAGTGCCCTCATTCAGGCCATGTTGGCCCGGCAGCAGGCCCAGAACGAGTTTGATGACGGTTACTGAACTGGAATGACCACACTGCAGAGAGGACTCAAAGAGAAAAGATGTACAGGATAGATTTTCATACTTTTCAAAATACATATCCAGTCACAGAGGTACAAGAGAGTGCAGGTTCACCTCTTTAATATACTTCTTTTTTAAAAAGCTATATTTTAATCATCCATTTCTCAGTAAGTCTCTATGACAGAAAAGCATCAACATTAACTCACAAGGTCTGATTTTGTGCCATTTCTAATGTAATTTCTGTATCATAAACAGAAATATTATTCACGTGTATTTGTCCTGTGAAATACAGATGATCTCCTGATGCTAATAAAGGAAAAGTCTGCTGAAACAATACTGCCCTCTGTAGGTAATATACAGGCAGCACCACGTCAGATGTGAAGATGAGCTGAGTCAAATTGAAGATCCAGTATACGTTTTGAAGTTTTTACTTTTACTGTTCTATTTTATAAAATTTAGCTGATAACTGGACCTTTACTTTACTGCAGTTTCGCATAGGGCTAGCTTAGTAAGAGACTTAAACAGCTTTCACTCTGAACCTGCTGTAAATAGCCTGAAAACTCACTTTTATTTTGATTCAGAGAACACTTCACAACAAAATTCATCATTATTTAGAATTGTTATAATGCTTGGCAATAATCCTAACCCTGATTTAACCTGGCTCACTGTCAGTGAGTAAAGGAGACGTGAGTAGAATAAATATAGGATTGATAGAAAAAGGATAGATATCAAAAATATATAATATCAGTTATGTTACGACAATAACGCTGACAATGCTGTGCTGAGAAATGATTTCAGGTTGGATGTGCTGATGCTGGATATCCTGCATCCGGGCACATCTTTTGCAGTGAGCATTGCGCCTTTATTTCACATTTAATAAACACCAGCTACACCACATCATCTGCATCTGATTTATTGATCAACTGAAACACGTTAAGTAAGGCGATAAGCATCCAACAGACCCTCACAATGACGACTGGGTTATACTTTGAATTTACACTGCGGTACGTTACACAAACAGAGAAAACACCTTCATCCGTGATATCAGTTCATGTCCAAGCTGCCAGTTCTCAGCCGTATTCGCCATCGTTGACCTTGTGTGACTCGAACCCCTGCGGCCTGTTTTGTTAAGGCAGTGTTAAAATGCATCAGACGGAGCCGGTGATCCTGTGAGGCCTTCATCCCAGACTGAGCACAAAGCAGAGTGGGAGGACGACGCCTCCAATCCATCAAGCTTCCGCCTGTACTGTCCCGTCACACTCAGCACTGTTCCTCCCCTAGAGATGCTGCAATGTCACTCAGGTCCAGAGAGTCGGCGGGTATGGGAGTTTTCCTGCCACTTTTCAGGCTCTGGCTCGAATAAACCTCCACGGATTTGGAGATGGAGTGCACAGAGTGTTCTTGGAAATATCCGAAAGCCTCCCTCGCGTGCTCCTCCCGAATGCTTTGCTCAAAGGTCTTACGTTTGTGCCGGAACTCTATGACGGTCTTGGTGTACGAGTTGAGGGTGGTGACTGACGCACCCATGCAGCAGGTGAAGGACGCCCAGGCCATGCTGAAGTAAACAGGGGAGAGGAAACAGGCAAATCAGCGCATGCTGGTGAACTGGGCTTTGTGGGTAAATTAATACCAACGCTTGTGTAAATATCCAACCCTCCAATTCCAGAACTGTTGCGCTCACTCATCTTCCTGAGCAGGTGTAACCTCATCATTTTAAATTAGTTCAGTGCTCTGACTTTGGCTGTTGAGATTAGAATCAATCGCCGTAAGACCCCCTGCCTCCCGGGAGGATGCCGGACCACATGTGAGACCACACAATCAAGCCATCGTGTACTTTAAACACTGTTTGCTTAATGGCACCAAAAGGTCAAGAATTGTTTGAAGACGAATCAGTCAGCATACTGAACATATTGTAAAGGGTGAAATATTATCCCCTTATGCAATTCTAATCACGCCTGTATTGGGGCTTTGGACACCAAAGCCTAATCTGGCCGTAACATGGGAGCTTTGAGCTTTTTTCATTAGGGACACTGATGCTGCGGAGAGGTGACAGCGGAGCTACAGCCCCACGATTTGGGGCGGCTGCATGCAGGGAGGCATCCCTCATCTGGTTTTTCTTAAGAGGTGACTTGGCTTTATTTGTGTGCAAGCAGCTTATTCCAATTGCTTCACATGACGTTTAATCCCGAGCAAAAGCACAATGAGTCTGATCTCCGAGGTGCGTCATACCAGAAGGACCAGCCGTAGTCCCAGTTGTAGGGCCGCCAGTCCGGTGGGCCGAGGCTGACGGTGACCTGAAAGACTTGTGTGTACATCACATGGGCCACCATACCGAGAAGCCCTGAAATCACACACACACACACACACACACACACAGCGTGTCTGATTATTCAGCATCAAAATCATGCGCAGAGATCCCGCCGAACTTTAGAGAGGTTTCAAAATATGCAGACTCACTGGACTATGAATGAATGTGATCCCAGGGTCCTCTATCCCTGTTCAATTTGTTCATGCTTTGTCGTACATATTGGATTTGTCTCCAATATGTACAACAACTATCATCCTTAATTCCACTGGAGACTGCTGCTCCGTGATCACTGCGTTTTCATCTCATCCGCCACTGAACAATACTAACAACGCTTCATTTCGCCCCACGCTTATTTACCAATGCCGATTTTTAACAGTTACTGGTTCGTCTCTTGTCCATTTGTTTGTTTACATAAGACTTAGCAGAAGGGTGTGGTAGAATCCTTTACATTATGCAGATCCAGATCAGGGTGTCCAAAGTTTGATTTATTTCTCTTTACCACTCTCTTTCGACTTACATATGAGAAAGAGACATTTTCATTAATTTCTCAGATAATCATTTATGGATCATGACAGAAATATGGTTCAAATAACTTTGAGTGCATTTAATTTGGTGCTGATCCAAATAACAAAGTGACTTTAACTGTGATTTCATCACTGGGTGCCAGTTTGGTTTTGATTTCACTTCACAGAAAAAAAGGGAAGAACTGGCTCCCGCAAAGGATGCTGGGTCTGTTAGCGCCGCACGAGGTGGGATGGAACATGTTGTGCCCGATATTAAACCACACAGCTTATATAATAACAATATGGTGCGGTAGAGCCTATACAACAACACACACACACACACTCTGCCAGTGTACCTGAGAGGACAGTGAACACGGCAGCGAAGGCATTGAGCTTGAGTCCATCGATGACGTTGCTGGAGTGGACCAGCTCTAAGCACATGAGGCTGAAGCCCACCACCAGCAGAACGATGTACAGCATCTCAGACACCAGCGACAGCCACAGCATCCCTGCAAGACACACAGCAATAAATCTGAGGGAACCATTTCATCCACACTCCAATATCACCTCGTCCACAACAGCTCTACATTTCTAATTTGCACGTCGCACGTGCTAATATTAATTTGATAATTCAGAGGGTCCTCGGGCAGCTCATAAAGGCTGACGGAGGATATTTCCACATGGAGAGCGGTTGAATTTCAGCTGAGCTCGTCGGCCTCCTACGAGCCTGATTCAGCTTCTCAGTGAATCAAGCCAAATGTGACCTGCCAACGCAAAAAGATCTCTGCCTCTCCCGCCCTCTTGGAATTTACATCGGTGGCAAGAGATCATTTCCTAAAGGAGGGATTCAACACAGCCTGAGAATCTGTGTCTCTCCACTGATTCATGAGGGGACGATTCCCAAACTGAGTGGACGACTTCCTGATTTAACAAACTGGGGAGTTACAGACTAAAACTGATACTCTGTATAGAGTACATTGTGATATTAGTCAAGCATAGCTTGATGGTTGAAAGTGAACTATGTCATTTAACTTACTACACATTCCAAATAATAAATAGATCAATAAATAGAAGTGGACTGCAAGTTTTCTGTGTTTCCTCTAAAGATGTATCAATACATTTCCTTAACGGAAAGAAAAATCAAAATTCTAACCTCTAACAAGCAACCTGTTACTGTTGTGATCCTTGAGTTTCATTTGAGAGATTAAAAGTTTCACGTGATTTGTTATTTTTCATTTTAAATATCATATCATGCTTAGACCTTCAGACAATGAGCAGCGGCCCCTCACCTTTCTCTGATGCAGGGGCCAAATCAATGAAACTGCGACATCTCTCACCTGCAAAACAAAGAGAACACGGTCATGCTTCAGCATTGATCTGCAGCAGTGAGCTTCTTCACCACCGAGCGAGCCCCGGGGGGAGGACTACGTGAAACGTCCAAAAGGTCACGAGCAACCAGATTGGGATTAACAAACAAAACTGAATGACGAAATGCTCTTAATGCTGAACTGATACGGGCTTCAGTCCGAGTCCTAATCTGCGTCTAATACCAAGTTTGTGTGCAGGTGTGCTTCAGACGGGAGACTCCGCAGAGGCACATCACTTCCAGAGGTCGTGGGTTTAAAGCAAAAACAAACAGAGGTTAACTGAGAGGCATACAGAAAAAGAGTTTGGAGGGGTGATTCTGTGTCAGCAGATGGTGTTCTGGCAAGGCCGCTCAACATCTGCTTCTCTTCCTGCTGAATTACATGTGCATGCGTCGAATTATAGTGATAAACCAGCACTGAGACACTCGGTAAAAACAAACAGCACGGTGACAACGCTCAGGCCTGCGGATCCACATGGAGAGAGTGAATGGAATAAACAGGACTTATATTAAAATATATAATGCATATAGCAATTGTCGGTAATATGAGCGATCCCTGGCTCGTTCACGCAGATGTGATGTTTTCCCTCAGCCACTGTGGAGCCGAGCGTGTCGCTGGATTTGTTGTAAGTGGAAAACTTTAATCAGGTAGAAGACGGGTGGCAACAGCTGTTTTGAGGAAAAACTCATCAAGGCCGATGTTACATAATCCTTATTAACTCAAGCTGTCTCGGCCCCCACCACGGCCCACCCTGTACCCCCCCCCCAATCGTACAGCCACTTGATGAGATAAACATGTGCTAGCAATTCCCCACTCCACTAATCTCAGCCTGTGCTTCTTCATTTCTGTTCTCGAGCGCTGCGAGAGATGTGTGTGTTATTAGCAGAGTCAGTGGCAGCGACGCAGAGAGGACGCCTCTGACCTGATCACACCTCTGGCCTGAACCCTGCTCTTAGCAACTCACCCCCTGCATATCACCCTTGTACAATTCAAACTTTACTCCACTCATTTCCAGGAGTGATGATCTTGCACACGTCATTCACTGGTCTCTCCTCCCTTTAGACTAAGCTGGGAAGCAATCCCGTTCAGCCCCACGTGAAGAGCTGCAGGACCACCCCCTTGTCCCACAGATCTGTAGATAATGTCCTATGCACTGGACGCTCAGCTGTTCACGTCAGATGACACGAAGCAACGTAAACGGACATAAGCAGACTGACAGTAATGGAGGACTATTATCCTTCAATTGTCATGAAAGGGAATATAAATATAATACAAAGCCAGTGACTAATCTCTACTTGAACTAAGTGCTCCATTATGACAAATGACAGATGACATGTCATGATTTGAACTGTGTGTGTGTGTGTGTTAAATTGTGATGAATTGTGACGATCTATTGAAAAACAAAAGAAAACACAGGATGAGGTCAAAGAAAGGGATTGAGGAATTCTACAGGTGGCAGTAATAGATAAGAAGTCTTCCTCTATAAATACATTGTCATCATTACTTTTCAAACCTGAACAAAAACGAACGATTTAAAACTGTCTGTAAATGGGCGTAAACGTTGCAAACGTTGCGTTTCCCACAGGAAATGAAACACACGCACGCACGCTTACTCTCGTCGTGGATGTTCTCCTCGCAGGAGAACCAGATGCCGGTGTGGAACTGGCGGAAGAGGAAGCGGTCGTCGCCGGTCTCCCAGCTGTACACCACCTTGTTGGGGTCCGTCTCGTTCACGCCGTAGTCGATGCACTGGTGCGTGCGCAGCTTGCTGCACTTGGGCTTGGGGACCCTCTGCGTGCCCACGCACCAGTAGGTGGTGATGAAGGCGGTGATGGAGAAGAAGAGGGCGAAGAAGTTGAGGCTGACCGACAGCAGGGTCCTGCACCGGCGACTCGTCTTCATGGTCCGCGAGGAGGAGGAGGAGGAGGGTGCAGCGGCTGAGGTGACGGTCCCATCTGGCACCGCGCGCTGTCCGACCGTGTCCCCCCCGGGGCCGCAGGACGCACAGTGAGATCCGCTCCGAGCCGCAGCGTCACATCTCCATCACCAGGACAAACGCTCTGTCCCACACGCGTCCTGCAGCCTATGGGACGTCACGGGGAAAGGATTTGACACTCACATGCTTCTTATGGAGCTGTCTCTCTCTCTCTCTCTCTCTCTCTCTCTCCCTCCCTCTCTCTGCTCATTAGGAAGCCTCCCTCCCTTACGAACAATTTATCAGCGATTATCAGCCAGCGAGTGGTGAAAATGTCCAACTTCTACAAACAAGATTCGAAGAAATATCCTGTGATTTCACTGCATCACTCCAGACCCAGGAGAACAGCCCGGTGAAGATGGTGACATTAAGGGGCTCCTCCAGCAAGAACATGATGTTTCAAGTTGAAGAAGAAACAGACGAAGTCACATGAGAGTGACTTTGGTGGTTTTTGTTTTCTATAAGTGAAAAATCTGTTTTGAAATAAAGGGAAGTGAAATTAAAGAAAACCAAACTAAACAAGATTAAAAGTTGTAGAAGTAAGACAGACCCTTCACCAGGACGAATCTACTGAACCCCACACTTTTCCATCCGTAAAGAAACGGATGTAATGAAACATTTATCTGCATACACCACACACCGTGCTGAGAACCAACTTGGCACCTGCAAGACGTTTCCCATGAGTGCTGCAATTCTTCGTGTGAAAAGGAGCTAAAAATATAAATCATTTGAGCCTGTTGGCAAACCGTGTTTACAACCCACCAGTAAATGAGGCCAGATAGGCCTGACATCTCTGTTACCTCAGCAGATTGCCTTCATCTTCAGCTCCGGGGGCTTAGCCGCACTTCAAAACACGATACTGAACACTGACGAATCAGGCCAGGGCTCTCCACCACAAGTGCCACACATACTGCTGGGCAAGCTGCTGGTGAAACTGTAGGCCAGTACCACGCTGGCAGGGAGTTGTACATGAAGCGGATCAGCCAGAGGTGGGAGAGCCGATGCAAACAAATCTCCCACTCAGAATATTAACTTCTCCTGATTCAGGCTCATCTGCAGTGAAATAATAAACGAATGGTTGAAAAGGTTCCAGAAGACGAGCGACTGAAACACTGCGGAGCAACTCCACACTCTGCGAGTAAACCCTCCCACTCATCTACTACAAGCCTCACAAAGTGCTCTATGACCTCAGATCACCCTCTGGTTCCTGCCAACAGCTAACAAGAGTCTTATGGAATATCAGCAGCGTGTTGGAAGACAGAATACTTGGCTACAGCCGGGTAAACAGTGCTTATGACGTCCAAGTGGACGGTGATAGGCTGTCTCCTGAGTCCGTAGCAATGACAAGACGTTAATCCCTGCTCTCAATTTAACACATTTTAATTCTGGTGCTGCAGTGCACCGAGTTGACGCTTGTGGTGTCTGATAGTGAGGTTTGATTTTGACTTCAGGGTGACCACAAACGGGACATTGCAAAGAACTGGTAATCTCTCTGAGAACAAAACACATTGGTTTCCTTTCCACCCGTCTCCACTGTGACATCGTTTACAGGCCGACCTGAGAAACTGACCTGACGTGCAGGATTCTTATTGAAAAAAAGACGAAAATGAACACTCACTGCATGAATTACCTTCACGCTAATCTCATCACTGGCCAACTGTTGCCATAAGCTGTAATAGTTGATGATAAGCGTTGCCACAAACAGATTGGGACAATGTTGATTGGATTTTCTAAACTGAGAGTAGGTGTGAATGTGAGAGGCAACTGTGGCTCTATGGTTTACACAGTGGTTTTTCTTTCATCTCTTTCAGGCATTTCCCAGGCATATTGGTAACTTGAACTGTTTCAGTTCACTATCACTGCTGTGAGGTGGGTGACTAATGACACTTAAAGTAAAATAATGAGAATGAGATTTGTTTAACTGTAGTCTGTAGCTTGTGAGAAATATCATCTGGAAACCCTGGAGCATCTCTGCAGTTCAGAAAGGTGAAAGTGTGTAACTCATAGTTACAACCAGCTGTCTAACAACAACATATATTACTTTACTTTTAATGTACTGCTCCCTTCATCTCTGCAGGATTATGTGTACGTTTGGTTCATTTTATTTGGTATTGCTTATTTTACTTTCTTGTTTTCTTTGCTTCTGAGGCACTGTCTGTTTTCAGCTCGACGAAATCTGCACAATAACGCTGATTAATAATGTAGGAGGATTACCAGACGGTCCTGCGGACTCGCATATTTAATATACATTCAAAACGTTGAGGCTCTATAATCTTGACCACTGACATGTCATGAGACTACAGTAATGTGTCAGTCACATAACAATGCTTTGGCATATTCTATATTCTATTCTTACATAAGGTATCTGGGACGGAAGCCAGAATGGATTTCTGTGGCTGCTGGACGAGAACTGATCTGTTCGGATTTGACAGGAGAGATAATAAGACGACACGTTTCCTTACAGCTTTGCCTAAGCTTGAGAATCACATGGATGTGCGCGTCATGGTCACTGAAGAAATAAATCTCAGCAGAAGTGGGTTCGCAGAAATTCCTCATGTTCTTTTGTTCCTCCGAACACCACAGCTGCAGCTTTTACATGTATACAAGCCTATACACACAGAGATTAAAATGAAGACATGATTATTTTCTCTTAATGGGATCATTTTATATCCATGTGCATCACAGCTTTAAACGGTGGAGATGCACCACTTTCCACTGGAAAATTCAAGGATCAAAAAAGGACCTTTCAGTATTGTACAAGAGTGTCCATGTCAAAAGAGATTAAGAACAGTCGCATCTTTTAGATTTGGCCTTGAATACCTTCGGAGCATATGTGGCCTCGGAGTGCAACATTGTACGGCATAAGCTCTTGATAGACGCAGACTTCATTTGTATTTCAGCGGCAACTTCCGCTTAAAGCCGCTAAGAGTAGAATTTGCCTCTAAACAGATAGCCCATACGGATTAGTCTTCATAATCTGCCATTCACTGATCCTCGAAATCATACTGTCTGGGTGCTCCGGAATCAGCTTACAGTGACAGTGGATGGTGTGCGAGCGGTTTTATGATTGGGATTGTGTGCCGTGTGGTCTTTATGTAAAAAAGCGATGAATGAGGAAAAAAAGACAATTGTTGAGGGAGGGTGCCGCCAGCAATCTGCACAGAGGATGTCACCTCGGGATGTAACGACAACAAGAGGTGTGTGTGTGTGCCTTTCTATCGCAAACACACGCACGAAACCAAGCAGACCTGTAATACGAAGCTCAGGGACTAAGGCCTTTCACCTGTTGCAGATGCCCAGAGGCTGAAGTGAGATCTTGAGTAAACTCTCTATCCAAACTCACTGCTATAATAATCCACTTATTTAATTTAGACAATAGACAAAGTAGATTTGAACGCATAAATTTATATTTATAGAACGTATAAATATATATGTATAAATGACATGTGGCAGCATGTGAGGTCAGAGAATACAGACAGAAGAGGTTTCCGCTGTTCTTTATATAGATAGAGCTTTAGGAATCCAGGCAGGACTTCAATCAAACAACTGTCACTTTTACACAGTCCTACAGTATATTAAAGTTTGATTACAAAGACACTTGGGCAGTCATAGGGTGACAAATACCAGATGGTGAATGACTGAGGATGAGTGGATGCAACTACACTTAAAATCTCAAAGTTCGTCATTGAAAGCAGAGTCGAAGTGATTCACTTCCATTTCTCAGAACAGTAATTGTACATTTTTCTTGCAAATCTGCTTGAAAGTGTTTCAGACATGTGGGGGTATGGTCAAAGAAGCAATGATTAACAAGCAGTCAGCGTGCAGACCGACAGGCTCTACGTGTGAACATTTCTCAACCAGCATTAGTTGTACCATTATAATTTATTTATGAGAAAAAAGTCATCTTAAGCTATAGACAAAGCAAGCAAACATTAGCATCTTATTAAACAGCACCTTCAATAAGGGCCGATGCAGCAGACATGTGTTTTAGGACAAACAGACAAAGAGAAGACATTAAATTATTCATCTAATCATTCTGCATGTCAGAGGTGATATCAAATATAAAATAGAAATAAAGACTTTATATTGCTTTCTTGATGTCAGCTTGGTGCAGGAGAATTGGAGCCATTTGTTTTAATAACACGTTAGAAAACGAGTGGAGGTTTTCTCATTACGAATGGGCTATTTTCTCCCGTTTTCGGTTCCTTGTGCATAATGGAAAGTCACAGGACTGGAGAAAGAGCACGCAGGGGTGTGGCTCCTTTACAAAAAAAGGGGGGAAATGTTAATGGATCCCGTTATGTGAAGTGGAATGTGGTATCACTCCTTCCTGTTGTGCTGTAGTAGCGGCGTCTACGCAGAGCTGGAGACAGCCAGCTTCTTCAAGTGGTCCATGAAGACCTGCAGGCTCACGTCGTCAGTGAGGATCGGGGCTCCCGTCTCCTGGAGAGGCACGAGAAAAACGTTGTTGAGCGGTTTACAAACTTACAAACACAGCAATCACTAAAGGTTAGCTCGGCTAAGACCTCGCTCTCTTGATAATCTCATTCTCAGACTGGCAGATACGGCTCTGCTCTTCCTTGAACTGACACATAAGAGCTTAATGCTAGTGTCCATGTTCAATCGCCCCCCCCCACTGAAACCAGAGGTTAGATGACACCTTTGACTTTAAATTTTCTGTGTTGTCAATAGAGTTTCTAATCCCGGATACAGACAAATCCTAAGGTTGCATGACGGATGAGAACATATTCTCAGACATGAGTCTATAATCCTATAAAAGTTCAATTATCAAAAAGTATTATCAAAGTATTGTCACGTCCAGTAAACCAACTCCAAATAATTCACTTAGTCTCAATCTGTTTCCTCTTTGGGTGCTCTATAAGAAAGCTTTGTGAAACCAGAGAGATGAAGCTGTTCCGTACCTGTCCCCAGGCGTAGAGGTTGTTGTGGGTCTGTGATGGGTTGACTTTGGAGAGCAAAAAGCGAGCCTGTGAGCCTCCATGCTCTGTGTCAATGTAGCGAGGCATGGGGAACCGTGTCTGCAGGATCTCCTGGGCGTCGTCCAGAGGAGCCTGGAGCAGCTGTTTGAAGTTCTCGTACTCTGCCATTTCCTGGTAGCCTGCCTTTCGCCATTGGGCTATGGTCTTGAAATGAAGAGAAAATAAACAAGCATTAAGAAATGATTTGAGAAATCTAAACGAGAACTCCCTCTGGGATCGAAGAACAACTCGAGTCAGAAGTCTGCAGTCTCACCTCTCCATGGAAAATAACCAACTGGAAGAAAGTGTCCATGAGCAGGATTCGATCTGGCAGGATGCTGCTGCTGTCCAGGAGCACAGGCTGAGAAGGACAAAGATGCCCAGGAAACAGTAAAATAACAGCAACAATGTCAGCACTGACAAACATTTCCAGTAGAAACAGTGTGGAATGGTGTGGCGGGTGTGAGGCTGACCTCTGGTGGTCCGTGGAAGGAGTATGAGTAGAGAATGGGCTGGATCATGATCAGGGACTGGGTGAGGTCCTGTCTGACAAAGTGGTGCCTGTAGTAGGACGACTCATCTGGACTGTTGTTGAACACCTGCAGGAAGGGCGACCGCCGCAGGTGGAACATAAACTGCGAGAGAAAATTTGTGAAAAAAATCAGTGCCATGTAATACTGTTGTTAAAAACTGCAAATCTTTAAAACTGTATAACATATGCAGTTTATTAATACACATTTTCATCTGATCGATAGCGGCATGTTCACCTGTGGGTAGAGGGACAGAGACTCTGACAGCTTGAAGGATGAGGGATCGTCTTTATTGAACTGGCCAAACTTTTGACACTGCAACCAAGGGAGACAAAAGATTGTTCAAACGCTGAGCAGAACAGATCAAATATAACCTGTTACATCAACGAGCAATACAAAAACAACCTTGCATATTATGATACAATCCTAGCGATGCCAAATATGTATTGTTCCGCTCCACACAAAGCAGCGGTTTGTGCGTGGGAGCGTCACTCACCAGGCGGATGAGCTGCCTGTCGAGCCAACGCAGGACATCGGGTCCCTCCTCCGACTCGGCTCTGAAGACTCCCAGGCGAGCCATGAGCACGGCGGCTGCTTCTTGGTCGAATGACGACTCGATGTGCTGAATCTGGGTCTGTGCATCCGCCCAGCTTGGATAGGAACAAAACAAAAATAGCACAGGTTAGTGTGGGTGAGGCATGAATGACGCACACGCAGAAGGCGTCGTCAAACAGGAATGTTGAAATCCCTTCTGGTGAAGCCAATATTGATTCTAGCCGTGACTCTCTTGAGTTAATGCCAGAGTCAGAGTGACTGGTTAAATACATATTCACTTTAAAGGAACTGTTGTTTTGTCAGCGCACGAGGTGAACACACTCAGATCAGATTGTGTCGGACCAATGCCTGGGTCACATGTGTGATTTGTTTAAAGCAAACAAATGGAATTTGTGTCTCATATGTAAAGAACACAGCAGAAACTTCTTGCAGCGTTCATATGAGGCTGGACATTCATACATTATGAATTCAACAGGTGAGGTTGTATCTATATCAACTACAAAAGTCTTACTTCCTGGCGATGGTGGTGACTCGTATCCTTCTCTGTGTATTGGAGTGCTGGTACTGAGTTACAAACTGGATCGCCCCTCGGCCTCCTTGGGGGACTGGTGCATTGTGCTGCACACACAGACAACAGTGGAGAGCGTAAGAATTCAGTTGACCTCTTTTGTGTGAGCTGAACAAAAAGGCCTTCTACTACAAGGAGTGAACCACACAAAAAGCCACTGTGTGCAGAGGTTACAGAGTAAAGCCTTTCTCACACTCCTTCACTCATTTGATATAATCAGGACCATAATCCTGTCAGCTCTAAAAGCCAAATTCAAGTTAAAGGCCTTTACCTGATTGACCACTTCAAAGTAAATACCCAAAGTGGTGGATGGGGTAAGACTGCACACTTTCCACTGGCTTGTGCCACCGACGCCCATCTCCTGCACACAACAAAGCACGTATTGTGATAAATGTTAGAAAGTAATGGCTCTCAGATTACCTGATGACAGGGGAAGGAATCTGATCTAAATGTCCCACTTTTAACAGAGGCAGTGACTCACGTTCTCTGAAACGCAGGAGCCTTTGGAGTTGAGTGAAACGCATGGACCGATGGCCCCGCAAACCTTCAGCTCCCTTGATGTCTGCACAAAAAGACAATGACAAGACTTAAATTCAGCTTCTCTGACATCCTCTAGCTGACAGCCAGATGTGGAATGGTGTAATGACAATATATAATGATACTAAATCGTGTTTTTTTTACCTTGACTTCCATGACACCTCCGAAGGCCATACGGAAGTCTCCGTTGTAATCTTTGCTAAATACTCTCTGGAAGGTCTGCTTGAACAGCGAGGTGTTGAAGGAGTCTCCCATCACAATGTGGCCCCTGATGAAGCACAGCTTGAGATTAGAACCCTTAATGATGCTTAAGAACACACAAGACAACTGATTCCACACCCTGGACCAATTCGAAAATAAGAGCTGACGCACCCAGTGAGATTAGATAAACACTTCATCTCCAGAAGTCCGGTCTGATCCAGGGCACATGCGTAGATGTCAATACTGTGGCCATTTACTGCTGCGCGATTGGCCAGGGCTTCATGATACTGTGTGATACAAGACATGAAACGCTGAATATCACCTCACCATTTTACAATAAGAAAATAAATTATAAGATTTCCCCAAGAGGGACATGGACATGAGCGGTCACCTTGGTTGCTTTCTTTAGGTGACGAGCATTGTCCTTCTGGATGTCGTGCCAGGAGCGGATGGGAGTCTTCAGCTCGTCGCCCACCACCATGCCAGGGCCCTGAGTGGGAGGCCCGCCAATGAACAGCATCACACGAGCCCCTGTGTTGGGGAATGTTCCCTGTGGGCGAGCAGAGGAAGAATTGGGATCAGCTGAGGGAAAGTATCACTGTGTCTGGTCTCAAGTTTGTTTGTTTGTTTGTTTTACAGTGACACAAAGGAGTTGTTCTTGATGTAGATGCTCTCATATTTCTCAATTATATTCTTTCTCTTATACAGTAATTTGAAATTACATTGAAACTGTTGTCAATACAATGTCGTGTTTAAGTAGTATTTATACCTGACATCCAACACATAACGACAAAGTCCACAGTACAATAATGTGTGAAACACAGTGACACATTGGAAATAGGCCAAGAAGTTCAATATGGTGTTACACCTGACAACCAGTTCTACGTCAATGCTGATTCATCCCCTAAGGAACAAAGTCTACTCATTCATGAGCAAACTAAAATACACAAAGACAGCTGACACCAGGTCCCCATACACCTTTTGGAGTTCTATTTATACGTAACAGACCCTTTTATCCAGCCAAACACCTGTCGACAAATCAGTGCATCTACAGCCGAACGTATTCATATCAGACCTCATCTTATCTGCTGTTGAACAGCAGAGAACGGGGTGATCTGTTGCACTATGAATTATATAACTGTGCAGATTAGCAGTTGGAGAAGAGAGGATAATGATGGTGGAGGGAAAAGGCAGAAGGCAAATAAGGAACGACTCAAGAATAGACAAAGTGCATGTACTGTTCCTGCAGTAGATATTTATCAGACACTGTGTGTGTGGAACGGTTACGTGAAACACGATGGAAGAGGCTAAAGGTCACATTACAGCACCTAATCTGAGTTAAACCAAAAATGAAAAGTACAATATAGCCACAGACCTCCAGCAGGCCGACAGCAACAGACAGTGCGACACCAGTTGAGCGGAGTGGACGTTTGCCCTGAGGGACGGGCCAGGGGTCCCTCTGGAGTTCACCGAGCAAGTCTGTGAGATTCATATCAACTCGGTGCACAGGCTGCAGGAACCTGGACATGAGAAAACAAACTTTGTTCATCAAGAAAAACACACAACCTCAGTTCAGTGATGAACACAAATGAAGTTACTGCTCCTATTTACCTGCAGAAGGCTGCAGCATCCTGTGGGGCCTGTGGCCGCCCCTGCTGCCCTGTTGCTGCTGGCTTGGATAAACCTAACATCTCCTACAACACAGTCCCAAAGGAAAACAGTCTTGAGTTCAGCTGAGACGTTTCAGGTCAACTTCAACGATTAAAACCATTTCCATTTTCTGAGAAAATACCTACGGCAATTAAAGTTTGTGATAATATCCCTCCCATTCAAAATACATTTGGCCCAACCCACCTGGATCTGTTTGGCAGACAGGTCTTTTGTGCCTCTGAACACGTAGCTCTTGGCGATCCCCTCACAGCTGAGCTCATGGACCTGGACCATGCGTCCAAATGTGATTAGGCCCACCAGGGCATTGGGTGGCAGCAGGCTGAGGGACATTTGCAGTGACTCCTTGAGGGCCTGAAGGTCCTCCTCTTCCAAACACGTGTCCACCACATATAGGAAGATCAGAGGTGTTGGCTGTCCTCGCTGTAAAGAGGCAGGACACGATGGTTACACACTGATGAGATCATGGGCTTCATTTCCATACACTTCTCGGCAGCACTGCACTCGTTGATTAAACTCAAGGCTTAAATATACGTTAAAGAAGAATTTACCTTAACGGGTTATTTATGGAAATCAGTAATATTCACCTTTGCCAAAATAACTTCAGCGCAAGCAGTAGTGAGGTCAGAGTGCTGACATGCATAGAGCATTTACCTGCACTATGTACTCAATGGTGGAGAACTGCGGCATGAGTTCAGCAGGCTGGTTCACTTCTGATATGCCTGCGTAAGAGGGAGGGAACTGCAGAGACAAAGGGAAAAGTGGGTAAAACAGCCTGATAAAGGAATGTTGCTGGTCCACATTAGGATATTCATATGCATTTACGTGTATGCAATAATCATCATCAAATAGAAGATGAAAGGCTAAAGAATGCGGACGTCAGTACTTACAGGGTTCCTCTGAAAGCAGAAGTTGCACGCCCATATCTTTGCCCTGAAGTCTACTTGACTGTTAAAGAGGGATTAAAATGTTAGTATTTAGTTGACAGGAAATGCTGTAAAACACACAGCACAGAATTTAAATATTTTAAATATACATAATGCTTTAACAGAATTAGTCTGTTTCCATCTGTCCTTTGATGGCACAGCTGGTTTTAGCCACTGTAATACACACATTATATGCCCACACACAACAACTGAAACACTATGTGTAAAAGAGAGCACAATCATACCCAGAGTCAGAACTGATACAAAACCAAATAAAATTCAATTTTTTTCTTTTTGTTTGACTCACCACAGTGGGTTGAGCACAGCCTTGCAGTTGGCCCGGCTGCAGAGAACAGGCTCGTATTGCACTGGCGGCAGGTCGGGCCTCTCCTTGAGGGGTGTGAAGAGGCAGGAGACGGGGGCCACCAGCCTGGTAGCCTCCAGACGGCTGGAGGGCCACAGGTTCCAGCTGAACCTAACCCCATCCCTGTCTTCATTCTGTTGGATGAACTCCTGGTAGGTTGCCATCACGGTGCTTCTGGAAAAAGAGTCCAATACACCACCAGATAAGGTTGTAGTCCAATGGAATAAATAGAAAGTAGAGGTCTAAATGTGTGGCTGCCTCTATCTGGGTGTTCACCCACTACCAACTACTCAGACTGGCTGCAGTGAACACCTTTATACAGGTACTCCTTCATGCCCTGAACTAAAATAGCACGCAGGATAGGTGTAGGCATGACGCACATATACATGTCATTGGGGAACCTGACAAGCACGTTCTGAAGGCAGAGGACAAAGAAGAGGAATCCTAGCATTCACAGGCGTCACCTTGACTTCAGGCGTCATCACAAATACCAAAAATACATCACCGGGCATCCTGATGATCGATTATTCTAACTTTGTCAAACAAAACACGACCTGTTCACTCTGTTATGTAAGAAAACCCACTAATAGTGATATTTCATCATCTCACAGACCCTGAGATGACGCTGTCTGATAAGCTGTTCACGGTCCAAAGATTTTCTGCCTGCTATCACATAAGATGGGAGGACAACCGCAAATTCTCACAAACAAGTTAGTAGGACATGAAAATGTCTGGTGAAGAAGATGTTGATGCAAAACATCCTTTCAGTTCCTATGATTCTGCAAGTAGTTAAAATTTAAGGACATAATTTAAATAAATCAAATTAAGACAAAATATTAAGACACTGCATGTGACGGTTACTCGGCCTGCGATAGTAGGAGATGGATTTCATAGCACCTAGAGACAAAAACTTTAATCTTGGGTAAACACAGCAATGAGTCAAAGCCGAAGGCAATCGGTCCATCATAAATAATAAGCAACCAGTTTGACAACTTATTAATTACATACGCATTTTAATTAAAAGTTAACATTGTGCATCACTTGCTTTTACTTAGACTCAGAATAAAAGTGTATCTTTGGGGTGTGGAGTGATGGTTGAGCAGATAAAGACATCACACTCCCTTTGAAAGGTCGAATGGAAAACAAGTAAATAAATAATGACCGTTTTGTTGACGTGGACCCAGTGTTTCTAGGAACACATGACCTTTGACTGGTCAAACGAAGAATGAGTTATCGGTCCTTTCCTGTGGGGAATCGATTTCCCCGTTTTTACATGTCAAAATCTGAAGACCATGAAAACTTCTGATCGGATCCAATAACAGAACAGCGGCGCAGACATCCCGGGGTGCCACACAGGCAGCAGGCCACGTATGATCACTGTGGATGAACGGGGGGGCTCCTCTACTCTCGTGTCACTCATGTAACATCCTATAACTGTGTTAGCAGCGTGTGACAGGGCACTACACCCGTCACTCGATACCGGTTTCATTAATAATAGCCAGTGGTCGCCTCGACGCTGCTCTGCGCCTCTCGAAGCTAAGCGGCTAATAGCAGCCGGTGGGCTAGCTAGCGGAATGTAGCACTGACCCGCTTCCTGTGCCCCCGTCAGCACGAAACCCGGCGGCCTACTTTAAAGTACTCGAGAATTGAGAGGGCTTACCGTTTACTTTACGTTCCCTCGGGGGTGGACAGTACAGACGTAATAATCTGTTCAGAAAGAGCCGAGCATTTGGAGGGAAGAGGCCGGCGGGTGTGGAGATGGAGGAAGAAGGACGACGGTCGGTGAGCGGATCACTCCCTCAGCCGCAGTCCGCACTTTACTACACTGACGTGTAACTCCACGATCCCTCCGCCCCCATTGGCTCACCTCTCTGTGACGTTGTCTCTATGCCCCGCCTACGAACCGGAAGAGAGGGACCATGGGAGATGACGTTCTTTCACTCGGTTTTCTTAACACGTAGATAGGCGCAGGCGATTACGTCATGGGTACTTTCGCCTGGGCGTCCTTTGACTGCTGACAGAATGTAGAACACGTGTGCTGCGTTAAAGAACAGTATCTACAAAAAATTTTAAATTTTTAAATTTTAACATTTGGACATCTCAGCTTTAGCAATTAAATACATTCAAAGGGAACTACTATCATTCAGACCATGGAACAAGAAGTGCATAGCAGAACGAAAAGCTTTCACAGTGGCCAGGTAGCCTACTTTAAACAAATACATTTCAGTGACAGTAGTTTAACTGATGTTAAACTGCACCTTTAAATACATTGAAATAGTGGTAAGAACTTAAAAAAGCACATGGGGCATGATTGGTTTGTAGGTCTGGTTTAAACCGAGACAAAGCCTGACTGCTTGCTTGTGAAGATCATTTAATTTCGTTTTTTTTTAGAGGGGATGGGGGCAAAAGTGAAAGTGATGGGACTGGTTGAAACCCACGTTTGCTGCTTTAGCACTTCATGTCAACACTGGGCGGCGCTGTAGGCAAGTTGTACCTTTAGGTGAGGGAGGCACAAACCCTTGGAGAGAGAGGGAGGAGGATGAGGAGGATGGTGAGGAGGGGCGGGGTGGGAGTTCCTCCTCTCTCCCTCTCTCTCTCTCGCAGTGCGCCGAACCTCCAGGTGTGTGCGCTCCTCTCTCCTCCTCCTCTACGCGCAGGGGACTGATCTCTGATGCCCAAACCGAGGCGATAAGTCCCAGCGCCAGTCTGCTGCAGATACCCACAGCGAGGATGTTGCAGTGATAGACGGCGGAGCATCATCCTCATCATCATCCTCCTCCCCATCAGCTGCTTCCTCAGCCGGCATCGGCAGCTGTTGCTCCACAGCAGAGAGAGTGGAAGTCTCGGGAAGCCGCAGAAAGAAAAGAAAAAAGGGACAAACTATGCGACTGATTCCCGATCGGTAGCCGTCTTTCCAGCCTGAAAAAGTCGAACGGGCAGCGGATGCGAGCAGAGGTCGCCGACGAGCCTCTGAGTATTTTCTGCCCTTTGTCGGTGCCGGAGGAGCCGTGCCCATGGAGAAAGCCACTCCGCCGCCCCAGCCCCAGCTCCAGCTGTCGATAGCCAAGACGGAAAGTCCGGCGGAGGACGTCTCCGGGCTCACGGACGAGGAGCTGTTCAAGTGGTCCAAGGAGGAGCTGGTGCGGCGGCTGAGGCGCTCCGAGGCCGACAAGATGAGCGTGATCCTGGACCACGGCAATCTCATCCGGGAGGTCAACCGCAGCCTCCAGCTGCACCTGAACGAGATCCGGGGGCTGAAGGTGAGGTGCACGGCGGAGGAGGGGTGGGCGCGCACTGGCTGTGGGATGAGCTCATAGGTTTGGAGCGCACCTGAGAGCGCGCATAGCGGGAGGCATGTCTACGTACAGAGGGAGCATCTGCACATGAGATGAGCCGGAGATACGGGGAGGTGGTGTCATTGAAGTTCTGTGAGCCATGGTGTGGGCCTGCATGAGGATCTGACGCGAATGACTTTACTGCCTCTGTGCACGGAGGCTTTGTATGCTTAATCTCATCCTAGACTTGTTATAGCTTTTATCTAACTTTTGCTGTTGAGGTGGGATCATTCAGGCTTTTGAAAAACTAAGAGCAGTGCATTTTTGTGACTATAACCAATGACAGAATACAGCCTATCTCTGCAAATCAGCTTACAAAACACAGGGCAAGTAAATGCGCCGCAGGCCAGGGAGGTAAAAATCCCCCTGATACTGAAAAGGAGGGCATCTCTCTGTTCACATGCCAGGCCTGAGATCTGGAGTCCAGACCTTGCTCTGTCTGTCTTCACACGCGTTCTGCACATAAATCTACAACATGTGCAGGGGTGATTTGCCTCCAGGGCAACGTGGCATTTGCAAATTCTCCTTTTCAGCAACCTTCCCTTCCTTTTCTGCACCACTGATAAAAAGGAATATGGCACAGTGTCCACAATGTTTACAGCTGAAGCTGAAACCCAGCTGGAGGTGGCCTGAGACGAAGCACACACAGGGATCATTCGCCTTTTTCTTGGAGACCTTGTCACCTCTCCGCCCATCCAGGCTGCCTAATTACACAGAAACAGCCAGAGGGTGTAGAAGGAAGGGAGGGAGAGGGATGGGGATGGAAAGGGAGGGCATGGGAGAGGTAAATCATTGCAGGATGGCAGACGGAGCAGAGGAAGGTATATTTAAGTAAATGTAGCTGAAAATGTTCAAGGCGTATGATTTCTCCGTCCTAACCCAGTCGGATTCCTGTGTGTGGTCTCTCCATCTCCAACAGAGCATTCTAATCCACATTATGTACTTCACAATGAATGGTACAGTGAGTCGATGCTTTTATGGGAAAGACAGAGAGGATTAGGATTTCATTTCATCATGATTGCATACAGCGTTTGACTGATATCTAAAAGAGCAGCAAAGTGGATTGAAACGGGACAATGGCTGCGGCAATTTCCAATTAATGGAAGAAAAACTAGTTTGTTTTTTACGAAAGGGCACATTTGTGTTCCTCCTGCGCCGATTAGCATTACCTGGATTTATGGTGCTCCCTAATGCTTATAGGCCTCATCTCTCTCTCTCCCGCTTGCGTTTTGCCTTCTCCTCCTCTCAGGACATTAACCAGAAGCTGCAGGAGGACAACCGGGAGCTGCGGGACTTGTGCTGCTTCCTAGACGATGACCGCCAGAAAGGGAAGCGGGTCTCCAGGGAGTGGCAGCGCCTGGGACGCTACAGCGCCAGCATAATGCGCAAAGAGGTGACTCTGTACCTCCAAAAACTCAAGGAGCTGGAGCTGCGGCAGGAGGAGGTAATCCGCGAGAACGTGGAGCTGAAGGAGCTGTGTCTGCTGCTGGACGAGGAGAAGGGGCCGGTGGGTGGAGGTGGTGGTGGAAGTGGAAGTGTAGGGGGTGTAGGGGTGGGAGGCTGCCGCAACTCAATAGACAGCCAGAGTAGTTTGCTGCTTGTGCCCGGGCAGGGCCTCCTGATGAGAGATGTAGGGGATGGGAGCAGCACCTCCAGTGCTGGCAGCGCCGACAGCTCCGATCACCCTCACCAGAAGCAGCCTCACCTGGCTGCAGGGGTGGGCGGAGTGGGCAGTGCCGGGGAAAAGGGAAGCCCCGAGCTGGTTCATAAACCCAGGTGTAGCAGCATCAGTGGAATAGGAGGTGACAGGGATGCGTCCAGCCCCATCCACCCAACTGGACGCCACCGGAGTACAAGCCTGGAGTACCCGTACACCCTGCCCCAGCTCAGCCGACCCCGCTGCGGCTCCATATCCGTGCCTGACCACACTCGATCCATACGAGGCCTCAGCCCGGAAAAATACGGGAGGAACGTGGGACGCCGCAGTCCAGAGCAGCACCCCAAGCACCACAGCTCTGATCTCCTACTGGGACAGAGGCAGCACTTCGTAGGTCAGGGGGGCAGCGGAGAGATCTTCCAGAGGCACCACAGGAGCAGCATCAGCAGCACAGGCTGCGGGAGCCCCGAGCCCCGGCAGGCACACTTAGGGACCGGTGAGCATCACGAAAAGGGCTGCGTGGTCCCGGGGGGCAGCCCAGAAATTCACAGGCACCAGTACAGTATGAGCCCTGACCACGTGAAGTTCAGCAGCCCTGTGAGGGATGCGCAGAGGAGGTCGGCTGGAGACGAGCTGTCCCCACATCACCGGAGCATCTACAATGGCATGAATGGTAGGTGTGTGTGTATGTGCATGATCACCCCTTGTTTTGAGCTTCTAATTAACCCTTAACCCTTAGCCAGGAATATTGCACAAAACTCCTCAAATGCAAGCAAAAAAACGTTCACACAGACTAAACCCACATAGCCGCACAAACTCTAATACCAAAAGTTCACACAAAAACCCCTGAAGGTTTTGCTACTCTCTGTAAAAATATACAGTACAAGACAGAGACATTATTTTCCCTCAGAAATCCACTTATGCTCTATTTCTTTTTTAATTGAGAAATAAATGATACCCCTCCTTGTTCCGACTGCTGCAAAACTTACAGCATTATTGATTTTTTTTGGGACTCTCAAGAGGAATGTTGGTTGGCTCCGTGGTTGAGAGAGAGAAAATAAGGTTTTCCGAAATATTTATTTCATGCTGTTGTGTCCTGTGTAAAAGTTGAACAGATTCAACTCAAATGGAGACGCACACGTGTCACACGACAGCGATTTACCTCCAGACCTCTTGCTGCTGCTGCCCTGCCATCTCAGTGAGATCAGTGGGAATTAAGGTCGTCAGAGAGAAGGAGGAATATCAAAGTACCAACTTGGCTACTGTATAAATACCCCACAGAGGCTGATAATGATTTCTGGGGGGAAAAGTGCTGAGTGGCACAGAGTCGGGTGAAGCAAAAGGACAAATTCTTCAAGGTGAAATATCAGCCTGAGTTTGCAATACCAGGAAGAAACCACACGAGAAACAAACAACGTTCACAGAGCGCAGTACACCCAACACTAACAGGAAGGATTGCACTTACTGTCCCTCTCATGATGCCGTCTCTGTGCAGTTATCGGAGAAGTGTTGGTGGTATCCTTATGAATGATCTGTCATTTAGGCCTATTGATCCTCTTAATTCAATGCTCATTGCATTGTGTTGCTTGTGCTGTATTGGCACAAGCTGATCATAACACCACTGTCACAAACCCTTTGCCTTCTTTGATGATGTAAATTGCAGCATGGCTTTGTGTGTAGAACTTTAACCTGCGCTTCATGTGCGGTGTGACCGTGCCCTCACTCAACTTCGGGCACCAGCCGATGAAACTGTTTTGAAAGAAACACTGAATTGCAAGCAATAGCCAAGCAGATCGCATTTCTCAAAAAGTGGAGGCAGCTGTTCACCTAGTTCTTCAACATAGTGAATGATAGTTAGCAGGTAGCCACCAATTTAGCATTTAGTGATTTCCCATTGTGATGATAGTCAGGCACGTCCAGTCTTAAGAATTAATGCAGCAGGGATCTGATATTAAAGTTGGGTTCTCTCTTGCTGCCTCATTTATGATCACTTTCAGAATCTATTTTTGTGAGTTCACGATTATCAAATGAAAACAACAAACTGCCAGAGTACATCTTTAAAAACTTCACAGTAGCCTCAGAAATAACAGATTAGTGGGAAAACATGCTCGCTGCAGTCATTTTGCAGTCTCTATGGATTGCACTGGATTATTTTAAGGACACACACAACTTTGATTTGCATCATCGCTGTGTTTGTTTCTTTTTTAGCTCCCTGTGTAACTCTGTGAGAGATTTCATTCTTAATGTAACCTGAAACCAATATGATGGCTGCAAAAGGGCAAACACATTAATGCCTCACAAATTGGAAAATGTTGTGAGTTCAGCAGACACTTGCTGCCCCCACTGACCTGAAAAATTCAAGTGTCACAATATGGTGAAACATTTAAAATTAGATCAAAATGCAATCAACTCTTGGCCAGATGTTGGAGATTTCCTTTAGTGGCACTGGTAGTGAATTCATTTCCTCTGACTTTGAACAGATAAAATGCCTGCTGCCTGTTGCTGATGGATTAAAATCACTAAACCATCAGCTGAGGTGTAGGCGATGGAGAAAATAAAAGGATGATGAAGACAAAACGATGTAGAGAAGGACATCTGTGAGAGAGGAGAAGTGAAGAGAACAGCTTTGTGGTCATGTCTGTGGTTGTCATCCCCTGACCCATCCTTTCTGCCATGTCCTTTTTTGGATGAAGAGGGAATTTAATTCCTGTGACGATGTAGTACACTCCACTTGCTTGGATTATCCCCTAAGCCTTTTGCACAGTATTATTTCATTTTTTATGTGCTGTGTGTGTGTGTGTGATTTGGGTTAGTGCACTTTCGTGTCCCCATCCAGGGGCACTGTTAGGTTTTTATTCAGACAAATGAAAGTCTCATGTTCATGTGACACCCAGCAGTGCTGAAGCTAAGGCCATTTAAATTTCTGCCAAAATCCAAAATGAAAACAAAACAAGACGGTGACCTCTGCAGCCTTTAAATACTCTCTGCTGTTGGGCCTGGTAAGCTTATGACACATGTTCTGTTCTATCTGCAGGCAGGAGAAGGAATACCCCTGAAAGCACTTTCACTCTTGTTGTGTAAAACATGCCATGAGCTGAATATGATATTCAGTTCATCTTCTAGAAGGAAAAAAGAGCCAGAATACGCTTATCCTCCCCTCTCAACAATGCGTGATCCATAAAATCCTTTAGTGCAGTAACTCAAAAGGCATTTGGAGAATACAAGGAGCACTAAGTGCATAAATTAGAGATAAAATGACGGCGTGTCGCTTTGGAGTTGCAGACTAATAATAAATGTCGCCTTGCCTGTATAAAATAATGGGCCCCTAAAGCCTGGTAACACAGTATGTGTTGCTCAGCTGTATAAACAATGCCACCTTCATCTCAGCAATGACCCAGATCAAAACCATCAGGCTTTTCGTGGGACAGATTCCCTCTCGGTGACAGATAATACACTATTACGCTGCAGTCTCCTGACCCATACCCATGGTTTTTCACTAAGCCTATAGGAGCGCTGCACTGCAGAGGGTCCTTTTTCAAAAAGAGACAGTTAATCATGTTTTCTGCTTTAGCAATCACAAGTTCTGCATATTAGCGTAAGCTGCTCAGACGATCGGGAGGAGAAAAAGAAAGGCCACTTGAGGGAAGAAAACATTACTATAGTGTGTGAGAGAACGTCTGCCCTTGTGATGCCAATGAATGGGACACGCCCACAGGTTCATGTGTTGATGTATTCAGAGCACAATATATTGACTTACATTCATTTACTCTAATCAGTGCTTGCCTTAATTGTCCCCCTTCTTCAAGCCTTTCCATTAATGATTTAAGGTAGAAATTGCTTTCAGCCCATGCAGTTTTTCCATCATACACTGGATGTAAAGCGTCATATGAAAGCTGCCTTGTCTGATGACATAATTTGGAGTCTGTGTAGTAGTGATCGTGATGTGGACCTGCAGTACCCTACCCAGGTCCCGTCGATAAATGTGCTTAATCAGTTCACCTAATTCACCTTGTTAGTATATCATCAAATTCCTCATTAAACCCAACCACACCCAAGACACTGAACCTATACCGGGATGATGATAAGAACTACCTGTGATGACAGACCATTTTAAGAAAAGATTTTCGGGGGAATTCAACCTTTTTGTTTGCCCATGTCCCATTCACTAACATGGAAGAGGATTTAAGCTGTTATGGAATGAATATATATGTTTTAATAACAAAGGAAAATGTAAACTCTATCCATTGCTTGTGGTCATAGCTCACTGTATAGGAACATTTTGGCCAGGGAGCAGATCAGGGCCATGTTGTGCTCATATTTTTCATGCTGACATGACAAAAGAGAATTAGAGGCAACCATTGAGTTTGACAAACGCAGTACTTTCACAGGTAATGAGTTTGGCCACAGTTTAAAGCAGCAGTAAATAGCCAGATAGAGCTGTTAACGTTTGCCTTTGGACAGTGGATAAAAAACAGCCCTAAAACTCTTTAAATATTGAGCACTGCTCTAACCACAGATATTCACAACTCCAGCGTGTGTGGAAATCCAACCCTGACAGGCCCGTGGTGTTTGTTTCCCGTCGCTAAGCTATGATTGGGCAGTAACTTTTCGTCGGAGGGGCTTAGCGAACACTGACTTATACAAATGTATTATTTCCTGTCGCATTAACTGGATCTTTGAAGCAAGCGCTTGGTGAACTTTTCGTCTTCCTGTCGAAAGCCATTTGGTGTTTTCTCAAGGAGAAGCGACATCGCTGTCAGCATGGTCCCACAGCTTCTGTCTGTTCTTGAGCATATACCATATCTGATTGCATTAGCTAAGATCAGCGCACTGTCTCATCGATTCTGTTAATCTTCCCAAGTGTAGCATCAGTTCAGACTAACCAGCTCCTGGGGCTGTTGTTTGTAAGTGCTTCTGCCTGTCAGTGCAACAGGAAGTCATCACTGACGCTTTGGCCGGAGATAATGTTCTCCCCTTCCACTGTTACAGAGAAAGCCGGGCTATCTCACTCTTCCTCCTAGCTGTGTCTTCCTCCCTCCTTCCATCCTAATTGGCTGCCAGTGTAAACCACCAGCTGCCTGACAGAGAGAAAACTCTGATTACAAAGCCCTCGTCTTACCCGAGGAGGAGGCCGGAGGATGTGCTGTTTGCCAGGCTGAGGCTTGAGGAAGTATTTGAGTGGATTACTCGTTATATTCTTCCCCTCCTTCCCATTCTGTATCTTTCCTCTGCTTCCTCTGACTCCACTCCATCTTCTTCCTCACTCATCTGCCAGTTAGGCGCTGGATGGAAAGCATCCCCTCGACAAATTGCCGAGCCTCGCAGCCTAAGCGGCATCAAGAAACTCAAATGTTTGTCACAGCTGCATGGCATGAAAAGGATTTGGGGGAGGAATAAGCGGCTGTAACTCAAACGGATTAGCATTATTACCAGACCAGCTCATTTGTATTGCCACTATATCCCAGCTTTACCTTTCATTCTTGGACCTGCTAAAGATTCTGGCTACATCCACATTACATTTGATTTGAGAACTCGTAAATCTGCCATGGATTTGTCTGACGTCAAGTTTTAGCGCAGCTGGAATGGAGGAACACTGCTGGCCTTGAGAGAGTTGAACATGCAATGTGGATACTCAATAACAAGTGGTGAGCATTTGTTTTAGCAAACTACAGCAACTCCTGTGTTGAATGGGGCGTGTCGACAAAGGGAATTGTTCCATCTTGAAAACAACAAATTCAGACAACGACTGTCGCCGCAGTTTGACCTGTTCCGGGATGCAAGTCCTAGTTGTTGCGTTATATCATCTAAAACAGTGGAGGAAAGAGGACAGGTTAAAAAACCCAGAGCTAGTCAGAACTCAGGCCTCCAGAGATGTGCCATTCTCATTGTTGACGTCTTCATCGCTGCTCTGCAAAGGGTAGAATGTTCCTTTTAAAGGCTTTTCATGGCATTTGAATTTGTAATCACACTCGAGATCAATTATCCCAAACACCTCAGCATACAGGCCATCAGAGCTGCTATTACCAGAGGAGTGCATGATTAAGCTTTTGTTTATGTGCCTCTGGTGTATATCATTGTCATTTTTAATTTGGGCTGTCTTCAGCTCCATTCTCCTCCTGGATGAGGCCATTTATTAGCTATTTGCTGTGTTCTACTCAACAACTACAGACTTCTTTTTGGTCCTATTTTGATAATTTCATCCATATTCTTGCTGTAAGAGCAACGTCTACGGGAAATGGAGTGTAAAGCGTGACAAGAAAGGAGCTTAATTATAAATAAGGGAAAGAAAAAGAAACAGATTATCCACAAGAAGATATACTGTGAATCTGCACAGTACAGATGCTCAAGTGTTCCAATGGTTCTAGAAAGAAAACTAATTCAATCTAGAATAGAAACATGTTGAGCACTTAGCTGCTCTCGGATGTTCCCCAAACACCCCCAACCCCGTCTCCAGCATTAACAGCCTCTAAGTAGCTGTGTGAGTTATGGAGGGGGCTTGGCGTGTAGTAGCGTCGCTCCAGCCCAAACCCCAGGGGAATGTGACAAATGTTCCTCAGAAGCCCCAGTCATCCAGTAGACACGCAAACCCAGTGGAATGGAGAACAATATTTGTCCTCTCACGCTGTGCCAGCAGGAAACGGCCCACTGAACTGAGAGGAAATTAGCTTGCTAGGCCAGGTAATTAACTGGAAGTTGAGCGGGTGCCATGTATGAGGGCAGGACCGAGCCCTGAGGGAACCTCCTTCGGTCCCAAAGTCACCAGCGGTAACCACATTTAGCGTCGTTGCATTTGCTTCAGCTGCTGCTGTGGTGTCATGCTGGGAGCCAGCGGTCGCAGGGTGGCAGGTGATTGGGTCGGGGTGATGGAGGAGAGCAGGGCTGGACCGATGCAGCCGAGCAGATGCTGCAGGCACGTTTTTACTGCGCTGGATGTTTGGCAGCTTTCAGGTCTTTTTCTCAGTGGGTGTTTTAAGAACTAATGCCCAATGCTTTTTTTAGTCGTACTTGAGTTTCATTGAGTTATTCAAAGCCAGGCTTAGTAGTAATTAGCCTGTGGAATATTAATAAAACGAGCAGAAGATAAAATGATTAGCCGACCTCCCCACAGTACCACTCAGTATGCACCTTGTTATCTAAAGTTTGGACAGTGCTGTAATATCTGCATGCATCAAGTCCATTTTAAGTTGTTGAGCAGGTTAGGGTTAGGGTTAGATCAGGGTTAGAGCAGACCAGAACTTGGACTCTCTATAATTTTCATCCACAGATGCCACAGATTTACATATACATACATATACATATTGGAATTTGTGTTTGTTTGTAAAGTGATTACGACCTTAATCGAACACTTGCATTCATGATGGCGAGCATAGTGTGTTTTTAAAATCCCAGTTACAAACTTGGAGAAAACAGAAAACTTTCCCCATAACCTTTTCAACGCCGCTCTGGCCTCCGGCAGTGACAGCGCTCACTTCCGTTTACCAGGTGCGGCTCTCTCTCCGCAAACGTTTTGCCCGGTCTGAATAAAGCTGTGAGGGATATTTACGTAACAGGCATGAAAGCCGTCACTTTAGATGAAGACGGTTCGACTCATAAGCACAAAATGTCCTGATGACACCGACTTCTTCTTCGCCAACCACAGTAACACAGCCTCAGCTTAACGCTAGGCTATTTCTTCCGTGGTGCTGGTTGGTTGTGCGTTATCGTCACACGCTCACACCTTGGCGATGAGCTGCTTTTGCTGCTGCCATCGCTGTCACAGTTTTTAACCGCCCCGCCATCTGTTACAACAGAGAGTGCGAGAATGGCGAACACAACATCGTCGACAAGCGCTGCAGCTGAGAACACGGTAATCTCCTTACACCCAGGATGTACTTATCCATTTCCTGGGGCATGAATTCATCTGCTGCCCATATTGTGCATTATGTGCATTTGATGTAATGTTTCGTCTGATGAGGCTGACAGTGAGGCGTGCGCGCAGCTCCCATTACTGCTGGATGAATGGGCTTATCTTACCCACGTGAAGTGATCGGCACTGCTGTCATTATATTTCCATCATTATCTCCCACTACTCCTCTTTTGGTCTTTGAGATTTCCTCTCGGAGATGCTGACATCACTTCCATTGCCCCCTACTCCCCACCCCCGACTGCTCCAGACTGACTGGCTCATTTCCCTTACTGTTCCAGCAAAAGGTGCATTTAATTACCTCATGTGGCTCTCTGAGGACCGCAGGCTCGACATGAAACTGCAGAGAAAACCTGGGTCACTTGGATGACCACTGTCTCAGGTATTTAGTTAGTAGCTCCTCTAATTGCAGGAAGATGAAGGTAGAGGCAACTTTTAATTCTAGAGTTGCATTCACCGGCTGTTGGGTTTTTAGAAATCCTGGATAAGACCTTTGTTCACCTTTTTCATGTGAGAAGAACGATGTGAGACGTGTGCAGTATTGTAACAGCGGAAAAATGCACCCCCCCCCCCCAATGTATACCCACAGGCAGTGCACACCAGCGTTAACGTCAACCTTTTCTTCAGGCCCTACATGACACATTATTACCTACAATGTCTATGCATTGCATTGTTCTGGCATGAACTGCCCCAACAGTTTATATTATTATAATATCTAACAAAATGCATTACTTCTGTTTCAATGCAAAGGACTTGACAACAACAAAAGGTCGTTCCCACAAAGGAGGACAGAGGCAGCAGCAGCGTGATGAAGTATTAACACGTTTGGAAGGCTTGTGGGAAGACAGGCATCGTTAAATGCAGATCTTTGGTGCTAAACGGAGCAGCAAAGAACTCTGGGAGGCCTAAGAGTCTCACATCAGGCACAGCTACAGTGAAATCACCAATAATGTATCTCATCCCTGCCCATGTGAGCCACACACACTCACAGCAATCCTCTACATGCTGTTATATTATTCATCAGCACTGAGGAGTGATGGGTGGTGACATGTTAAAATAGGACAACAGCAGTTTATCTTGCAAACGCCCGCTTAAATATTTAATTCACCTTTGAGAATCATGGCGGGACGTGCCTTACATCAATGACTGTTCGGACCATTGTAGAATGTGCAGGGATGACGTGGTGGTGGGGGCACTTGAACACAAGAGGAACAAAGGAGAGTTAAGGGCTGATGTGACAGTGCTCGCTTCAATGAATCTTTGTGACAGTGAACTCTTTATTTTTTCTCACTATGTTGATTTCTATTGTCTGAATATGACGTAAATAAACAGTGTTAGAGGAAAGATTTATGGTTTCGCCACCCATTCATCCATCATGTTAAATGAGCATGTGTTTGATTATTGCTTTAAGAAATCCTGGCAGTATTCACAATGCGATGCCTGCACTTCATGCATGATTTTACACGTGACACGCGGCTAAGCTTTCTCTTTTTGACGTGGATGCATATCTCTGTCCCTTAGATCGGAAAGGGAAAAATAACTGCACATCCAGAATGCACACACATACACACAGATCGCCCTCGGAGGCCTGATCAGTCCACAGGGCACCAATTATCCAGCTCTACTCCAGTGAGTTTCATAGCCTCATCTGTCCGAAGTCTCCTGTGATTCTCCAGCCTCACAGTGAGCCATAAAACCAGGGCTTCAAGTTAAACCCTGCACCTACCTGTTCCATCACTCACTTCATTACGGTGCCCATAGGCAGAGCAAACGTATCATTAATTACAGCAGCATGACAGTCTGTGCCCTTTTTTGTGCATTTTTATCCTCTGCGGAGTTAAATGTGACAACAAACAAGAGCTCAAGTCATCAAAGTCTCATTAAAACAACAACAGGCAGAAAAGATAAGCCAATATATCCAAGATACTTTCAATGACATGAGTTTGGACTCATTTCCTATTATATAGAAATACACATGAGGTCAACAAACAGGCAAAGCATGTTAGCCTACCACCTCTTCTGACAAGTTCAATTAGTTCCTACAAAAGATATTTCATATTTCGAGAAAAAAACTCTTGTTCATGGCTTAGATCTGTGCACGCATTAAATGAAACAAGATAATGTGTTTGAATTAGTAGACATATTTATGAACTTCTGACACTCATTCACAAGAACAAATGATGCCTATGAGTTTACACTGGCACCTAGTGACACTATATTTATTGTGAGTATGTGCGCTGTGTCAGCACAAGAGAGAGAGTGAATGAATGGCATAGAAATATAATGGGCAGAGGCATATAAAACATGACATATTATATCATGAATGAAGAGGAAAGAAAACACCAGGCTACAGTCCATGATGACGTCAGATCAACAGCTACCACTAAACTAAGCACGTTGTTGGTTCAGTTCAGTGCAGCACAGATTACCAAAGAGGTGCAATTCCCCAGACCTGGAGTATCGATGGGGCCTTTCTGTGAGTCACTGACCGAATGCTGACTTGACTTAAGATGTATCCTGCACATTGTTTCCTCACTGTGTGTGTGTGTTCCGGCCACCCATACACTCTGTATTTTGCATTCAGGACTTCCCCTCATGCGCCAGAGTTGCACACGACAGCAGTGACTGCAGCAGCCTGCAGGGACGTCGCTCTTCCTGCCAGGCAACCACTGACTGACTGACTGACTGCCTCTGTGATTGTCTGACTGACTGCGAGCTAAACGGAGGGTCACTGATCTCCAAGGCTCTCCTGCTCTGAATTATTCACATGGCAGATTTTAGGAGATCTGTGGGAATGGCCATGTGAAATTACTTTGCATTGATCCTGTAAGTTGAGAGAAGGAGAGGTGGTGGGGGGTTTGGGGGGGGCATAGCACTGACAGTTTAGAGAGGAGTGGGAGATGAGCAGCTCCATGTGTTTACTGTCTCCATTCACACGTCAATAACAACCCGTTTATTGGTTTTAACAAATTAGGCAGCAGTCATTCCTAATTCTTTCCCAGAGCTGCTTTATTGTTATCACCAGAAATGTGATTTTGTGCCATTTAAAAAATGGGCTTGATTCTCCTCTATAATCTGTCTGATGCTGAGCTTTAAAGGGTTAATAATCTGAGTTTGGCTGCAGGTGGCAAAGGGTTATTTATCTGCAACAGTGATTTATTCAGCGTGGGAAAAGCTTCTCCCCAACCAATCTCACAGGGAAGTTCAGTTTTCTTTCACTCCAGCTCTGATGCAGAGCTGGAATCTAAGGGAGCTTAGGCCCCACATTGTATCGGAGTAATCACATTATCTAGATACTCCTTCTCTGACCCACAACCAAGCCCCTTCGCTATACACATCTCTCCCATCCCCTTAAATCCAATTTTGGTTTTAACACTCTGCCCGTTAAGTGAATCAACAAACACCATCCGAGGGAGCCTTTTGTGTTCTCACGTAATATCTGTCCTTGAGGAGGTCACAGAGCGCGGTGCGGATCCAGAAAGAGATTGATCAAGTTCACTCTAAAGGGATTCTCTGGGTTTTGGCATATGGCTGGCGTCTGCGTTTACGGGATGGCTCCAGCACGAGACAGCAGTTTATAATCTTGTGACCTGTGAGTGTGTGACTGCTGACCCAGAGACTGCAAATCCATTTAAGCTTTTAACTGCTCTTGTGCTTGATCGGTCAAGGTTTGAATCCTGAGTTAACACGATACACTGAACAAGATTCTGTACTGCTGCCAGCGGCTGACTTTATTTTTTTTTTGACTTCATATAATATATTTATTATATGACAGAGTGCCCATAGTGTCAGACTGTAACAAATGAAGATGTAATGAGTATACCAGAGGGCATCAGAGAAAACCTGAGGTTATTTTCCAGGAAAAAAATATTTACCAACGTGCAGTAGTTGCTAGCTTGGCCACCGTCCTCTGTCTCGTGACCCTGGCCTTGCACGTTGTGGCTGTTGAACTGTCTGCCGTTGGTGTGTTTAGCTAGATTTATGGATGCGTTAGCTATAGAGGCTGTACACACAAAAAGCTCCTGTAGCTCGGCTGGTGTGTGCACCTCATCAGAAATCTCCCACTACCGTGGTTCCACGTGGAGAGCGTAAGAAGTGTGTGGTCATTGTGTTTTTCCTATAAATAAAGAGCCGTGTTCTCGTCGGCAGTAACACACATCTCACATCAAAGCCGTTTCCTCTGACAGCCTTGTGTTCGCCACAGATGTCAGTCTCTATTATTGTAGATGAGAGTATCAAGCACGGCTGCAAATTCATGTGGACACTCCAGACAAGTCTTTTTTGGTCTAATAAAGATTTACCTCCACCACATCTGGAGCTCATCACATTATCTCATGGGCTACTTTGGTTATTGTGTTATCAACATACATTCAGAGCAGACTTATGGTAACGTTAGATTTTTTTGAGCATGAATCCAAAACCACTTTCATAAACTGCCCGGCGGCTTGGGCGAGACCACTCTATGTTTGCATCGATCCCTCGGATGCATGTTGAGACGAAGTCCCGCCTCCGAATGTATCAGCTAAATAGCCATCAGCTACACATCCTGTCCACTTTTAGTGGGTTTGTGTTTGTGTGTTTCCGAGGAAGCCAGACGCTCATGATCGCGTACTTACTGCTCTCTAACAGGCCCGTGAGCTCTACTATAACCGTGAAATCAATCCCATTCCACACGGCCCGACCTCCAAATGAAAATACCCTCCAGCAGCCCACCAGCACACCACCCAACCCCGACTTATTTTAATGGAAGTTTCATGTCTCTTGCTGCCGTCTTCCCCCCCCCTCCTTCTTACAAAGATAAACAGAGCGAGGGAAGGGGCAGGTGGAGGTGAAGGTGGCCTCTGGAAGCTCTCGCAGAACTGGGCGATCACAAGAGCGCCATGAATCTTTAATGCGAGATGTCGGTGCGCCAAGGAGAGGAAATGTGCTGAAAACATGATTATGGACTCCTGGGAAGGAAACGGTCGGTGGAGAGGGGAAGGCCGACAGAGAGCTTTATCAAACAGGGGCACAAGAATACAATAATTGTTTTGAAGGGCAAAGGAAGTAAAGAGGGAAGCATTTTTTGAATGGACTGTTTAAGGCAAGGTTATTTCTACTTCTTTAAAGGTGTTATGTGTAATTCTTTAATAAAATCTCTAAAAGGGAATCAAGGTTTGTTATATATCTTATTGACTTGTGTATTTAAACTTGGGTGATGGCACATTGAATTTCACCTCGTAGCTGTATTGAATCCACCTCACCCATAGCTTGGCCTGTATAACTTCCTGGGCGTGTGGGGAAGGAAAAACACTTTTTTTTTTTCTTCCACTATTTGTATTGGTCCTTCACAATAGTCATGATTATTCATGGTCTTTTGTTTTTGCGAACGCACAGGGGAGCCAAGCAGCCCAAGAGGATTATGTAACAGGAAATGATAGCGAAGACAGCAACTCCCATGATCCAACGCTGCTTCAGACTAAATCTTTTGTTATTGTTTTGACTCAAAGACCCCATGTGGTTGAAGCTACACCTTGTGCGTTGTGGTTCTGACCAGAGCTGCTCACAAAGCACTTTAGAAAAATATTTTTTTCGACAATTTCTTTTTTTCCTGGGACCCGAGAACTGGAGGAGAAAAGGAACCTGTGGTCAGAGGTGTCAAGATAGAGTCAAGAGTCTGTCTTGTGTGTAAGGGCAGTAAAGCCGCGTGTGATGTCTTACACTTGAAACAGCTCGATAGCATTACCAGTGGACCAAGCTGTTCAGTCTGTCACTCTTCAGCCCAAATGGAGCCTTGTTTTCGTGCCTCAGTGTCTGCCTCCTCCTCTTTGGCTCTATATCTCTGACACACTTGATGATTAAAGAAGAGATAAATCTGTCTGGCTGTGGGTGTGCATGTTTGCGTGTGGTTCTCATTTAGCCACCCTCTGAAGGCTGATGCCGCTCCGCTCGCTGTCACTTGCACCACTGCAGCACAGATAGAAGGAGACGACGGGGGAAACGTGGAAAAAGTTGGAAACGCTGCTTCACGTAACGCAACACAAAGTGGAGGCCGTCTGAATCTGCTTTGAGTTTTACTTTACTTATCATGAGACGCTTTGTGTTTGACCAGTGACATGAAACAGAGGCTCTGTTCAGACCTGGTATTAACATGTCCACGTCCTTAGAGATCCAATCACAAGTGGACAGCTCCTCCTGTCCTCCTGTCTCTGCAGTAAAAGTTAAATTCCAAATTGCATTTATATTTGGAGTTTTTGTGTTGTGCATTCATTTTTCGAAACCAAACCTATTCCCAGCCGCCCCTACCACTTCCGCTCGTGCGAAGTGTGCTAGCACTCCATCAGCATGTTTTATGTATGATTAATTTTCCCCTTGTTTTGGCAGTGTGTAAACAGACATTATAGATTAATGAGGAGCCCGTCTTTTGTCAAAACAACCCATCTGACAGTCGTCTAACCCTCTGTGTCTGTCCTCTTCTCTCTCTCTGTCACAGCTTTGATATCAGCTGGCTGCTGCACTAACAACTGTAGAAATGTCAAGTTATGGGACAGGTAAGAACCCACCACCACTGCTTCTTCTTTAAAACCCCCATACGTGTTAATTAGAATCTTTGAAATGTCCTGTGGAGGTCGTGATGTGCTCTTTTCCCCAAGGGTCCATAATCCTGCAATTATGGCTTCCATTATTCTGTTTTACTGGGGGGGGGGGGGCACGTGTGAGTTACGTCAAAAAATTACAGTATCTGAGGGGCTTCATTTGTTTCTGATCGGTGATATATTCCGTTGAGATCGTGTCATTGCAGGGTCGTTCCATGACTTAGTCCGGCCCCAGATGAGTAATGTGTTTGCATGCTTACCCTGGCCCAGGTGTAATCACAGTGGGTTTACATTGGGACTACAGAGTTAGAGGTGACCCTCGCCTGTCCCTGTGTGCCATCCTACATCTTCAATCAGGCCCCAGCGGGAGGGCGAGATGGCCGTGTTAATATTTAATGACTGCAAGACAAGATGTACCTCCCCCCTCAAGGATAGTCGTGCCCCACCGACCACCCCTGTCGCAGAACACAAGCACGACCATGTTGGCGTGTAACAGCACCCACGTTGTCACGATTGCTTGTGTGCAAGTATGGGGATTTTTCCACACTCTGGATGAAAGCGTCCTCCTCCTTCTCCTTCCCATTAGTATGTTCAACCCGTCACTCTTTATCTTTCAGCCCACTCCCAAATACCTCAAATAAAAATACCAATGACTCAGGTGAGGAGGAGAGGAGGTGTACTTTATGTCAGAGGATGATTTGTGAGCTCAAGGATGTGCTAACAGTGCAGACTGAAGTTGGGTCCCATGGCCTTCCCTCAGCTCCCTGCTGTGCCGCAGACAGACGCAGGCAGGAACAAAAGGATCTGTCATCCATCTGCAACACAGAAACTCTGGACGTGCTTTTCACTCCAACTTTCTGCGTCGTCCCGCTGCAGCTCATGTAGAAACTAATGGCTTTATTTGTCCTTAATAAATCTTTTGCTAATAATTAATGTGCCGTGAACATCTTTTGGGGTGGCAGATTGTGAAATATCCCTGTGGCCCAGTGGCGTAGACCGTCTGGATCCATTTATGAAAAACGTATTAAGATTTACATCTGCAGACTTAATGGATTATTGTGAGGACGCTCAAAAGTGACCTTGAAGATTCGAGTCAGTGTTTGTGTTGGTTTGAAATGTGAATAACATCTTCAACAGGCCACGTTGTTTACAGGTCCCAGTAAGACGTAGGTGAAGGAGGTGGAAATAATGAATTTATAATGGTTGGATTAATTTAACTGCTTCAGGTTCAGGGTCCCGCAGGTTCACGCTGAACTAAATGGGACACTTGGAGGGAACAGGCCTGTCATCTGGAACACATTACTGACGCTAATTCAAACATCTGCTGTAAAAAACAGAGCATTAGGGACGAAGCTATGTGTGCAGGTAACGCTTGATTATGAGCCAGCCTGAAGTAGAGCAATCCATTAGCACGCAGAATATCAGAGGCATCTTGTTATTTTGGAAGAAATTATCCAGAAAAAGTGCATTGAAAAAGGTCAGACTTCATCCTGCTGAAGCCAAAGTTTCTATTAAAACAAGAGGTGTGATTCTTTACTCCTCTGAAACAAATATCCTCAGGCTGGATTTATACTAATCAGTTCATGGCATAAAATTGGATATTTTGATGTTGCTATTGTTGCTATAATGCTATAATGAAATTCCTCTGGAAATACCTGTGTTAATCTGCAAAAGCAAACACAACCCCTGCCTAATCTCTTATGTTTCCTCCATAGATGCTTTTGTTAGTAACACTCCACTATAATGCACCTGTTCAGTATGCCGTCATTTAATAAATAGCATAGGACCCTAAAAATTCTTATTTTACACATTATCTATAACAGTGTAATTCTATAAAACCCCATCTTGATTAATGACATGCAGTCATTCCTGTCTATGAATCACTACAACTCAATGTATTGATGAACACTAATCATTAGTGGTAATCTGCAAAGTGCCACATATTGATAGTGAACTATACGTTCATTATTTATTGGTTAAAAAAAGTTTCTTCTCTCTGTAACATGTACAGAACATTTTAAAGCAGCATTTTAAACCCAGCTATTCTGTAGCTCAGGTGTATTAGCACCCATTAATTCCTGCACTCCCTCTAACAAATCAATCAAGGATCAATAATGCATCACATAATTCACACTGCTCTAATGACTTCTCCTCTTGTCCTCCTTGCTTCCCTGCGCAGCTTCGATGCCTCCTCTTGACCCCAGGTTGGACAGTTATGCTCCTCACTCAGAGGAGGGGGTCGCAGCACGACGGCCTTCCTGCGTCTCCGGCCTTGATAGACACAGGGGCCCCCCCGGGTGCCGCCGTTCCACAGCCCCGCACGGTCTGTCGCCTGCGGCCTCATCCATGCCGGCAGCCCTGACACGGCCTGCCTCCATTTGTGTTTTGGTTTCTACATATCAACGTTCCAGCGGAGGGGAGTTTGCTGAGAGAACGCTGTTAGCTCGGTTGGTACAGCTCGTGAAGACTGCCACGCCTAAAAGGATCAGAGTGGATGTCTCTCCCTGCCAACTGTGACACAGCTACCTCCCAGAGAGCACCCATAGAGATGGAGGGTGGGCGGCCGCGCTGGGGATTGGAGAGAGGAGATGAAAAAGTGCTGCTGTCCCCTGTTTACAAATGTAGATCATCGGTGGAGAAGCACAGAAATGAAACTTTTTACACCCTGCTGTTCTCTACTTTAACTATTTTGCTACACCCATCTGTCTCTATGTTCTGTTTACTCTTTCCCCCTCCTCTCTCCCTCCTTCAGACGTTCATCACCCAACATGTATAATGAGACTGGTGTAATCTAATGTTCTGTCACCTGGTCTCCAAATTAAGCCCGGTCACATGATCGCCGTCCTATCCTCCTCCTCCTGCCTCATACATGTTTTCAGACATTTCAAGTGAACTTTAAAAAGAAACCCCACACACATCAAAGATGATCATTTGAAGAAAAAGAACCTTTTCCTGTCTTAAACCAACATGGTCGACGTTACTAGCTGCTGACAGATGTTCTAGTTCTATAAGATGCAATGTTCAGGTGTAATTCTTCTTCTTTTTTGTATTTTCTTCCTTGCTCCCTTCAAGCGCCTATATTATAGCTGGGGAGAAAGTTATACATTTCTCCATGTTGTTTTTTTTTTACAAGGAAGTAAAGTCCAAGTAAAAAGTAGATTATTGGATTAGTTTTCTATATATCTATATATATATATAAAATATAATATGATTATTATTTTTGACTTACTGGTATTAGAACTATTATATTAAGATGCATATGATAAATATATCAAATAATAAACAGACTTCTTTATGTAAAAGTGCATCACTTTGTTCAGGTTTTTTCTCAGTGGGCTGAAATGAGATGGCGGTGAGTGTGTGCTGACCTTTCACCAGCAGGGTTAAAGGTCAGATTGGGCTCGTAAAGCAAATTACAGGGTCAGAGGAAAAAATGCATATGTTGTGTAGCTCAGCAGTGTTCCAGCCAATCAGCAACAGGGGTTGCTGCTTGACGATACTAGAGCTAGCTACTAGAAACGCTGTTTTCACAGCAGAGCCTCAAATGCTAAGTGCTTCATTTATAATGTTCACAGCAAGTACGTACAGGAGTTGCAGACATTTTTGTGTCATAGGCAGTGTTAGTGAATGTGTGAAGTAACAATACAGAGGGTTGATTGTGTTTGTGTGAGGGGATGTGGTGGAATATTCCAACTTGTTGAGGTCAGTGGTAACTTTGGTAATGAATGAATGTGGAGGGTGGAGCTTCAGAGGGAGCAGTGAAGGGAGGCATGTTGTTGTTTTGAAACCTCAACGGTCGATCCCTTGAATCGATAACTCCGCCTCTCCCTTGGCCCTATCTCTACATATGAAGTGCCCTTCACTGCCCAGCCCCCCCCTCCACACAGTCTCAAGTTAGAGGGCTGGGAAATGCTCCCTTAGGAATTGGGACACCGCACGTTACATCATCAGCATCCAGACGCTGTTACTACATTGACAAACAATATCATCTAATGTTATTATGCTAACAACAACCAAATCTGTAACAGTGACACATTTGATATCTGCAAGACAGACGGGGCAGGTTGATCTGCTGATCAATACACAGTGAGATGTTAGTCCATAGAACCACTGAAACCATGGTTCACATCACTCAGAGAAATGAAACAACAGCTGATCACTGTCATTTAAAAGAAGAAAAAAAATCTCACTTGGGATTGTTGGGGACTATTTCCAACATTTAGCATAGCAACAGGATGGTTAATTATGAATGACTCCGCCTTCATTTAATGTCATCCAGTAATGTTTTCAAAACAGAGAACATCACCAAAGTGTAAAGTCAGCTCTGGAAAATGGTTTGGTGATGATGAATGATTCAAAGTCAGTACAAGGTCAGAAATGCCCACATGCCTGTTTGTGTGTGTGAGAGAGAGTGAGCTGTGTATCAGGCCTTCCACTGGGTCAGAGTATTATTTAGAACACTCACAGTACCAGTGAGAGCAAACTGAGGCTGATCTGATTTGATCTGATTGCTCAGAGTGATTAGGGCTTACTTATTTGCCATGAGAAAATCTCTTTAATGAAGGTCTGGAGCTATGCTGGAATTTGAATTCACTGTCTTGGCACTGCAGTTACATATTGTCCTCCTATGGGACGCCCTGCTGGGGTGGGGGCTCTATAGTGGCTGATTGAACTGAGTGATCGCCTTCTCTGTGGGTCAATGAAACCTCTGTTTAGAGATGCAGAGAAAATGGTGTGTTGCTATTTTAGGACAATGGAGTGAGGAAAATACATGAATCGGTGCATCATTTCAGTGTGTGCACGTGTGTGTGTGTGTGTGCTATAATTGCAGTATAATGCAAATGCCCTGTGTTTGTTTTTACAAGTTAATCCTACTGGGCTGAGCAGATATTACCAGTGTGTTTGAGTGTGTACAAGAATCCTCCAGACGTGCGCATGTATGCATTTACAAAGGAGTATGGAGGTTAAAGTGTGAGACCATGTGCATGTGCGCGTGCTGTTCAATATGCAGAGTCATATGGGTGGTGTGTGTTTCAGCCAGCCAGACAGAGGCAGGCTGATGAAGACACACCCCTGCCTGGTTATCCAGGAAGATACAGGAGAGAGAGAGATGAAGATAAAAAAAAAAGAAGCGCAAGAGAGAGAGAGGGAGAGAGAGAGAGTTAATGCTAATTTGGGAGCATTTGTGCATGTTTTCCCTCCTTCTTGAAACATATATGTACAGTATGAGTGTTGGTGTGTGTGAGAAGTGTGTTTTGAGCTGCAGTTTATGTGAAAGTGAGTGAGAGCTCGCAGCGCCGCTGATCTGCTCTGCTGCATTGCAGCACATCCTGCCCATCCCGAGGTCGCCGTCGTCCCCCACCAGGGCACTCTTCCAAGGTCACAGCAGGTCAATCCTCCCCATCTGCATAGCCAGCCGCTGCGCGGGTAAATCTGTAAACACCACACCAAATCTGTCGGCCGTGGTCAACAACGAGACACCAGTCAGAACCCGAGCGGGAGATAACCACACTCTGTGCTCGCTATAATCTATTAGTGCCAGAGCGGCCATGTAATCTGCCCAGATGACCGGTCGATCAACCAGGAGAAGTGATCAACACAGGATGAACTACTGCGGCACACGCGTTCTACATGCAAACACACACTGCTGGAGTGGGATGGAGAGGCACTTTGACTTGGGAGCTTTGAGTCTTTTGAAATTTACTTTCCATCTGTGGAGGATGATTACTTCCTCCAAACTTGCCAGCAGGCATATGGAGCCACAGCTTTATCACAAACAGCTTTTTTTAAAGTATATTTTTGGGTCTTTTTGGCCTTTATTCATAATGCTTTCATTATTAATGACTGGTAGAGGAATGGAAACACGGTTTAGTGCTTTAAATACAAACGAAGAATGAAAACAGACCCAAACATCACAATATATAGTGACTTAAACTGCAGAGAAACTCCTTTGTGGGTTGAGATTTCATTACAGTAAAAGAATTCAAAGGTTCAAGGGCCAAATCAAACAAATAAATATGTTCTGCTGCTGCCATGGACACAAGGAATCGTTCACTAGCACCTGCAGACTACAATTGCATCCATAGAGTCTGCTGTAACCTGTCACCCTATGTTGTTGTCCCACACAAATATGATAATTATCACATTAGCCTTATAAATATTCATTCCAGCCACTTTCATTTATGTAATCTCTTCAGGTAATGCAAAAGTAACTTGGCCTTCTTTTCTGGTGGTCATAAACCTTGCCTCTTCCATGTTAGTGGATGAGACCACATGGTCAAAGTATTCATATACATTTTTCACGTATAATCACACTGATGCATGTTCGGGTTTTCATTTCTCAGAGGTTTGGTTTTATTGATTTATTTCATGCTTTCAAATCAGAGTGAATCATCATGATTGACATCTGCGATGACTCATGAGGGGGTGAGCGTGTGTCCTGGCTGGACATCTCTGCTGTGGCTCCATCCACTCCTGCACAGACTCTGGCTCCAGATGACCTCAGTGATTAAAGATGACAGCGTGGTCTGGTCAATGTGGAGGTAAAAAAAAAAAAAAAAAAAAAATGAGAATGTGAATGAGACCAAAGCTGAGGTAAATGTTGCAATCAAAGTTGGACTAAAACTTTTCTGTGCCACATAAACAACTGGATTTTCCACACCTTCAGCCCGTGTCCCCTGCCCAGTGTGGCTTTGGTGGGCTGTTTGACACAGAGCGGCTTGTTGTGCAAATACTTGGCTCAGCTCATCTGCCAGGATATTCTGGGTTTTATATCATATGCGCAGCAGGAGCATTTCAAAGGGGCTATCAATTTGTCATCTTCATAGAACAAAAAACAAACAAATAGACCCCCTCCCCCCTGTAATTTTTTTTATATAACAGAGCCCAGTCTCAAATTTCCCTCATGTGAAAGAATCTTGTTTATTCATAAACAGACAGCACCCCACCGAGTCCTCCAAAATGTGAACCGCTGCAGATATGCCAGTGCAAAGGAAAACAAACTAATCATTCACGACACGAAGGACGAGCCTCCTCTGGGCGTGCTGATTTGTATAAAAGCACGCGTGCATTTGCCCTGGACAGGAGTTAGATTAGTTTCCTGTATCTGAGAGCCGCAGCCGCAGTCAGCGCAAACATTTCTGTGAAGTGATGGATGTCCCCCGTGATGCTGCGTCTGTATCTCAGGTGAGGACACAATGTGCTTCATCTGCGTTCTGTAGGTGATCATAAAAGCGCAGCTCCTCTGTGATCCTGGCCGAGCGCGAGCTGTAAACACAACGTCAACGCAGCCTCACAAGGAAAAGCGTTCCCACCCCATGTAGGTCAGGACAATCACAGAGAAGCTACATGCGTCTTAGGCTCACTCGCTAACGACCCATCTCTAGTACAATAGCAGTTAATTACATCCTCTAATGACTTCACACACTGAGGCTAATGGCCAACAGAGATAACAGATCTCTCATTACCACTCTGCACATATCTTGGAATGGAGGACTTATTAAACAAACTGCGCACACGTCATTGAGGGGACTCGTCCACATTTATATGGGTCCTGCTACAATGGGAGAACAATACATCTGCCATTAAGCGCTGGTGCCATTAGAACACACAATTCACTTGGGGAGGGTTGCTCTGTAATGTGACCAGCACTGTGAGGGCGCTGTCCTGGTGACGACAACCAGACAACTGAAGCATAAACATGGAAATCGGTTTATTGGGAGAAATATAACGCTCATGCTCATGCTCAGAATTTATTTTTTTCTTAAAAACTCCACCACCTCTAGGTTGTTTGTTTATTCCAGCTCATATGACCACATCGACATTTTCCTAAGTCAGCACCGGAGCCAGTGACAGGAGATAGTATTCGCCTCTGTGCATTGTGGGGTTTTGATTTTCGACACATGGATCAATATCAAGCATCCTGTCTAAAACCTATGTATCTTAAAATGTTTCCAAAAGCAATAAAGCTGCAACCAAATGGGCAACAGACATCTCATGTGCCACTGACTTTACTTTTTGGATGGACGGTCGATTAGGGTTAATATGTAAAAGCTGTAATGTTCAGAACGCATCACTTTCCTCAAACAGAAGAAACCCAAACGCAGACTTCTAAAGTCAAAAATAAAAAAGCTTTATAAACAAAAGGTCAAGCCTGGAAAATGTTTGAGAGTGATATTCAAAAATACAAAACTGAAAATCAGTCCAAAGGAGGAAAGCTGACAACTAAGGTCCTCACTGACAAAAAAATCAATACAAAAAAAGGATTCACACAGAGTGCAGGAATCACTGAACCAGATAAAACACAAAGATATTGGGCTCAAGAACAAAAAGCCTGACAACTTGGCAGGAGCAAGGGCAACGCATGGAACCAGCGAAACGAACTGGCAACCAGAGGCAGGGAAGACACAGACTATATATACACAGGTGGGTAATCGGACACAGCTGCAGCCTATTAGGGCGGGGCTGGCAATCACACAGGCCGGAAACACAAGAGACAGGAAGAGGAAGTGGTCTGAAATGAGAGGACTTTTCAAAATAAAAGGCAGAAAGTGCAAAACAGGAGAAAATGCAAAGTGACATCAACTTGACTTGATTAAAACCGAACCAGAAACATGACAAACATGGGCATTCTAAACTAAACATGAAGCTAACATTTAACTTATGATGTTCTATGCCCCACTACGATTTATATGACTACATGGAGTTCTGGTGTTCCTCAGCTCAAAGTCGACTATTTTCCTCAGAGCCTCAGCTGAGCTAGGAGAAGAATAACAACTCATTTGTTCATCATTCAGTAATGCTAACCAACCATCAGAGCATAGGACAGAGGCAATGAGGCAGCACACCAACTCATGTAATGCGCCCATGGTGACTCTGTCATGCTCCCTGATGGACAGATGCGTTGATTGATTGATGTGCGCCGACTCCAAACCACGGAGGCTTCCTTCTACGTGCACTTCCAATCTCTGTGTAATTAGCATCTAATTTACCAGAGGCATCAGCTAATTATGCAATCAGTGGAGGTGCTGCCTGTTTTCTATGTGGCTCCTGCAAGAGAAGGAGAGCTTCCAAAGGTGCAATTCATCCATTTACGTGAAAACTGCCCGTCATGCATTTTCCCTGAAGACTTTATGTGCGCTCACGCCGCTGTCGGTGAGAGTTTGCAGAAGAATAAAATATAATCATATTTCTTCTTTCTCACCAACCTGCAGAGGACGTACCTGCATTTCAGAGATGGAGTATTTCCCACTCACACTAACCCTGAGGTGTGTTTTTTTTCTTGAACACTGTACACAAGAAAACAAAAGGAAAATAATATAGTTTTTAATCTAAGAATATTTTTTATGATCTGTCACTGTTAATGACATCTTCCTTTCTTTGTTTCTTCCAGTCATTTGAATGTTTTTCTTCTGTCCTGAGAGGGGGAGCCGAGGCAGGGATGCTGGAGCGAGATGTTAGTGTGAACACAGTGCTGATGTGCAGAGACAGCAGTGGAGGTAGGCAGAGGTAGGAGCTGAGCTCAGAGGCAGACCCAGGATTGACTCATGTTGGGGCAGTGGTGAGAACGTGCGAAGGGACCTGAACACTGAAACATTTTGGAATTTTCATTTATTCATGTTTATTTTATGAAACACATTCAACATAAGGCTCTTTGTCCTATCGAGGTTATGTGTGTCTATCATTCATTTTGAGGTGATCATTTCACAGAAATTGTTTGTATTCATATGTGCAAGGTCCTTGTCATCAACTTTCCATTTCAGCAGTCGTATCTTCATCTCATACAGATTATAAGCATTTTATGATATGATGAAATAAAGCATTTTTATTTTTCATTTCACTTTCAGTCCATTGTAGGCCACGAGAGAAAACTAATGCATTCGAGCTGACATGAACATGTTTCTCATGTTTCTCATGTATTGATTCATAAAAAACATTATTCCAGGAGCAAACTAGGACAGAGGAGGCAGAGGGAGACTCAGCTGGACCTGAAGCTAAGTGGAGGAGGTAGATGAGAATTCACTGCACTGCTGGGAGGCAACAAACAGCACCTGGCACAGCGACAGATTCGTATCCTCTGATGGAAGAAGAATGCCTTTCCCCGATCATCTGCCCATCCTTCACATACCGCAGGAGGAACGTGCATCATGGCTGACATTATGACTTCCAATCTATCTCTGTCAAAAAGCAAATTAATAGAAGGCCGCCTCCACCGGAGCAGCGATGCCAGCGATGAGCCACGCTACCCAGCTTCACATGCACGTGCACAAACACACAATGCAATTATCACTTGACCCAATACCACAAGAATATTTAAGAGCCAAGCGGCGGACGGATGCGTCCAGCTTTTCTCCCTCTACAAAGAGATGACAGATGCTTGGGTTTGCTTTGTGATAAGAGCAAACTCTCTTTCCATATTTCTGCTCAATTTTCGAAGATGAAACATGAAAAAATGAACCACTGATTGTCTTAGACTGGTTTAAATGGTCACTGGTGGGTATGTGGGTATCATCAAATTAGCATGTGAGTAGTACACTGATTTCACCTTTTTAATCCCATTTTGGCATGTACACTTTTCTGACACTTTTGATATTATCAATAGAGGAGTTTCTGTTTATTCATTTAGTTTAGTTTTAGTTTAGTGTCACAAATGCATTGAAAATGGGGGAGCCGCTCTTTATCACCTCGCTGCCATGGGCTTGAAGAGACACATAAGATGAGGCGAGAAATAAGGCGCCTTCTTGGATTGATGCACCATATTAGTTTAGCTACAGGGCCTGGGCTCCAAATAAAGGATGAGATGACTCCTCTGGGACATTTTTTGATGACTTTGTCCCCTCCTGTTCTTTACCACATTGACATTCCAAGCCCCCCCCCATTTTTATTATCACTTTAGAAATAGCTTGGCCCCGAAAACCAGAAGCGAGTCACTGCCACGCTGCCTGATTAAATAAAGCAGAATCCAGTAAGTGAGAAGGGATAAGACATCCACACTTAGCAGAAATATAAAATGTTTGAATTATAATTACAGCCTGCTAAATATATCAATTAAATCATAAATAGTGAAATTACTGCATAATCTCTTTAGAATGATGCTTTCACAGAGCTGTGACACACCACGAGGCTCCTGCTTTAAAGCTGGGCCAGTTCTCAATGAAGCAAATTGCCGTCAAGTGCTCGCACTGTCGGTCCGTCGCTTCAATGCGGGACATGTCGAAGTGTGTTGGGGCAAAAGGACAGACTGAGAGTCCTTCTTAGTGACCAGAGCTAATGAAGGAGGATCAGGCGTGGAATTCAAATGAAGACTGATATGAACGCTCACTCCCTCGCCATCATACCCACAAACACAATAATCTGTTAATCTGCGAGTACGTCAATATGCCATTAGCGTCTGTGGAAAGGAGAGGATATGGGTCTGGTTCCTGCGAGACCGTCAGCCCGACAAATGCTTTAGGCAGATTTGTTTGGGCTTATCCCTCCTGTTGATGGAGAGACTCTGAGACAGAGGGGCAGACAGGGTGGGTCTGAATGAACAGTGAGGACAAAGATGGTTGAGAGACTGAGTGAGGAAGCATTTCCATTGAAACATATCAGCAAGCTTGCAGCTGCAAAACCCAGCTGAGAAAAAAGATTAATTATTTTTGCTAATTTTACTGCTGCCACTGTCACCGCTGGCTCCAGCACCTGCGCTGAATACAAACACTGGGAACATGACGAAACTTAAAGATGTGAAGTGGAATAAAAAGCAAAGACTCATTTTATTCTCTTGCATTCACTTCATTTCTATTCTCTTCAGGTTCAGAGTTATCTTGTCTAGTCTTCTCTGGAAGGAAACATTTTTCGACAATAAAACGCTGCGGATGGTGTGAAACAGCGGATGACGTATCGGGAGCTCTGGGACAAGAATCAGAGAGGCTGAGACGTGCCGGAACAGCCCTACTGCAGCCCAGCAGGCCTCAGCCTCATTAGAATCAGCTGCAGTTTCCATTCTGAGTGTGTGTGTGTGTGTCTGTGTGTGACAGAGTGTGAGAGTTTGCGTGCACTAGCTGGGAGGCCCAGTGGGCAGGAGCAGATGCTCCATCCTCACACTCAGAGTGTGCGAGTGTGTTGTCTCTCACTGAGTAGGGCTTTTTTACTCGCCTCTTCGACTCCTGCCATGCTCGTGTCATGTTAGCATTACTACTGAGATCATATTTCCCTTCCTGTCGGAATTCCTTTGTATATTTCTCACTTCTTCTCAGCAGAGGGCTGCGCACTGACCCCTGACTCTCGTGCTCCCAAGCAGAGCCAAACTGTGTAGCTCCCTGCCTCCTTCTACCAGCCGTCCATATTCCTCAGTTCATTGGAGATTCAGTTTTGGGTCGTTGTAAAGCATCTGGGTTTCATTGGAATTGTTTAGACACTCCAGGAGGTTTCCATCAGAAAGTGTAAGACTGTTCACACGGTGACATGGCACTCTCTGCTTCAGCTGCTTCAAAGTAAAAGCATCATACTGGTGCAGCACATCAGATTCAAAATGAAACACCACAACTGAGTAGGTTTCCATATAATTTTGTAAAGACCCTCATGATCCCCAGAGGATAAACTGTGTTGTTGGTGACAGTTATTATTGGTCAATTATAACGAGACAATCGAATGTTAGACTGAGAATGTTTTATCATATTTTTTGTCGCTATTAGACAATATGCAATGTGATGTGGTAGGCTGTAATCAGCTGCAGTAGAAACGTCAAGTATTCTTACGAGCAGACGTTGTGCAGCATGCTCACTACACCTTTCTCACATCTCTTTGTAAATGTATCACAAATAAAGCAACAGTGTGAAAATACATGATGAGCCAAAGGAGTTTTCGCTGCCTCATCCTCTTTATGAGTTAATATTTGCTGCGCTAGAAAAAGAGCTTTTGTTTGTATCATAGCAGACACACACACACACAAAAAGACATCCTGCATCTGCTGGGACATTTCTTCATTTTCTAAAATTCAATGCATAAGTTCAAATCTAATTCTTTCTAATCTAATTCAGTCAGCTTTGATGATTTGATGGCATACATTTACCAAGGATTAGATCTGAAATCCTGAAAAAAACAATATAATAATCACATTGGCCCTTCAGTGGAATATTCTGGACAGCCCTTAAACATCCAGCTGTCTTAAACCCTTCCCCCCTAGGCCATCCCTGTCACAAACAGGACTGCTGCTACGCCTGCTTCATAGACTATTATCGCACTCGCTCACAGTGTGGCACCAAGCTGTCTTGACAACAACAATGCCCCCACTGAGATGTGTGCTTAAAAATAAAGCGTATTGGGCAACATGGTCCGAAGGAGCTATCTCAGGCAGACACATTGATTTGTTCTTGTTGGTATCAGCCAATCAGACACCAGAGAGTAATGTGATGCTGGCACTGATAACGCTGTGCACTATTAAATCATATTAAAGCAGGGACTGTTCCTCGAGACTCCAAGGCTGGGATACAGGTGACAGGCACTGTCATATATTACACCGCATATGATCTTGCTGTCTGCTTCCTTGACTCCTCTTATCTCCAATGAGAAGCTTTGCTATTTTGTCAACATCCAGGCTAAAGGGCATTTCCCACAGACCTATTTGGCTGCACATCGATAACAGAGCCTGCCACCCACGATAGAAGCGGCAGGAGAAGGGGGGGATATGTCAGCAAGTGTAGGTCCAGTGATGGAGTGACTGGGCTCCAGCAGAAACCTAAACTTGGGTCGCATGGATGAAGACGGTTCCAAGAGGACGACCGCTGACCCTCGACACCAGTAAATATCGGATGCAGGCTGTTTACTGACCTGTCAGAGACCAGTATTGATTTTCCCATGTGTACAGTCGGAGGAGGTAAACAGGGCAATAGGACGGACACAGCTTCTTGCCCACAAGTACCTGTGGATCGATGTGTGCAGGCAAAGTCCATTGTTCTATCACTTGGAAATAAATGGCCGAGCTATAAGTCATGTGGATGACACTTTCATTGTCAATGAAAACACGTTTATTGGGGCATCTGCGCCTCCATCTGTAGCTGTTTAATGGGGGTGTATCAAGTGAAGGATGTAGTCAAATTTGATGGGTGACAGCGAGGAGGAATTAATGGTACAGGAAGCCATGATGTAATGTGACCTTCAACTGAAGGGTCATCCTGAGTCACACCGCCAGACTTACAGTAATAGAAAAAGGCTTGTGTGGCTCTGAATAAAACAAAATGTAAAAAGCATTAGTCACAAACAGTAATGAAATTATACAAACAGTGTTGTCTCAGGCTTCAAAAGAAAAATGTTGAATGATTTTTTTTTTTAAATGTATAAAAGACCTGGAAAAATTTCACTGTGCTCCTTCCGTGTGAGAGATTTTCTAATATATATTTCCCAGGATGTGGACTTTTCAAACTCCCTTATTCCTTTTATAGGTTGTAACAGCAACTCTGCAGCAGAATGTGTCGAACTGGAAAACAAGGGCCTGACAACAGTTTTCTGCATCTATGCAGGGAACTTGGATGACGGAATAGTGTCAAGGTTTTGGAGAAATGTTTGGAATCATCTTCTGCAGGATGGGGCACGCCTGCCTCTCCACAGAGAGAGAAGTCTGGTGGGTCTGCAGAAACAGGCCAAGCTGCTCTTAAAATGGTCACCAGGGCAGGAGATTTATCACACCACCTGCACACCAGTAAAAAGCGATCATTTGGTCCCCCTCCTCCATACATAAACTGCTGTGTAATAGTGGGCTGCATATCATTTATCACAGCAAACTTTCCAGGCACGGTGAATGATGCATTCTCGTGTCCTGTGTATCATTCCTTCTGTAGTGCGTCCGTACAGATGTCTCTTGTACTATGTCATTTACAGTTAGCGTCAGATTTGCATAACTGAGTCGCAGGTCAGGTATGAGCCAACTTGGGGGCAAGAAAATTGCGGGGGGGTGAAGCAGAACGCGGATTTCTCCGAAAACATCGACAGATCAAGCAACCATTGCGTCTCTGAAGCAAACAGCAGCCGACAGGCCGTCTGGAAAGAAAAGCCGGCATATCACAATAGCAATCCCGCAGGTTGAGAACACAGCTGTCTGTACGCATTTGTCCATATGTCCCCTTCAGTGTCGATGACACCATGGCGAACTCTGGTAAATGAGGCTATTTCACAGTAACACTGATATTCAGCAAAGCTGGGGCCGAAGTGTGTCAGCCTCTGTTCCACTCACATGGGATCCTGGAGGACTTTGCTCGAGGACGTAACAATTGCCGTGTGGCCCCGGCTGCAGCCGCACAAGCCACTTATAATCCTTTAAATAGAAGTACTTGAGGAGTCGTTTTTGACGAAAGTGTGCCTTGACACACACACACAGACACACTTCACTTCTATTTTCAAACACACCCTTAAATCAAAAGCATGATTGAATTTGGTTCTTCCTTTCTCGCTCCCCAAGGGTTCTGTTGATTGGGCTTGGCAAACACAATGTGGTGTGTGTATGTGTGTGTGTGTGTGTGTATAAAGCTAAAATAAATGTGTGTGTGTGTGTGTGTTTCATCAGTATAAACAGTGGCGACTCTGATTTACATTCTGAGAGCTTCTCCATGCCCTGGAGCCAAATCAAGGCAAACAGTCTCCGCCCATCCTGACGAATCACATCCATCAGATCTGCGACTCGTAGGAAAGTCAGCGACGGTCAGTGGAGAAAAATCGCCTGCAGCTGATGTGTTCAATTCTTCTGGTTATGTGATTTAGACTGACCTTTTGTTAATGGATCATCAGCTCGCTGTGCATCCCGTCCGACCTCCGCAGAGTTTTGACGAAGAAAAAAAAAAAAAAAGAATGTGAAATAAATTAACATATAATTCATCATGAATAATGGGATTGTATTCCTGAACATTTAATTCAAAGTGCGGAGTTTGGGCCAAATATCTTCAGTAGCATAAAGATCTGCTATTATCTCTGCCAGTCTCTATGTCTGCGTCATGCTATGTCTCTGACTCTGACTGAGAGAGATAAAAATGAGCAAATAAGAGAAAAAGAGAAGATTTGTGTCGCCCCCCCCACCCCCCTCTCTCTATGACTGTGCACTTTTCTGCTTATTAGTGGAGGCGGAGCAGCCAGCGTGCTATCGGGGACAGCAGCAGCGGCGGCAGCAGCAGCCTCAAAACTGCAGCCAGAATCTCTAATGAGAGGTCTACAGAGATAATTGATGGCGATTTTGAATTTGCTAGCCATTACACGGGCCTTGAACGCTTTGGTTTAATGAGAATTAAAGATTCAAAAGCAATGCATTTTGTATCAATCAGGGAAATAACCCATGGGAGGGAAGAAGGGACAGAACACAAAGTGGGCATTTACACTTCTGGGCCTGGCAGTGGGGATTGGCTCCTGCTGCTGAGGTGGTTTATGGCTGAACTGTAGGTCCATTTTAATAGCTGTGGCGTTTTCAGGTTTCATCTTTTATAGCTTGGTAATGTGCAATGATGCTTTGCAGGAAGAGGGCAATATTACATGCAAATATTTGGAAACTAGTTATTCGTACTTAGATAATATTTCAACAGAATTATGTCTTTACTAAAAATCAATCAATGATTCATGATTTGAATTTAAATTTTCTGCCATAAGTCACAAATAAAAAACTACTATATCATAAAAAAAATCATGAAACCAGATTGATACTTACATCAGTATTGGCTGGAGTGTATATAGACATGTTAAAATAAAAAATAAAAATAAAAACACAATGTTGTGCAGAATCTCATTTCAACGATCTACTGATGGGTGGAGCGAGGGCATCAAAACAAGATATTTTTTTACATCCAGCGCATTGAGAGTAGGTAGTGTAAAGTTAGGCAAAGTGACTTGACTGCACTGACATTACACTAACACAGAACCATCAGCTGATAGATGCAAAAATACTTCAAAGTGCAAAATCCTTATAGTTAATCCTCTGAGCTTTATCACCATCACCAACTACTTTCTATTTCATGCTTAATCTTTTGATTCAATATTCTAAAAACAATGGTTTGTACAGCTTTAATCAGCCAAATGATTGTAGTAATAGTTTTCCCCACTGAGACAGAGATCTGTGAATCTAAAAGACAAAGAGTGTAACCATAGAGACTCACAGTAGAAGTTGGTTAGGCTTAATATCCTTTGAACTTTTGCTTCCTGTAACACACAGTGCAGCCTTTGTTTAAGCGGGTAAGCCGGGCTCTGTCGTAGCCACAAAAAAGCATTTCCAACTAAACTTCCTGAGCCAAAAGAAGCCTAAATTACCCTTGTGACCTGCCTGAGCCCACTGTGATAGATAATTCCCTTTACGTAATCATCTTAACATGATTAATAGACTGTGAGAGCCTTCTAAGAGGTGACTTTTGTTAACCTTTTATGGGTATTTTCCTTCAGAGGAGCTCTAAGAGGCTTGGCTATTGTCTGTTTCACCATCAGGGCAAACACAGCCTGCCTGCGTTGATATACTTGTATGAAGTATCGCCTCTTCCGGGGGGTGGGGGGGGGGGGGGGGGGGGGGGGGGGAATTAAGTCCATAAACTCAAACATATTTCCCAGTAAGCACATGAAGAGAGCACGGGCAGTTTATTGTCCTCCAGAGGAAGCCTTTGCCACAGGCAGGTCCAGGCAGTGCATGTGCATGTTAGAGTGCACCACAGATACATGCAGCACGGATATAGAGTATATATAGATATACTACTACAAATATACAGACAAGAATGCAGCAGCTGCATCAAGGATCGGAGTTGCTTCGTGTGTGGTTGCTGCTGTACATACAAAACACATCATATAACTAAAATGTATGATACCTCAATAGACACAGAGCACCCATGTGCAACCTTGCATGTGCACGTGCATACACACTTGCAGAGGGGGCTGTGACAGCAGCGGGTATCCAGTAACAGTGCAGGGCTGGACAGTAGCTGCTGCAGAGGCCATTTGACACCTCCTGTATGGGGATGCAGACGCAGTGCTCTGGCAGCGGACTGAAACACAAGCTCAGCTGCACGAGCTCCATGCTGCACAGTATCAATGGCTGCGACTTTAAAAAAAAAAAAAACAATACAAACGTAGACAATGTTTACAGCTTGTTATTTGAAATTGGATCAGTCATGTGTTATAAAACTTGGCATTACACTATTATAGGCAATACTGCTACCTTCCGTTTTAGGGTTTAAACCCTGAGTATCAGAGTGCACTATGTTCTGTCAAGGAAACATTTGACTCTGATCATTGTTCTGTGTATCACTCGGTTATTCAGTTCTCAAGCTCCACAACTGAAACAACACTTCTTTTCTTAGATTTCCTGGACTCTCACACTTATGTCGGCAGAAGTGGACTCAGGTTCTCTGCACCTTTCAGTTATAACGAGCTTCAATCTGCCCTCCATCTGCTGTCTTACACTCCCCTGATTGTGATTTTAAATCCCTGTTATGTTGTGTTTTTATATGTGTTCTTGTTTTATTCCTCAGTATATTTAATTTGCCCATTCTAAGGTCTGGAATGAAAAATAGATAAGGATCACAATGCTATTAATTCAAAAGAGAAAAATACAACTCGGATGGCATTTCCCGAGGAATCAAATTAGGCAATCTCCTGAAGCACGGAATCAGAGCAGTGCTCGGTGGGTAAGAGTTGATCATGAAAATACAGACGGCACCTTCGTTATCTGAGGAAAGGTGGTTTTTGCCTGATACTGCGGCGCTGATATCCATCTGAATATAAATGTAACACGGCTTTGCGAGAAAAGCTGTTGATTTTTGAAGAAGGACTCCAGTGATCCAGCATTGCGCTGTAACACCGAGGGGCTTAGTGATTGACAATTAAAAGACGGGATCAAGCTCAATAAAGCAGAACAGGAGAAACGCCGACTTTTTTTATCTCGCCCATTCCGCTACCTTGTCGAAGGCTATAAAGAATTTTGACCGCAGATTTTGATGCTTGCCACCTCGCAGCAGCGAACGGGTCAGCAGAGCACGCTCAGCGTTTTGTTTACCCGCTGCAGCGACCCCACACGCAGAGCTGCTCCTCGGATAAAGACGCACCGCTGACAGTAAACATCAATATAACAGCAAAGTGGAGAATGTGGATGAAACCACTAAGCCTATTGCATGATGTGTGTGTGTGTGTGTGCATGAGATGATAACTGATTTCCTTTTACAACATTAGAAAACCTCAATACAAACAGCAAACAAGAGGTCTATTGGAAACCTTGTCATGAAGTCACACACACGTGCATGAGCACCAATGCACTCAAAGAGAATTTACAACCCAGCTTTCACTCTGTCAATATGGTGACATATCGATATTTATATCTCAACCACCACACAAGCATGCTCACACACACACACACACACACGGCAGTATCAGTGAAGCAGTGCTGCCATGTCCCCGCCCACGTGACCACGACACGACGAGGCCGTGCTAATCCAACTGGTCATCCTCCGGGGTCAGGGCTGACACACATGTCCAGCTCCTGACAGTGATTTCCCTCATGTGCTGTTATGCAGCTGCCACCTCGGTGTGTCTGCACCCCCACACACACAGACACACACAGACGGCCTGACAGGTGACAGACTGTCACACAGACAGATGGACAGTGAGACAGGCAGGCAGACGGACAGACAGATATTTCCCAGCCTACCACACCTCCCTCTGCAGCTTTGCCGTCTCCTCAGCTTCCTCATCTGTTTTGGATCAGCGTCTCCCTCAACGTTTAGACCCTCAATGTGGAGCAGACCGGCTTCCCTGTCTGGTTTGCGAGGAGACAAGCTTTAAACAACAAGCTGTTGACTGTAATTTGCTCAGGCTGTCTTAACAGCCAGTTGCTTGTTGATTGTCTCGCCCCCCTACCTGCCTAAACAGCTCCACGCCGCGCTCAAAGAACAAGCGTCTGGCTCTACACCAGCGCAGGGGCCTGGGGAATGCACAGCACCGAGCCCTTTTATAAGACTATTCAGACAGGCACCTGGGGGCAGCTACTGAGAGCCACTGCTGGGCCTCTGGGACGAGGGGATTGCTGGTGGTGATGGGGGGCACAGGGGTTCATTCTCTTTTTGTCTCTGTTTGCACATAAACAGAATATTTTATTACATTATGTACCGATACTGATGTGCATATTATTACTTAAAGACAAGACTTTGGCTGAATCTCAGCAACCGTTGGAGGAATTATCCTGAGACTTGGTTACAAGGTATTCATGGTTCCCAGAGGCTAAGTGCCGGTAACTTCGCTGATCCTGTGGTGCAAAATAAACCGTACAGTTTAAAGCAAGTTTGTGAGTTTTTGCTGTTTTAATTATGTCGAGCTGAAACATGGTGCAGCTGCCCACTCCAGTAAATCTGCTCAGTTCAAACCAAACTTTACACCCTCGCTAAGCATTAACATCAGCCCTCAGGTATGTAGTCTCTATCCAGGATGTGAAATCAATGTCCGAGTGCTGTCCGGTTTCACTTGGCTGAGAGGAGAACGTTTAGGTCTGCCTGACAAACACTATTGTTAACTCCTGGAGTTCGGGCGCGTACACACATCACATCTCGTTAATGTGCTCCAGCCCCAAGTTTGGAGCTGCCATGAGAGAGAGAAACCTGGTGTGTGTGTGGTCGATTTAGAAAGTGAGATTTTCTTTTTTTATTTTCTTTTGTTTGTTGCTGTAGAGGAGATGTAATATTTGTGTTATACGCCATCCTGACATTTCAACCTGACCCACGTCTCTGCTGGGCCTTTATTTTATGTTTTTTCCCCCCAGTCATCATTACTCATCATTTGCACCCCTGGGACAATATGGATGGCTGGTGGGCAGTGACGCGCACACACACACACACACTAAGCTTATTGCATGCAATGATGAACAAATATTTTCCTCACCATGGGGAATTCTATTTAGTTGTGAAGTGAAATGAAAACAATCCACACACACAAAGATGAGCCAATATTCTCTTGACTGGGGGGAGCTGTGTTTAATAACTTATTGAGGGAAAGTGTTTCCATAGGTGGGCGGAGGCAACTCTTTCTCCGTGCGAACCGTGGGCGGGGATATTGGTGTCCTGAAGCGTCCACACAGATGGAGGGAGAGCAGAGGCAGGGAGAGCATGAGCCGCCGTGGTGGCAAGAGGTCCTGAGATTTATGAGCATGAGGCAGAGCTGATGAGACACAACACGGGGCATCATCACCAGCACAGCTGTACAGACTGTAAACAAGCATTTTACCTCCTTTCCCCGGCTCTAACCAGTCATCAAACGCCTCACAGTACAGTGCAGTATACAGTACGCGTGTGAATGTAGTAATTATCCCGTGGATCATTTTTTTGTCACGACATGCGACCTACAGCGTCCCGCCGCATCAAAGCGAGGAGGCAGGATTTGACAAGTGACGCAGAGGAAGCTTCAAAACTCCAACTCACCATGACTCATTGTTAACGGCCCCTGGGGCGGCCATGGCTGTCACTCAAAAGGCCTCCCAATCAATGCGACTTCAGCAGACATACTTGATTATCGCTTTAATGAGAAAGCCCCGATTGATTTCCATTAGTTTATCACGGGCCCGGACACCCCTGGGACCTGGTTTAATTTTCTTGGAATCCATTTTCCCTAAAGCTGGGTCATAACATGTCACTTATTGGTGAGTCATTGTTAGAGTCAATGGATCGGGATGACACGATTATTTCTGGGGAAGTTTGCGTAGTGATATAATATCAGAACACGCTAGAAATGCAAAAGTTTTGCGTCTTCAGCACTCCTGTGATATTCAGCAGGCACAGTATATGTTCAGATGCTGTCACTGCATTTATATTCCTCTAATTATCTCTGGGGAGGGATCCTTTTTAAAACAGCCATTCGCACACCCATTACAGAGATACTGCAGCTACATAAAATACTTTGCTTTAAATATTAACTTGTATTGATACAAATGTAATAATTTGGTTATTAGTCAACAGTTGGTCCAGCAGTCACAGTAACACTCATTTGGACCATTTGTGTCACAATCAGATGATTGTGACATTGTCGGACACTTTGCAGTCATCCCAAACAAAAAGCACGCTGTTGTAAATTTAAAGCACGACTGCTCATAATGAGAACTGCTTGTGGGATGGTGATCTCTCCCTTGTTGGACCAGGGGAGACTGTGCCAGTTAATTTCGCTAACGTCTGGTGTTCACTCTTGTGTGGAGGTGAGACTGTGGGACGGGTGCCACACTATGAATGTCTTCCAGGAGAGAGTGTCTGAAAATGAGCCATTCAGATTCAAACGGTATTGAAAATCTTCCCCAAGGAGGAGCTGGATTTGTAGTCCTTCTCTGAGCGTGGCCCCATTAGGTGTAATCACTACTGCCTCTCTCTTGTTCAGGCATCGGCTCTCACAAATGACTTTCTAACTTTTCCATACAGTCACCGTTCATATGGAGTGAATCCAAGAGCTTCACTGTGAGGCTGGAGCAAATCGGGCGGGAACGAGGTAGACCGAGATGTCCCCTAAGGTCAGGGTTTAGTCCATTGCTCATGAGTGCACATGCCTTTAATGTGTTCATAACAAATGCAACGTTATATTTTTACACAGTAAAAAACCAAGCCTTGACTCTGCTGTAGCTTCCTGAGCTCAGCCCAACACAAAGCACATACAAGTACTTTCCAGAAGGTTAATAGCTCACCTACTCTATTTCTGGCAGCTTTATCACACTATTATTATTATTATTATTATCACACTATTATTGCTATTGTTTCCGTGGCTTCCCTGCGTCTTTTATTCAGCTTGCAATCAGGAGCTAATCGCGGCCGAGCTGATCTCGACGGTCGACAGCTGCCTATTAAACCACGACATCTTGTTTTCTGCCTCCATGTGTGTTCGAATCCTGCAGATGTCATCATGTGTGAGATGTCGGCTCTGGAGTTATTTAAAGGCACCTTTGACGGAACTGATGACTAATTATCCAGTCGTTATAGGTAATGAGGGATTGATTACGTTTTCTTGCCCGGCAAAGTCCCCAGATAATATATTATACTTCCTGTCACCACAGCCCCCCCCGCCCCCCCCCTCGCTTACAGCAGTGAGGTATAGCCCACATATCATCTCCCATCGTCGGCAGGAGCGCCCCAATTGAGTCCCGGACACAAAAATGACTGCAGCAGGCATTCATTTACACTATAGCTGCCCTGTCTGCATACATATGCATCCACAATGCACGTACGCACATGTGGGTGTGCATTCATCTCGCATCTCTGGGAACATTACGTGTCTTCCTGCAGCATCACCACAGCCACAGTGCAGACAGCTGGTGAGTTAGAGGGCTTGCAGTCAGACCTCTGAGTGCTCGCTGCCTCCTCCTCCTCCTCCTCTTTATCCATCAGCGCTGAGAAAGAGGGATGTGAGTTTGTCTTTTTCACTCAGATTTATTGAAATGATAGACACTCCACTGCCTGCTCGTGGCAGCATTTTGAACTATGGGCTGCAGACACAGGATTGAGGAAAATGTTGCATGAGCTCCAAGTGTAAACACTGTGCAACATGCAGACGTGCACTGGTTTCAGTGCATGAAGGTAAAGCTTCCTAATTAGCCTCCTGATGCAAAGTGAACGGTTTTCCCCGCCACATTAAAAACCCATGACACTCACGCTCCTCTCATGGGAATGATGCTTGAACTTATGATGCATTCATTTACATACAGTTTCACCTCCGGCGCTACAGCTACACCTATCATAGGTGGCTGAGGCCCGACAAGCTGGTGGGTGATGTGGGGATGTTAGCAGCACCAAGGACAGCTGGCCTGAGGAAGACTAGTTAATAAGCTTCAGCCGCGCTGGACGAAGAGTAAAATGTATGCAATGTATTGATGTGTTTGTGCAGGTTCATTTGGTTATCTCTGTAGTACGGGAAGAATTATGGGAAGGAGTATTTATAACATGAAGTTATTTTTTGCTTCTTACTTCTATTCTTACTCAGTAATTTCTGCTCAGCCTTCAGTTTTTCATTTTTCCCTCATGAATTCACAAAAAAAAAAAAAAAAACAACACTCCTTGTTGTCTCTTGACCTGAAAGAACCAAAATTGATTCTATCTTTTCCACCATGTGGAGTGAAAATAAATCCCACACTGCAACTTTTCTACCTTTCTCACTTCGAAAAAGACTCAACCATATAGAGGTGCTGCGAGGAGCTTAGGCCACAATGGCAACACTAAAAAGAGATGACACAGAGATGGCACAGCAGGGACAGGTTTGCTGTTTCCATGGTTATTAATGACGATTCGCTTGTGCTGGATGGATCAGAGTGTTTTCTCATTGTGCAGCTTCATATGCATGAAGGTCCACTCTGGAAATTACCAGATGTAACTGTGTGAGTTTGACATGATGTCTGTTCCCTTTTGTATCTTCAGTTGTCGTCTGAAATCCTTGCTAACTCTGTAGTAAAGCTCTATACTTTAAACAGCTTCTAATTGGGAGTTACATTATCATAATTGCTGCCATCCCTCTCCTCTCCCAGGGTAATCTTGTTCTCTAAACAACGTCTGCTGTGATCTCTCCTCCTCCCTCTGCGTTCTCTCAGGATGTTTGTTGTTGCTGAGGAGGAAGAGGAGGATGTCGTCCTCTTGGTGACACCTAAAGGAGGGTGACCCCCTGTCTTCAATAGCCATCCGGCCGGTCCCAACCAATCACGGAGCAGGTTGGATTGAGGGGCATGTCTAGATAACCTGTCTGCTGTAATCAGGGTCCTGACACTGAACACGGGCAACCTTGACTCCTCCCCCACCCTCCACTGGCCCCATCACACGCTACTGTAGCCCACGAGTGAGCGTCTGAGTAATGGTGGGAGACGTCCGTCTGTCTACATACAAAACATCCGCGATGTTCAAAGTGAGGATTTCTCTGATATAATTACAGAACTAGAATAGAATAAGTGCTTGACTGATGATTGAACACCTCAAGTCTTTTCTACTGAAAACACAAAATGTCAATCATTTACTCAATAGAGGTTGCTGGCAGACACTGAGCTATACGTTTTTATGCCGCAACACGTCATGAGTGTTGCATAACTGAGCACAGCACACTGAGATAAGGTCTCTGTGCAGCTGCAGACTTGTTTTTCACAAGCAGAAACCCACTGGGTGGAAACGCTTTCAATAAAAACAGGAGTGAAACATTGCCAAGGTTAGGCATATTTTGTTTGGTCTAGAACTGACTTTTTACATCATTTGAATAACAAATGATTGGAATTAAAAATTGTACAATGTCACAATATCCCTGAGTCGTGTTGCTCTGCCCATTAGCTGATCATTTGGTCTGAAATATTAGTTTGCTGTTTGTGTCTCTCAGGGTCCAGATGATTATTTATGCTGGAAGAATTTAATAGCCGTTTTCTTCACCTTTTCTTCCCATGACTTTGGGACTGACTTCAAACTATTCTATTAAACCTTTCATCAAAGGATTTTATCAGAAAAAAAAAAACGGAAAGTCATCATTTTCACTGTTTTGTCATTTTCCACTTACATTCTTAATCAGTCACTGGATACAAGATGTTAAAAATGTCACAACATAAAACAAATACTAATTTCTCAGACACCAATAGAAGATCAATGTATTGTGTTTTCTTAAAAAAGGTGTTTGTTTGTGAATGTTTTGAGCCTAAGAATAACTAAAACTCCTCATAAGTTATCATAATTAGCAAACCTAAAGAAATTAACTCCGCTGTACATTTACTTGAAGATCAAACCTGCGTAATCTGGGTATTTTCTACAGAGGTACAATGCTGGAGCTGGAGCTGGGCTGTGGAATGTATTTCTCCTCCAGTGTGTGAGTCGGTCGGACTGAGTCAGTCCTCTGCCCTTTGTGCGTGAGACACAGTGTCCTGATCTTTCTGCTCCTCATCCTCAGCCCACAGCCAGCTCTCATTACAACACAGCGCTCGCAGGGTCTGAACTCCACTCCGACAGAGAGGTCACACTTCATGAGAGCGTGTTCCGGTTGATGTTTCTCAGCTAAATACTCACATACAATTGCTATGGTTGGATTTCTTCTTTTACTTTCTGAAGGCAGTCGATTAATACACAGAATATCAGATTCCCGGGTAATTGGCCGAGCATGATACCGGACCAGTGCGTCTCACTTTGCTTCACGATGACGGGTTTCATCCTTGATATGTGGTGAGTCGGTGTGTGGCGCGATTAGATGGATTTCAATCTTGGAAAGGTTGAAGCCACAGAAATCTGTCGAAAAGGTTAACAACGAGGACAGCGTGTCCTTAATTTGTGACTGCAGGGTCTGATGCTTCTCTCTCCGACATCAACCATGGTCACTGAGAGAAGGAACAGCTAGAAACAGCCATTTTCTGTCCACCCACTGTGCTCGGCATGGACTGTATTGATTTCTGCTCCAGTAGGCGAGAGTGAACTCCCACAAAATGAATGACCAATAGAAAAGAATATGTTTTGGGATGATTGAGGGCAAGGGAGACCGGCCTCAGCACTGGGTCGGTGGAGCGGCTCAACGAAAGTGCACCGTCCTGTTCAATTAGAAATTAATCTACAACCCCACCCTCACCACTCGCCTAAAAGAAAAATCCACCCTGTTAAACAGACATAAAAAGCCATAGAACCACTGAATCATAGCAATTTAAGGAGGCATGAAAACTGTGGGCACCCCAACTGAAGACAAGTGTAACAATAACCTCATTAAAACAACCTTTTTCCTATTCCTGTTCATATTTCCTCAATTTATGCATTCATCCATTATCTTCTGCCTGTCTGGGTTTGGGTAGGAGCCAACCAAGTTCGGCATTCCCATGTTAGTCTTCTGAGCCACGCGTTCCTGCTCTTCCTGTAGGGTACTGAAGCATTTCCAGGCCAGCTGGGGTATACTACGTGCCATGAGGTCTCGCAACAGTTGGGCATGCCCCGCAAACCTCAAACAGAAGGCGCCAGGAGCAACCTCAACTGGCTCCTCTTTGACATGAGAGAGCAGTGGATCTGAACTCCTCACCCCGTGGACGTCCAGGCTGGAGGAAGCTCATATCAGCCACTTGGATAATTCTGTCAGTCCCACCCTGAGCTTGTAACGAAAGGAACGACTTCAATTTGATCAGATTATATTTCCCAGAAATACAGTTAGGGCTCCCTGCATGCATTAGGCCTCCATGGCAAATAGCACAGCTTTGAAATACTTCTCCAGTCATCTTTGCTAAAGGCTTCTTTAGGATTCTTCGCCAACGTTGAATGCAATCCTCGGATGTTGAGTCTATCAACAGATCTTTAATGATCTTTATGTCGGGGGACGACGGTCGCCATGGCAAATGTCTTTTACATTACTATAGCAGCTGTTCCTAAAAGGCTTCCTCTCCGCCTTCCTCTGCTTCGAACAGCACTTATTGAAATTCACAGAAGGCGAGGCAGCAGCAGCAGCCCGGGCTGCTGATTGTTGAGGAATCAGACTATTCAAAAAGCTTGGGAATTTGCATTACCTGGCATTTTGTAAAAATGACTTTGAATGTAAAATAGCTCAATCAAACCTGCTGTGGTGCCCAAACGTTTGTATGGCGCTCTTTTCCCCTTTTCACTCAGAATGTGCATGTTGTTGATGCATCTATGTCTGTATTTATTATTTTGTATTATTATTATGATTATTATTTCATTTTCATTGTCTGTCTTCACTCTATTCGGCTCTGGGAGCGACATGTTGAGTGGGTTGCTTTTGATTTTAGATTATTGAATGTGCAATGTGTCCACATTTTAACAGGAATTAACTGTGGCATTTAATCAACAAATGAAAAACCCGTATCATAACGTAACCTCAATGACAGACTATTCTTGCTTCAGTGGACACTGTAAAGTGAAAACATCTTGTTGGCGTATGAGCTACAAATGAGCCAGGAAATATCAAAGAGTGACTTATCGTGTGGGAACACGCTGGTTCCATTACTTTACATGCAGAGAACAGCAGGTCCATCAAAGCACAGGATAAGGCTTCACGTAGAACACATGCATATCTGATTTCTATGTTATTCCATAGGGATTAGGAAGCCTCAATGGAGAGGGAGAACATGAAATTCATTATGCTGTAGTTGAAGGACCCGTCCTTACCACCAGTCACTCTGCCTGTTTCGTGAACCTCTCTCCTGTATTTTCCTTCCTCACCTCTCCACTCCTGTTCATCTCTATTCTCGCTCCTGTTCCAGCCCACTCATTCAGTCTGATACTTAAACAGAGGAAACATTGGGCATTGTTCAGAGACGCAGCGCCCCAATCGGTCCTGACACACACACACACACATAAACACAGCCCCACTGTGACGGGGGCGAGGAGCCGCTGTGCCCTCCGCTCCCCCTGCCACTAACCTGCTCGTGTGCAAATCCAAACGTCAGCTTCCTTTTTCCTCAAAGGCGACGTCGGCTCGGGGAATGAGTGGGCTCTTTAAATCAGGTAATTGTTTTTGGCAAATCGTTTTATTTACTAACTATATCAAGGGCACTTAGTAAAAAACTCTTCATATATATTTGTTCACACTCCTCTTTTCTTATTGCAGTGTTTGCTCCCACACATGTTGTCTGTTTTCAGACATGGGTAATAATGTGTGTGTGTGTGAATGAAAATGAAATGAACTCAGACTGACTTTTTTTTTTTTTTAAACAAATCATGGGAATCTTTATTAAGTGAAAAATTTCAATCATTCTTGAAAGTCAATTATCATAATTAATTATAATTATCTTGACGTGTTCTCCTAAAACCATTTCCCATTTCCCTTGACTTTTTTAATGCGCTGATTAGATTTCCACTGAAAACTTCATCAGGTTCAGCTGCTGAGTGGAGCTGCTGTTCAATTATAACCTCAATTGAAAGTCAATGCAAAAGAACTCATTCATAAAACAGAACCAATATATTCAGAGAATTACCTTCAGGTAATTTAATTACAATGTTGTAAAGAGGACTTAATACTCTCTCTCTCTCATATACACACACATCTTTGTAGCAGAACCAAAAGCCCAGTTGTATACCATTTGCTTCCCCTCATCAATAAACTGGATTAATGTAATTTTCTCTCTCACAACCACGCTCATTGTGATCTATCAAACCATATATCACCGCATCAATTCCCCTCCCCTGGTGCTGCAGCAGACAGGTGATGAAGTTTGGGCTCACTCATAATCGTATTATTGCAGTATTTCCCTGCTCTGGATCAAGGCCAGAGCACATAATACGCAAATAAAACAGGAGAGGGGAAGGAGCCTGCGCCACCCTGGTTCTCTCCTCTCACGCAGCTCCGATGGATAAAGATGAAAGATAGTCCTTGACATTTAATGACCATGCAGAAGATTCATATTAAATGAAATGGTTAAATTCTCAGCAGTTTCAAGGAGAAATGCCAAACCTGCAGCTGGTGCACAACAAGCTAGGACCAGGAGTCCAACCGGGGAATCATGCGGCCTTTATTAACTCTTCATTCAACAGACACTTGATTTCAATTGGAATTCTGTCGCAGTCGAAGTCAGGGTTCAGAAATTACACTAAATAAGTAAGCTAAATATTTGGTTAAGGAGAGAAACGTGTAAGGAGCTGATTCTGAACTGAGGGTCCCACATAAACTCAGCTGTGAGGGTATGGCAGGAGGATATTTCTTGCAATAGGAAGTTATACGATTACAGAAATGAGTAAGACTTATATTTTATGTAGGGTCGTATGACATACACTTGTGAGAGAAACGGCATAAATTGGGGTCAGCAGTGCAAACTGATAATTATGTGCTGTGTGAGTTACATGGAGGGGAATCTGACCTCGGGGGTCATGTGCAATCTGGACAGGAAAGATATAGACAGACGAAGAACAGTCGGAGAGCCACTGTATTCGCACCCGACAGAAAGAGAAGAAGAGGAGGTGCACGGCCACTCCCTGGACTGGAGGCTGTGATTCGGACAGTGTACACTTAGGCGGAGACAGACCCACTAATCCTCAGTGGAAGGCAAAGATAGGAATAGAGGAGCAGGTGCAGACGGACAAATGAGAGACGGAACTAAACACATGACGGGGCATCACTCAGGCAGAGTGAGAGGAGAAAGGTGTGGGGCAGGGCTGTGGATTTACTGTGGTTTAGATGTCATCTGCTGAGGTTACTGTTGCAGCGCTGGCAGAGGCAGTGATCACAGCTCAATCAGCCCGGGCTCCAGCCGACTGTCACTGCCAGGGACCAGCCATTCGTTATGGCACTCCAAATGGATCTCTGGGCCGAGCGGCAACCATAAATTTCCATTACCCCTCCCTTTCATCTCCTCTCATCTCTTTCCTTCTCCCTTCTCTTTCTGTTGTTTTTCTCTTGAATTCAAGCTCACCTCCTTGGTTTCTTTCTTTCTTTTTCTGTTCTACATTATTCATCTCAGTTTGATGCAGTAGATTCATAGAACTGCGGAAAAAAGAAAAGACGAAGGAAAAAGGTGGAAGCTGAAGCATTTGGATGGAAATGCATTGTCTCTGTGAGGCTCCCAGGAGGCTTCAGTGAGCAGTCAATATGTTATAACCAGGATGTAAGGACTGAGCAGCCTGGGTGTGTGAGGCCGCTCCTGAAAGAATGTTCAGGTAAATCACATGAGCTCATCACTCCAGGGAGAGTGATCCTGTGTGCTCATCAGAAACCTATATATCCTTCCTTTAACTGTGTGTGTGTGTGTGTGAACATGCATGCGTGTCAGAGGCTGCTACATCTAGGGACACATTTCTGGCTGATTATTATTATTCTGGGAAAAAAAGGATGTGTCCCCAATTGGGACAAATCTTTAGGTCACTGGTTGAGTCTAAATAGGATGTGGTTTGGATTTGGATAAATCCCAAAATAATGACTGGAACGTGTCCCCATATGTGATCTGTGTACATAGCTGTACTAGGCTCAGTTGTGATGGTTCAGAGTGTGTGTGTGTGTGTGTGTGTGTGTGTGTCCTTTCAGACCATTCCAAACAATATCTCATCAGAAGACACGTTAACATAACAAATGTGACACATGCAAATGTTTCCATGAGACAAACGTGCACACTGATGCACAAACACACACACACACACACACACACACACACAATCTGCGCACCGCGGGCGACTCCAGCCCTGAAGGACAGTTCTGCTCTGCTGCACGCTAACCCTTAACCCAGAAGAGTGTGAATCATAGTCCAGCAGTCAGGTCACTTAACCCTCTGTGACTCTGGCCGCACATACATTCAGACAGACAGACAGTGGGCTTCAGCTTGGCTCTATGTATAGTCTTTTATGTCCATGGGGCCGTTTCGAGAAGATGAGAGGTGGCATCTCTTTATTTAGTTCAATTTATGTACATTTTGTTCAGAGCTGTGGATAAGTCAAACACCAATTCTGCTTCTTCTTTTAAGAGATATTATGTTATCTGCTGATAAAATATAATTAATAGTATAGTATTATTTTAGAAATGCAGACTTCAGTTGCAGCTAAAATATTCTTTGAAAAAGATGTGCTAATATCTTTTTAAAGGGTGTAAAGTTTATGTTTATGTGTTGAAGAAAACGTGATGACTAATCAATTAAAGTCTTTAATTTGACAAAAGAAAAAGCAAAGTTAAGGTCAAAAAGCTAAAATTGGATATAACTAACAGGTATGGGCCACTTTTGGGGAAAAAAATGAAGGTCATGTTATCAGCAGAATAAAGTTAATAAAATTGAACATTTAAGACAATAAAGTCTTTAAAAAGTAAATCTAAACAGAATTCTAAAGAGAGGAGGACAGGGTCAGGAAAAATAAAGCTGATGTAGCACTCATGACAGTACTCATTACTAACTTAGAAACGTGTTTTCAGCAGAATGTGTATGTTTAAATAATCGAAAGCTTGTCTTGCACTTCCACTCGTCCACAGCGAACATGAACTCTGACTGGATCATCTCACATGCAGGGGTCTCGCTGAGTCAGACGGTCTGTCCGGCCGACGGAGGCTTTCACGTTTCCATGCAGCGAGGCCGGCGTCCACGCACGGCTCTGAGTCACGTTTACACGTAGCCCCTGAAGAGGAACTGTTCATTCTGTCTAGCTGGGAAACATCTCTCCAGGGATGTGACCTTAGTTGCTGATGAACACTCTGACCTTTGCATCACATTGTCTGTTTACACATCACGTACCGCTCAGCAGTATGACATTACAGTCTTAACAACTACTGAAGCAGCTGTGCACACACTCTTCTAGGACCCGCTGATACGATTTCAACATGGACATGAAAGTTACTGTCAAAGAAACATATGATCAGAAATGCTCAATGCAGCACAATTCCCCTTATCTGCCTTTGCACCACCTGTCCACTAGGGGCCCTCAGTGAGTTCTCACCCCACCTTGTGCTGCGTGACGCATCTCCAACCTCAGTGGATTTATGACATGCTGTAGCAAAGACAGAGACATGTGGGTGTGCCATTAGCATATCTGCAATAACAGAACGGGAAGTTAAAGAGAAATTGTTCCAGAAATGAATAATGCATTCTCTCACCACACTCCTCAGTTAAACACATTCTGAAGTCTGGAGGTTAGCGAGTAGACGCATATCACAGTAAATCAGATGTGCTCTAAGACAAATTTAATGAGTATCTCATGGAGCATCCGGCCTCAGAAGGCCCGATGTTAAACACCCTCTCCTCTCTGGAGGATGCTGCACAGGCGACGACGCCTCACAGTCACTAAAATAGTTGGACACAGTCTCTAATTGAACAATGCATGTGAATACATATTACAAGCACCACAGACAACTTAAATTAAGACAACAATGGATGTCTGTGAGGAATGAATGGCCCCTATTTATAAAGCACTTTGTCTATGAGAAGGGACAATTGTGGGGATCGGTGTCTTTTCCAAGGACACATAGACATTTGGAACAGAGAGGACTGGAATTGAGCCACTGACTGTCCGATTAGTGGACAACCCCCTCAACCTGGTGTCTGAGAGTGTAGTGCTCAAGGACTGTCCAGATTTCAGGATCAGTCTATTTAGAGCCTGTTGTGTGTAAAGGTCAACCTCCTAAACTCAATGAATCAATCAATGAAATTCTATTTGCATACAGCCCATTTTCACACATGGCAGTCTTCGGAAGGGTTCAACAAGCTGCGACATTCTCTGTCCTTAACCCTCAACGTGCTGAGGGAACATGTCATCTCATGTCTAGTAACCAAGTGTCAGATAAAGATGGCAGACTATGGCACGTTAAATCAGAGTGACACTTCTCTGTGGCTCAACAATAATCCTGTTTCATTCTGTGGTAACAGAATGATTTAATTGAGTGGAGTGGCTACGACATCATCTCTGAACTGAAACAGTTAAACAGCCTTTCCATCATTTTCTTTGCTTTCTTTCTTTGCTGAACCTGTTTGTGGGAGCCGAGAACTCAGCCGCCTGCTTGTCCTGCCTCTCGGAGGAAACCGGGCAAAGCTGATTAACGTAATGAGAGAACGCATCAGTCACTAATTATCCCAGTCATTACAATACATTACAAAGTTTGGTTTGAGGTTACATGCGTTATTAGCTGGGGCCAAGATAAGTTAAGCAAAGTTGGAACACAGAGCCGTTGGGATTTTTTTTTTTTGTATCTTGTTTATTGCCATTCCTTATTACTATTCATATTTTGTTTGTATTCGCTCCCATGATGTGTCTTGACATACAGTATCTGCCTCAGCCCTTGAACAAGGGCCAGGCATTTTACAAGTTTAATTTAGAAAAAGAAAAAGTTCAATAAAACTGAAATAACCACATTATCTGTTCTACTGGAGTAAAGGCATGAAAGTGCTTGCTTTTAAATACTTGCCAAACGTTGAGCCAATTCCCTGATGTCACTACTAGATTATTAACTGTGAAGAATAGAACAGATGTTTGCTGATGTTCGTAGTGAGGTAAAACTAAGTTAAGATACATGCAACTGTACAATGTTCATTTCAGGAAATACGCTTCATCACATCCCACCACTGCTGTGCAGGCTATAAACTTTGCCTCAGAGACAGTCATGGGAAATTTGGTTGTCATGGCTTAATAGACACAGTTTGACTGGTGCCATTCATTGTATCTCTCAGAGAGCTGATTCCAAATGGAAAGTCCGATCCAATTAGTCGTTTGGTTTGTTAGATGTTCCTCACATAAGGTCAGAGAGAGAGAGAGAGAGAGAGACAGAGAGTTAAACCCAGTGATGGAGCTCATGCTGCAGTGGAGGGGCCCCAGCTGTCAGAGCACAAGCAGAGAAGTGATCTTTTCAAGCAGCTCTTCTCCCGGAAAATGACTCCTTTCTCTCCGGGTTGGTGCTATTAAATATTCCTGTCAGTGAGCTCCAGCAGCTCTACACAGGTGGAGCAGTCTTTAATAAACCCAGGACCAAGGGTAGGAAGTAACAAAGCACAAACACTGTACTGCAGTGGATTTTTCAGATGCGTGTGCTTTACATGAGGTGCAGCACATGAGCACCCAGCTCTCTGCCGCTGCTTGGCCCCTTAATTACTGTGTAAAGGTCAAGACAGGCAGCTCTGAATATCCTATCTGCCGGGACGTTTGAAAGCGGCCCAGGTGAGCACTCCGTGATGACAATCAATCACAGGTCACATGGGACGGGCCCCCGAGCTCTGGCCCGCTGCCGCGCCATTCACATAAACCACCGTGCTACAGGGCTAAAAGACGCTTTCACTCCCTCGGTCCTAAGCGTATAGCGATTTCTCTCTGGCAGAGCATTTCCTGATTTATATCAGCATGTTAGCTTGTCACTCGAAGCGCATTACATTTGCAATCAAGAGACAGCCAGCGGATATATGGTAATGGGCCAGCATCAGTCGGAGCCTGCCAGCCACTGCATCCTGTGGTCTTAAAACAAATCCCACTCCTGAATACACGGTGACAGTTGTGAACTCTCTGTTGATGTCCACTTTATTCCAGGAGTTATTGTGTGATTAGCTGCGCTTAAGGGGTTTTATGCCTTCGCCCGTGTTCATTTGGTTTGATGGTTTGTTTGTTTGTTTGTCCAATTAACATAAAAATGTGTATTAACACATTCAACCTTGGTGGGCAGAGCCAGGAATGATTTTTTTTTTACTTCCTCGATACAGCAATATGGAACATATTTCTGCATTTTTATTGAGCTCACAATATTATTCATGAGTGTAATGAAAAAACAGGCTTGCACAGTGACGTTTGGTGCAGATCCAAGTAAAAATCTAGGTCTAGCGAATTTAAATGGGTTTTCATTAGGGCACTGCTTGGCCTTGGTTGAGGTAATACTCCACGTACCTTGAGTTCTGTGTTGTAACTGACTAAAAAAGGCAACAACCTACATTACCAGAAATCACTTCCCAGAAATATTAAATTTGTGAATGAATGTGGAGGTCCTTCACTACATTGTATTTTGGAAGTAGGCTTTTTCAGATAACTCATTAAGAGACACAATGATTAAGAGCTGGGTATGCAATGGAATCCTATGGTGGAAATGTACCAGAGGCACCAAATGTGGCTGTTTAAAGTCAGATTTCTTCTCCAGGGTGCAACCCTGCAACCAGTTGATGCTCTGTCTTCTTGTGGGGCGTGTCGGTGATTTAAGAAACTGAGAACTGTCTTTAGCCTTCACTCTTTTCTGTCAAGGGCTTTTCTTAGACAGCAGGCCGATCAGTCAATCAGCGGTGAGTCTGTCAGACGGACAGGGAGGGGTAGCTGGAGGGGCTGGTCGGAGAGAAATAGCTCTTTAATTAATGAACAGGAACTCTTTATGTCTTTACCTTGACTTTCATAGAAACTTTGCTTTGCATAAGTTTCATGGCCAACATGCCGCCGCGCACGTTCACTGACAGCAACCCTGAAACTGGAAGAGTGCCACAAAATATATCCCAGTTTGAACCCTGAGGAAAAGCACACTATGTAAATGTATTCTAATTCGTAAAAGATCTTTGCAAACTCAGACTGAGACAACCTGACACAGCCTGATGAAACAACCCTGTTAAATAGCAAACATAAGCCGTGTCCAAATTCTCCATGTCTTCATAGGCTGCCCAGAGCATCTGTATTAAATAGAATGTAACGTAAATGGATGTGTGTGCCATCACTTTACGGTCATATATAACTAATTATTAAATACGATCATTTGCACTTATCTTCTTTTGATAGATATGAATATTATTTTGTGTCTTATATTTCCAAAGGAGGACTGATCATAGGTGTGTTATTTCGGCCAATGGACAGACAACGTGTGCGTGCACGTGCAAGCCAATCTCTGTTTAAGTCTGAAGACATATGGGTCAAGTTTCGAGGTTTCTTTATAAAACCTTGATTTAGTTGGCCAATAAGTTTCTGTTGGACAAAATTGAAATGTGTGCAGCCTAAATAATACATTGTGTTGGTGTAACAACCTGAAGTGGAGCTACAACCTACAACCAATCTCCGACACGACTCCCTGTGTTGCAGATTCTCCATATTTTCTATAGTGCAACACTAAAGAAAGATCATCATCACTGTGGGATCGTTGGCAAAAAAAAGAGTCATGGAAACACGTGATTTTCTCTCATTCATGTCCCAGCTCTGACATTTGATTCAGTTATGAGTAGTGACTAGGTGAATACAGTTATTTGGATATTCTTCTTTTCATGTCTGTTGGTCTTCATCTGTGTGAGTGGGTGGGAAGCTCAATGGGACAGCCTTACCCGGCCGGGCCCCTGACCTTGGAGGACTACCTTCTGGCAACAGATCTGTTTCCTGCATTGATTTTATTTTCATGCTCGGGTTATTTGGGTTTCAGCCCTGGAGTCGCAGCTCGGCTGCCACCAAGGTCAGCTGGGGAGACGAGGGATCCGTTTTAGTCGCCATCAATTTCTCACTGTAAGTAGATATAAATATGTTGTCTGAATCTCTTCATATCTCCACTTTATCTCCGGTTACTTCCACAGGCTCTACACTGACATTCTGCAATTTGTTTTCATTGAAGTTTGCATAAAATAAAATACAGCTCCATTCATTCATTCATTTTTACTATCAATTAAAGACCCTCACAAAATAAATTGGAACATTGGATACATACATGATATATACTGTATGTAGAATATATTACCTTCTCCTTTTAACTGAGGTTAGCTTACCTAAGCTAGGCTAAACTAAACTGTGTATGTGAATCTATTCAACCCAGGAATAGCTCGTATAAATCATCAAATGTAAAGATGTCTGCTTCGTAGGATGGACCAAAGATACTGATAATGAAATAAAATGTGTTTCAGGGAGGCTGGGCTCATTAACATTTGTTTTACATTCATCACATACATCACTTGGCTTTTTTTCCTTTTTCTTTTTTTTTCGAGACTGTAAACAACAGGATTTAATTTCAAGTCTCGGAGCAATGTGTGCTCTATCTGATCAATCCACAGGACTGTTTCTAATAAACATTCAGACAGATAGAGGTCATAATAATAATAATAATACTTCATGGTACTACTGCGTACTCTAAAAGTCACTTCAGCCTGTCGTTTTGTGCGACTCACAACGTGGCCCTGAAAATGCACGCTCATTGCACAAAGTGCACACAAGAAAACAAGGCTGCATGATTACCATAGCAAATGGAGGAGTAGACCTTCAGTGAGTAGGAACGAGGCCTGCGAGACAGTGAGTCAAACTCACACTATGTTAACACACAGACACACACACTGTGCTCTGTGAACATGGACATTAGTCTCATCTGGAGAGTCTGTGTTCTGAGAGAGAGACTGATGAAGACAGATTCTCCAACATGGACCACAACTGACCTTCCTGAGAATCCAATCTAATCTAAAGGATGATGTCCAGACCTTCCCCTCGCTATGTCTCCCAAATAAGGTCCACAGATTTAATAACACCAGCTGGAAGGACTGGTCTGGCAGTGGGCAATCTGACCTTAACCCACTCCCACCAAGAATCCCCAACATCAGCCACAACAGGCAAGATGCCCCCCCCCCCCCCCCCCCCCCCAGCTCCTCTGTCCAGGTGCCCCCCCCCCCGCGCGCGCGGTGCAGCTCCTCTGTCCTGTGGAGTCTAACCTCCAAAGAAAATGCTGCAGCAGCGTTTACACACTGACCAGAGACAAGACACTAAACACAGGGCAAAACGTTCCATGTCAAGTAAGGTCAGTTTTGTTTTATGTCCAAATTGTGAAATAAATAAATCAAACACTCCACAGCACAGCCTGCAGTCCCACTCTTAACGAGACTGACAAAGTGTCTCTGGTCTCTGTGTTTGTTGTAGCGCTGATATGTTTGGCCTCCAAAATCACTTATTGATCTTCTGTTTTGTAACAGAATCAGTCAAAACACCGTAGCCAGAGGACATGATCGATAGATTTTACACCGTGTCTATTGTAAACTGAAGTTTCCCATTGACCTGCGATTGAGCTCTTAAACAATAGTATCTCCCTCCATCATCAATTTTCCTGCCAGCGCCTCCATTCCAGGGTGGAGAGAGGCTGGAGTGATTCCCACCACACTCCGAACAAGGCGATTGAATCTAGCCTGACAAATTATTGAACATGATTGTCGGTGTGTGTGTGTGTGTTAGGGGAGCAGGGGGTGTAAAGTGACACATTGCTGACTAAGGCACAACAGCAAATGACGCTGCTTCAATAATTAACAAGGACCTAAACCTTCAATGTGCCCCCCCCCCATGAGCACACCCAGTTTTTATTCACCTAGAGGAATACATTTTACTGCATATGAATGGATCAGCCGAGCATCAGCACGGATGGGTACACACACATTTATATTCATGATAAACACAGACAGTCAAGCCTAGTTCATGTGCACACAATCTAAATACAGCCTGGTGGTCACAATGATCCCACAATTCTCCTCCTATCTGCACTCCCGCATGTGCACGTGTGTCACCAACAGATAGACGCGAGCATGGGGACACGTCCACAATGCTGTCTGTTTTAGTCTCGAGTCCACTGACTTCCCGGCATCAGAAGTCTGGCCTGAGAAGAAGCTGCTCAGAGACATGAGCTGAGCCGGATCAGTTATCTGAGGCTGCTCAGAGGAGCAGCAGGATTTCCACACAGGCCTTCTCATCACAGCAGGGTTGAAATAACATGCTGCCATCTACTGGACAGACGGAGTTAAGCCAGCTGCTTAACGGTGGGGGTTTTTTTTGTCTTCCTTTTAAAACATACATCTATTTCAAACATTATCCGATTTGAACCATGTATTCAGCATTAGTAGTCATGATGTGAGATTGAGGTCTTTTATAAAAAACAATGACTGCAGGTACAGTTTACACTCCTCATTGCCCACCCACCCACCCACTGTGAGCACGAGGCTGAAAATACATAAATTGGCGGCCAGTGGTGCGAAATGTGATCATCATCATGATCATCATAAAATAAAACAAAAATATTTCCAGGAAGGAGAAACTAACACGTATCAATACAACAAACAAAAGCTCTACCCAGAACTAAACAAATGTGACAGTTCATCATCTAAGGACAACAGAGCGATTACAGGGTAAACTAATGGTTAAAATACGTTTATATGCAGGTCACACAATCAATGTAGCTCATACCAGGATGAGATCAGAGTGTATAGTGTTTTTTAAAAATCATGAAAACATCAGCACTGGATAAGTGAGAGCGCAGTGATGATGTAATTATAGCTTTACACTCTACACTAATCAGAAGTTGCTGCAATGTCAGAATGGATACAGCAGAGGGCGGTGCAGCTCCACCCACAGATCAGGACCCAGCACAGAGACACATGCTGTGTTTACACATCCCTGTTGTGTTCATTTCATGTTACACTGGCATAAACAAGTTAAGATCAGGAAACACTACTGCCTTTTGATAGATTTGTATAAAGAAAAGAATGCATTAAGTTAGTTGACACACCTTAATACATAAAATGTACTATAATCAAAGAGCAGGAGTTTGTAGAAAGTCAGTATCATCACTCTGGACGGGTTCAATCTCTGTTTGGAACAATACACCGAGCCGGACAACGTGGAAATCCAAGCGCTCACTTTGTAACTGTGCACCAAGTGATTCTAACACACCATGTGCCATCAGCTATAGATACAAGTGAACGCTAGTGTTTAACCTATATTCATCCACTTAGAAGTCTGCTCCACCCATGGGAATCAAAGCTGTGCCCACTGTAAGTATGTTGTAACTGTCAGGGCCCATCACGTCAACCAGTGTAACCTATTATCAAGCAGATACTGTATGACGCAGACTCACGAGCCTCTTCTCTATAGTTCTAGTGACCTCCACGCACGCACACACACACACACACGTATATATATTTATATATACATAAACATGGGGAAACACACAAATAAAAATGTAAGTGTGCGCACAACAGCGCCAGGCGTGCTGACACTGGCACACGCCAAAAGGAAAAATCTTGGCCTGGCTAATGGAGTAAGGGAACCAGCACTCCCAGTGATGTCAACAGGCCAACACATACATACTCCCCCTCTTCCCTTCCTCTCTCTCTCTCTCTCTCTCAGTGGGGGAATGATTTTCTTTCATTTGATTTCTTTTCCTTTCACCCCCTTTGACGCTGAAAACGATACCCTTCTGAAGACAGGTCTTTGGCTCTCAGACCGGGTCAGGCCGCACGCTGACCACTGGAACTGGAAATGACATCATCACGGGCTGGGCTTGCTGAAGATGCCGAGGCCTCTGCAGAGACAGCGTGTGTATGAGTGTGTTTGTGTGTGTGTGTGTGTCGGGTTGGGGAGGGCAGTGCGGTCACAGGTGACTGTCATGTTTAATAATGATTATCACCATGCACCTGCGCCCCCACGCTAATTAACTGGACGCATATGCAAATGAGTCCGGGGATTTGGAAGCGTGGAGTGGCAGTGAGCGGTTGTTCAGCTGCTGGATTTGATTAGGGTAATGAACGGTCAGCGATGGAGGCGCCGGTGGTGGTAAAAGGAGGAGGGATGAAGGGGAAGAAGGATATTAGGGTGAGAGGGGAGGAAGGAAGGAGTATTAGAGAAAGAGGATGGAGGAGGAAGAGATATCAGTGACGGAACATAATGGGAACAGGTGGACGAGTGGCCTGTTGACTGGGGAGGGGCCTGATGTTGTGTTTGTGTGTTTAAATGCAACATCGCAGAACAGCGTGGGGGCATTTCCCAGTGAAAACCCTCCAGTTGCTCCTTCTTTATGTTGCTAATACAAATAATGAGACACTGCACTTTTTCATTATTTTTCACTGCATTTGAAGCGTCTACGTGAGATTGCATCATTTGTATTAGCACATACCCACACTTTCTTTCCCCGGTCTGTGCTCCATCTTCACCTAAAGTGAGCGGAGCACGGAACGAGAGGCAGACAAACGAAGAGTGAGCGCCTCTGAACCGCTTTCATTTATTCCGATGCATTCCAAACACGCATTCTATATCTCCATACTGTGATCTGGGCCGCGCATGCATACACACCTACCTCTAACAAAGCAAATTGCGGTTCATCCAACTCGATGGCCCCAATCTCAGTCGGGGGAGGCAGGCTCGTCACTCACACAGATAAGGGTGAATTAGGGTCTCGCTCTGGGTTTTACATTTCAATTTAGCCTCCGGCTTCAGAGCCATTAGGGGCCTAATCTAAAGCTTGGTCCACAGGGTTCTCTTTCCCCACCAATTGCAATATTGTTTTATTAACTTTCCAGTATGCTGGAATGAAACTCCAACAGATTCATTACTTCACATTAAGTTCATATTAGGGTTACTTGTGATAGGATGACCTCTTATTTAGGAATGCGCGAGCAGTCGGTGTTTGTGTATCGGCGTCGCCGTATCACCGCCTGCTTCATTTGAGCGAGAAGAACACAGAGTGTAATTGCAAGTTTCTTGAGATAGCGCTCAGAAGATCAGGTAGTGTTGCAGATTGTGTATAATTTCCAGATAAACTCCAACAAGCTTTACAGTCAGGAGCCTGAATGCTGGTGATGATTACAGCAGAAACACCAGAGGGAAAAAAAGTGTAAAATCTGCAGTAAACAGCAGAGGAGGGAACTACAACCTGAGCTTGTTACACGCAGTACTGGGCAAATTACTCAGAAGTTGTACAGCAAAACTAATTAGCCACATTATGTTCATTTAACGTTTCATCAAATGACCCCACAGAGAAAAATGAGCTGTACTGAACTGAGCTGAATTTCCCTTAAATCACGTTACGAGTGACGAGTTACTGCCTCGTGACTGCAACTGGCTCATGTATCTCACTGGGAGGTCACACTCACACGTATGCCGATGTGAAGCGAATGTCGTGGGTCAAAGTTCACCAAAGTCGAGCGCCTCGCCGAACCTTGCTGGGATTCGCCTCGCACAGGAAGCAAATGCTTTAATCGCCTCCTCACTCGCGCTGATTGGAAGCGAGGTCTGACACTGGAACGTTTGCGTACGTGTGGCTGGGCCCCGAGGCTGCTCTGTTTATGTAATCCTCCATGTGGGTGTACATGCATCAAACCAGCGGATACACATGTCAGAAGAAATCTTACGGTTTTGATGAAAGCGATCGGGCGCTTTAAACAGGTTTGCATCTTAATGTTTTCCTTCCTCGTTGAAGGGACATTTATGTCTAATCATGCAGACAAATAACCAAGCAATCAATTTGACTCTGGTGGAAACTGAATTAATCACTAACAACTAACACTCAACAACTGAGCTTTCTCATCCCTCCCGTGTCGGGGGTGGGATGTAAACATAGTGCATTATTATCATTTACTGGTATTTTTCATGATCACGCCATAACGTATATCTGTACATATCTGTACCTTCTTCCCCACAAAATTGTTTGTAATATTAATAGTTTAAAGTGATCAGTAAGCAGAGGAGAACTAAATCATTGATTGAGGGAACACTTGGCCCCGCCTACCCTGGTGCAGCAACACAAGGCCCTAGTGGACTGTTAAATTAAGGAATTGGATGGAATCTTACTTTTAAAACTTTTAATATATTTAAAAGCTCATACCTTCCTCCTTTCACTAAAGTTAATGTGGTCTTCTTACTTTTTACCTAAAATATTGAAATCTCTTGATGTGTACTTTATATAGTACACGTAGGCATGTGTTCTTTATCCAGCTGCAGGTAACCCTGAGGTTACCAGAAGCAGCAGGAATTAAAACTGTAACTCCAAATCACAGTAAAACACATGAATGCATTATTGTCCAAGACTGGTGATATTATCCAGGTGAGGGCTGGATGGCAGCTACCTGCCCACATTACCTGTGGCTAATCTGTCATGGACGAGCAAGAGGGGACGAAAGAACTCGGTCCAACACTTTCCTCTGTGACTCTCCCTCTGTGGCCTCTTCCCCTCTCCTCTTCACTCATCTGCTGTCTGAAGCTGTTACTATTTATCTGAACAACCATAACTACACACACTCAAATGCAGACAAGTCCACCCCCCCCCCCACACACACACGGACACCCCCACCCAGCTTTTTCCTACACAAGTCGGGTCAGTTTACCCTGCTCTGGGGTCTTTGGTGTGGCCTGTGTTCCTGAGCCATAGCTAGCAGCGGTGGAGGTGGGGGATGCTTGCCAACAACAGTGTGTGTGTGTGTGTGTGTGTGTGTAGGAAGGGAACATGTGGTAGTAATCTGGTTGTTTTACTGTCTGGCTCTGCTGGTGAAAGTGTTGGGCAGGGGCTACGAGCGGTCTGGATCGTGTCAGAAGCCGCCGGAGTCAGGTTACTCTGACAGACCCAGACTGGGAGAAAGTACAGTGGGGGAGAAGGGGAGAAACAGAGGAGAGGAAAAGAGAGAGAGAGAGACAGAGATGAGCAGTAAACAAGTGAGTGAGGGATGGGGCTGGAAAAGGTGGTGGACTTGTGAGAGCCAACCTTCTGACTTATTCTGTCCTCCCCCAGGAGGTTTTTTAATAATCTCAGAGTGTAAACGTGTGCAAAACTCTGTTATATGCATGTGTGTGTGTGTGTGTGTGTATTTGAACCTGAGCAAGAGGGCTCCAAAAGACGACCACTTGAACTAGCCCCAGCTGAGAAAACAAATGGCCTTGACTCCGTCTCGCCCTTCACTCCTCTTCTTCTCTCCTCATCCAATTTTCATCCTTTTTCCTCCACGATGGGCATTTAATCAAGTAAGGGAGCTAATCAAAGCCAGAGAAAGGCTCGTGAACCCTCAGCCATCTCCTCCTAATCCTAAAGCTCTGCTTCTCATTTGCCAGTGACCTAGAGGACCAGACTGGTCCACTGAACCCTTGCCACAGGGACACGAGGAGGAGTTGGAGAATTTAGCGGTTAGTGAGAGGTTATGCTGCGTGTACTTGAGTCTGTCCGCGTATATAAATCCATATTCTAAGTCGGGGGGTAAAATGAAACATCAACAAACCTCTTCAAGTGAAGAGTATAAAACAGGAAGAGGATGAGATGAATAGGGTTCAGGAATGAGGGAGTCAGGGGGAGAAGTGAGGAGGAGAGCGAAGGAGATGAGCAGGGAGGACGTAGAAGGCACACGGGGTCACGGGGGCTGAGGTGATAAGTCGCCTGCTGGGGAATTAATAGGGAGCAGATGGCGCTACCTTTACTTAATGTGGGGTTGTGGATACAACGGGAGAGATTTATCAGTCTGTATGTGAACCGCGTCTGCCGATGGCTGGCCGGCGGACTCCCCCACCTGAGAAGGATTTAGCACATTCTTGGTTCACTGTGAACCGGGACGTGTATGTGGAACAGCAGAACCTTACTGTCAGGGAGGGGGATTTAAAATAGTCAAAGTGTGTGTTTTTTTTTGCCATGATGAAATTAGGGTTTCTGAGGGGTTTGCTGTTGCTGCTTTGGATACACTCTCTGTTACTGAATTATGATTTGTAAATCCAGTGCACATAGGTACTGTTTTTATCCAGTTTCCAAGATATGATGTTGTTTTTTTGGATTTTTTATCGTTTCACTCCATGAAATCATGTCTCTCAGCGTAGATAATTAAACCCCGAGGAATTAGGAGTGAAGTCAAACTCAAGAGGACTCCATTCTACCATGTAGAATGGAGTTGTTTTGCTTTCAGAACAGTCTCCAAATGTCACAGCAAGAAGTAAACCAATCAAAGACTCCGTCAGCAATGAGGAGTTTCTGTTTTATCCCCAAGAGCCACTACAGTTTTCAGAAAATGGTTTGTCCGACTGACATGGTAACATCTTACCTAATCACAACAGCCATTTTTGGACATGAAAGGCTTCCTTCCATGACCTGTACCGCCGACTATGTAATGTCTTCCTCGACTTGACCAAAACCCAATTATTTCGGCGGATACAGTGGAGCAACCAGAGGCAGCTGAGTGGGCCTATCACTCTTATCACTTTAGTGATAATGGCTGTCACATAAAAAGATGACCTGCTGAACTCCACAAATGCCAGAGTGGCCCAATTAGCCACTATGCATTTCATACAATTTGCAAAGGCCAAATGTTCCCAAGCTGTAATTATGTACTCACAATGCCCACCTCGGGTGACCCGCCAACCAGTCTTGACGGTCTGTCCGTTGTAGAGGTCGCCGTGACATCGCTGGCAAAAACACAAAGAAAAAAAACGAGCCATGGGGTCTATCATTGTGTCCGTAATTGGTCAAGTTGTGCTTGTTACCTGGTGAATACATAATGGATAGTGCTGATTGCACTGAGAGAGGGATGAGGAAATGTCACAGAGGGGGATGTGTGGCTTTGAGTGGGATGCTGTTGGTTATGTCTACAATTTAACGAAACTGCCTCTTTCATCACCATGGATTAAATGGAACAAAATGTCATTGTACAACTATTTTGAGACCATGAAAACCTTTGATTTGCTCCTGGATGCAAAGGTTTGTCTGTCCCTGGATGACCAGAGCAGGATGATTACACAAGGTCCCAATCCTGCTCTCTGGTTTCAGGCACTTGAAAGGTGCCCTGCAACCAGGTATTCACAAACACTCTGACATACAGAGTCCGGAGGCGACTGTGCTGTATGTATCATCAGACCGTATATAAAGATGGACGACATGACGGCTCCACAAAAGTGAAGCCACAGGGTTTTGATTGCCACCTAGTGGCTGGCTGCAGAACTGGCCATGAATCCTGCCTCCTCCATGATGGCGAATATATATCTGTATTGGTTGTTTTTGTTGATGTACTTTGGTCCAGTAACTTTTGTTTTAGTAAGTTTGTTGAAAATCTAAATACATCAGTGAATCATCATGATTGACAGCTGAGCTGAGCTGACTCCTGTTTGCTTTGATGGCTTCATCTCTGGATGGTGAGTCAGTCTCTGGTAGACCTGGATATAAAAATCATTTCCTTTTCAGCAAGAAGGCAAACAAACACATTTCAAAAAAAACGTTAAACTAGTTAAAGCTAAAACCCATGAAGGATTCCTTTGCAGCAGACTGGAAACAGTACCTTCACCAGTTCAGTGAGATGACTTGTCGCAGTCTGTTCCAAGCTCTCCCGGTGCTTAGGTCCAGCAGTGTTCAGGAGATGCTGCTGTGAGGCAGGCCCTCCCTAATGTCTCCATTGCCTGCACCTGACCCCGGTAGCCAGCAGTGGCCAAATTTAGTTTGGAAACGTGCCACCATGGGAGCGCCGACAGGCCCATTAATCAGCAGGAGTCCCCCCCCCTTGCTCATCCTACGGGTCAGAGAGGGAGCAGCGTGTGCGCACACACACACACACAAGTGATACACACCTACCATCATTTTAAAGCATAGTTTACAATAACAAAGACATAACACGTACTGTCAAAAAAAATTATCGCTGAAACTTGAAAAGCACACTGACAGCACCTCTTCCATTCACCCCTGAACTACGTATCCTTAATCCCCCATCGCCTCCTTTACACACACACACACACAGCTGGTCACGGTCCTCCATCACTCCCAGTCTGTTCCGGTCTTATATCCCAGGTCTATTCTCTCAGTCTGAGCCAGGTTTTCTGGCAGCCTGGGGCCCCGGTCGTAGGGGTTATCCACACACAGCCACCCTTGGCTGACACTCTTGCGAGTGATGAACACATACGCAACACCACGCGTGCGAACAAAGGCAGGAGTACTGCGAATGACCCACAGAAAGATGAAAAGCACACACAGAACATCTGTAAAATATGATAGATCATACTGGTGGGTCAGAGAAGGAGAATCCGAAGTTTTTGGGAGAGCAGGACCGAAGTGAGGTGGGAGAAGAATACTTTAAATCTATGTGGTGCAAGGCCAGGCTGAATGTGACATTTATTACCATGACTGAGATGAACTCGGAGTGCTCTCGTCTCGGAAAACGCAAGAGACAGGGTTAGGATGTCCAACTTTGTAGAACTCCTCATATCATATATTTCTGGAAATTTAAAACGGAGCAGTCTCTGCGAAGCAGCAGCTAATTGACTTGTAATCAGTGTTTACTATCTCGCAATTAACGCTCAGAGACAATGAGATCAGAGGATGTGGCACCGGCGGAAGGCATTTATTGGGCTATATCCCCGAGGTGTGGGGAAAATGCCAGAAAGTAGCCGCAGAGAATGTGTCTGACAACTGGTAAGCATTTATATGCAGTGTCACTGGTGCACTTATCCTTTCTAATGTGAAACTCTGCGGGGAGATGAATGGTGGGATTGGGCGAGATTAATGAAGGTTACTGGAGTCCCCAGATGTTTCTGTGGTAATTAGAGGCCTTTGTTTATCAGGAAAACAAGTCACATCAAGAGCAAGGCATTCATTATGATTTTTCATAATCTTAATAATTCAAGTGTAGCTGCTTCATTTTGTTCCCAATTTATCATGCTAATGTTATGAATAAATCTACATAATTACAACTGCGGCTGTTGGATCCAGCCTGCGTTAGACTTTGAAAAAGTAACACACTGTATTTCTACTTTCAATCTTTTGACGCAGACTACTTCAAGCAAAGGGTCACAGTTCAAGAAACATAGAAAAACATAGGAACCCTTCAGAAAGTACATTGTTTTAGAGCTTTACCAACTTGCAAGGATGTTAATAATTAACCTTCCTCCACATTCACTCTGAGAAACTCGACTATTCAAGGACCAGCAAGCAGGGCGCTGGCAGCATCCTTTAAACATCCACTTGACGGATATTATGACATTGCTAAACACGTTGCACCAGATATCTTCATCCTCTTAAAGCACAGAAACCACTGGGAGTTCAGACGGAGCTGTTTAACTTTAGCTGAAACGAAATTCACAGTCCGGGTTTGATCTGCTTTTTTCTGATCTTTACAAGGTCATTCCAGCACAGCGTGTTGTCGGTGAGTTCAGCTGGACAGTGCTCGTTGCACTTTCTCTCGCCCCAATTGTCTTGTCAGAAATCAATTGGAGATCACAACGTGGTTTTGCAGCAGGAGGTCAGTTCTCACTACAGCGTAAATATTTCATCCCGGACTCACGTCAAGGGGCTTTTAAAGATGTGTGCTGGACCATGCTCCCTCCTCGCTGCCCTTTGAAAGTGACAGGGTTTGCATTTTAGCCCACTTCAGGACCAGGTTAAATCAATTAAAATCTATTATTCATATGGCAGCGCAGTGACCCCACTGAAAGCTCCTATAATTTTCAGAAGAAAAGAGAAGAAAAGGAACTGGCACTGAACTTTGGCTTCTGAAGTTTTCACGAGAAAACAGGAAGCATGCCAGCTTGTTTTAGACCTCGATGCTTGAAAAAATAAAATTGCTGCTGCTTGAAACGTGGTGTGCAAGGAGGGGACTTGAGTCACGTGCCGTGGAGTGTTTTTTCCTTAGATGCTCTTAGCCTTCACATGCTTGGTAAATGAATGCAGAGTTGTGTTGAAAGGGCTTTCATGATCTGGACCTCATGTGCATGTGCCGCACTCGTCCAAACGCTCATTTGGATAAAAATTGGCTCCACATTCCAGATTGCAGATAAATGGAGCCTCACTTAGGCTGGAACATATCATCTTTACCGCCGAGCTTAAAACCACCCTCACAAGGTCACTCCTTACAGCTGTAGTTGCACTCTCGAGCATGGCAAGCCTTCCCTTATTGTTCGACAAAGTGCAACCTCTTCTCCTCATCGTGAGGAAGATTTCCTGTTGCACAGGCAACCATATACGGCAGCTGTTTGGTCGGATAATGAGCAGAGAGGAGTCAGAAGGAGAGAAGTCATTAAGACCTGCTCACATATAATCATCCCCAACACCATCACCATCTCCCTGTCTCTTTTTTTTTTCCTGAGCGTCTCTCCCTTTCTCCTCTCCTTCTCTCTCTCTCAGATGAAAGGGCCTTTTCGGACTGCATGGCGAATGAAAATGATGGAGAGGCTGATAAAGAAAGAAAGAAGGCGAGATGAAAAGTGGTTTTGAAGTGGTTTGCCATATTAGTCGGCTTGCTCCCACTGACCTTCCAATTCAAGCAAACAATACGTTGACTCAAAGATTGGGTATTCATGGAGATGCAAGTGCTCCCGGAAACAAGGTAAAACATTAGAAGAGTGGACAGAGGGAGCAGAACATCGATATATAAGAATTGTTGTACTCTGAGAAATCTTCAAATGTACCGTCCTCTGGGCCTATCGCTTTAAGACAGGGGTCACCAAACATTATGATTCAGTCTGGAGGGCGGAGAAAAGTTTTGTATGTATCAGCACATGAGGCCTTTTTCGTTTATTAGCATTGAGCACAACAGAGAATTAGCCAAGTTATTGCTATGATAACTGGTGTTTTTTTATAAAGCTTTCAGTCAGTATTTAATTCAATAACAAATTAATTACATTAGCACATGTCAAGTATTGACAATAGATCAATACATAATGTATAAGAACATCTTTATCAAATCTTTTCAACAACTGTTAAAGTATTTCGGGACCACATTGCTGGGCCCTCTGACAGCGTTGCCGTCTCCAGAGCCCTGTGTGCTTTAAGCCTTAATGTAAACACAACACGGCCAGTATGAGCAGAGATATAACAACGTGTTTGTGTGCACGAACTCCCCATTTAATCAGATGCCTTGTTTACATGCAGGTGTCTCTTGCCTCGTAGCCCTCTGGGGCAGCGTCAGTAGGCGACCGCTGTAAATGGACTCTGACTATCGCTTAAGATGGCGTAACACATCAACCAATCACATGATCCTCTCCCCCTCATATCCTCTGGGCTCAGCTGGTACCATGGCATTATCAGAGGAGCAAAGCAGCCATTTATACAAACATACACACATACTGTACACACACACACACGCACACACCACCTCCCACTTCCCTCATATGTGGCTTCAGGGCCATTCCGGGAATGTCAAAGATGGTTTCACCCTTTGTATGTCTCCTCTTTCACCAATACTGAGCGATGGTGGCCTGCATGGTTTGAGATTGTCATGGCCCAGAAAAACCATTCTGGGTGACTAAAATGTAATAAGGCCATCGAGCCTCTGAGGGTGGAATCGGACGCCCAGTAGAGAATAGTGGTAAAATCCTGCACTGATGGTTGTCACTTACTGGAGTGTGAATTTCAAATTGGTGAAAAGAAGCCGAAAGATGTGGTGTTGGAATTTACAACGTAAACAGAAACAGACATATATGTTGTCTCAGAAAGTCTCCGATTCTCAGCCTCATTTAATTTCATCTCAAACCCGGTATGGCGAGGCTTGCTCTACTTAAAAGGTACTATCCACTTACCCCAGTAGAGTAAGCATATTGTTTCTATCTAATTGACACTAAGCTCATGGCTATTACCATGTCAACACTGGATTACTGCTGCCTTTGAGCCTGTGGAGTGGTTGACTTGGCCCACATTCAGGCCTTGTTTTCCTTTCCACTCTGTCGTCTGCTGCTCACACACACACAGTCGGACAAGCCTGCGTGCTCACATGCGCTCACACACAAAGCACTCCCTCCGTCTTCCTCACACGCACGCACACTCGGCCCGTCTTTCTTTCCATCCCCGTCCCGCTCCCGCACACACTCCCATGTAGACGCACACCCCATGTTCCAGCATGAGACAACTGTTCCAAGGCCAATTTCACCACCGCTGAAAGTCCCACTCTCCCAGAAGCCCTCCTGGTTCAGAGGCTAGCCCGGCTAGCGATTGGCCGGTCAGGGGCTAGTCTAGTTGGTGATTGGCCAGCGAAGGCCCCTGGTGCACAGTGACAGTAATTAGCACACGCCAACCATTAACAAACACAGATTAGGAATGAACCCGTATGGCACGCTGCCATCGCCGGGCTGTAGATGCATGTGTGTGAAGGGTGGTTTTCCCCTGTGTGTCTGAGCAGGTCTCATTTTTGTGGTTTGGGTTTGTCTGTATTCAAGACTTGGCACGTGCCAATGTGCTGCTGTCTCTTTTTTTTCCACTTGTGCGTTTATCCAACCTGCCAGCATGAGTGTATCAGTGCTGTGTGTGTGTTTGTGTACAGCCTCATTTCCTCTGTGCCTGCTGGTCAATTTTGGCATTTGGAAAGAAAGATGCTGTGCATTCCCCACGGCTCCATCGTTTCCTGCACTGAATTAGAGATGGGGCTATGATATGTGAAAATGATTTTTTAAACGGCACCAATCGCTGTTTTCTCTCCCTCTCTTCTTTTCACTCTCCCTCTCTCAGTACCCCCTACTCCCCCCACCCCTGGCTGCTGAATCCGCCCTGCTGTGTGCGCTTAATGAAAGATAAGAAGGGTCCTCCACCACTGACACTGAGCCACGGACCCTCAGAGGACTGTGCTAATCTGCTTGGCTCCTAATGGGGGCCACTTTGTGTCTGCCGAGGATCATTTCATATCAAACAAATTGTGTCCTGTGAAACCCATTACATTTTGGGCCCTTTGGAGATGCTTCGCCCTTAGCTGACACATAGAGGACGTCTTCGCCCTGACTTTTGATGCTGTAAATATTTCTTAAGATGGTCTTTATACCCGAGCATCTCTTCCCTCGTCAGAGATGGGCTTTATGCTTCTTCAGAACCTGCCCGCTCTTTCATTAACTGGGAATCGGCAGCGAGGGGGCTGGAACCAGCGAGAAGGAAAACAGAGGGATAAGAATGTGGGAAATGGAGGATGAAGGGATAACAGAGGGAGCGATGAAGGGTTAATGAACTCGGATTCTCATCTTACATGTATTCGGTTTCGTAATTGTCTCTCTGCATGCGGTCCTGCGACATACGCCACTGACGTCAGCAAATCAAATAGCAGTCGACCCAGGCATAAAAATCTTTTTTTATTTTATTTTTTTTATTTACATGTGACAGCGGCCTTGAGATTCTGTTATAAAATGTGCTGATGATGCAGGGCTCAGGAATCACAAGTTCGCTGCTGCGACTTGAAATGAGAGCTATTCAGTTTTAGCAGAAAATGCGGATAAAGGTGGTGTAAAAAAGCCATCATGAGGCGGAGTGAAAACACCATCACAGACAACATGCTCCTAATACATCTCCACTCGGCCCGTAGAGCTCGACTGCCATGGTAAGCAGCAGCAGCGGCGACACATGTATAGTAAATTTCTATTTGTATTGACAATAGTGTAATCTGCCGGGACAGTGTTGCCCCTTGTGCAGGTCATCACTCTTAATGTTTACGTTATGTGTCTGTCCGTATGCATGTGTGTGTGTGTGTTTCCGTGCACGCCGTCCAGTGTGCGCCTTTATGCGTGCTCGTGTCTCTGTGTGTATGCCATCAGTTCTGCAAGGGAGAAAACGGGGAGGGGGGAATAGAAAATGATCCGCGGCCGATACATATGAAACAGGAGGGCTCATACATAAACATAGCTCCAAGGCCCCGGGGCCAGGCAATCTACGAGGCAAATTGCTCACCAGTCAGCCATGGAGGCCGCACTGTTTACTATGCATGAGGTCTTGTGACATGCTTTCAAGCCGCCCCTAAAACAGGATGACTGGGCCGGTGCTAGGAAGGAGTTGGCTTTTTCTATCGCTATGGTATTCTTTTTCCCGTGAAAAATATGTAGTGGGTGGAGAAGGGATGATCTCTTTACTCTGTGGAGCTGTTGTATGTACAGTAGATGCTGCGTGAAAGGTGAAATGTGGGTGCGAGGATGCGCCCGCCTGTCTGCGTGTGTGTGACAGTGTGCTCATTCAGGTGTGAGGATGGAGTGAGGGGTTAGGGTCTGTGAGGGACTTCACTGATGTTTGGAGGCATTTTAGCCTTTATCCACAGCGGAGAGTAGAAGTGGAAACGTGGGGAGAGAAAGACGAGGTTTAACAAAAGCTCACGATCAGAGCTGAATGGTCAATGCTGCATTTCTACAGTCTGTATCTGCACCTTCAAGACAGCAGGGCAGCCCGTGTAATAGTACTGTGTGTGACGGACAATGTGGAGTAACGTGTCTGTTCTTACGAAGCTATAATAGCTGTAAAAAAAATAATATAATAACAATAATTGAACTGAAGGTGCAGCAAGATGTCATTAAATCATTAAATCCATGAAAGTCAGCTGGAAACATTCTTTCACTCAGGATTACTCTTCAATTTCCTTTTCCATGAGATAATAGGAGCGTGATTGAATAATTGCTTTCTTGTTAAAGCACAATTTTGGGATTTCTTAAATTTTGTGCAATTGAGTTATCGATGTTTGTGAATGAAAGCGAAAAAAGGGTGAACGCTTCCCATGCCAGGTAAACATGAATGAAACTGACTGAACAGGACGGCAGAACCGAATCCGGGAAAGAAGTTAACGTGTCGGCAGAGCCGCAGGCCAGGGCCCCAGCTGCTGCAGGCTGCGTTTACCAGCCTGGTATCCCAGGGGGAGCCCTCCTCAATTCAATTTCAATCTGCTCGACCTCCAGGGTCCAAGTTCAAGTTCAAAGTCAGGCAACCATGGCACCAACTGGAGAATTGCCCACCCACGAGTCACAGCCCAGAGTGGACTTATTTTAACTATAGATGAGATCAGGACAAATCCAATACCAGGCCTATTCAAATGTCCTTTATAAGAATGTCTTTCCGCCTCTGTGTGTGTGTGTGTGTGTGTGGAGGGCTGCAGGGGAGACTACTGTCACATTACAAACACCTTTACTGCCTCTCTCTCTCTCTTTCTTTCTGTCCACCTCCCTCTCTCTTTCTCCCTCTCTCAGGCTATAATTATGCTAATGGCATGTATATAGCTGTGGCCCCGGAGGCTTGGGGCGTATTGAAGGCTCCCAGGTCTTTCTCTCCTGTAACAGTATTAGGGTGCTATTGAAAAGCAGACGGCGGGTGAGAAGGGGGGCAGGATAGAGAGATAGCGCGGGGTGGCAAATGGGACATGACCACCGTGCTCTCTGTCACGACGCCGCCCATTGTCTGGCCAAAGAAAAGGGCCTCCGTCGCCACTGGGACAATAATAAAGGAGCAAGAATGGACTGTGCATATTAAACAACACAACGGAGTGCACAGACTAACCTGCATGGCCGCGATGAAGGGGGGAAGAGGGGGCGGGCGCAAAAAGGGGTGGGAGGGAGTGGTAGACAGAAAAAGAGTGGATGATGTGAAAAGGCACAAAATGAGGCTGAGGAACAGAGATAACTATAAAACACACGCTGGTGTTGTTTTGTTTCTTTAAAGAGATGACATCTGCTAATGTCATAGGTCTGCTTACAAAGGAGCCTCGAACTCCTGATGCCACTTCTGGGCCCTCGGCTGCTGATTCTGCAACTCACTGCAAATTGTCATTGGACGTTTAGTGTGATGGATTGTCTAAAAGCGACTTGACCTATTTCGCCGCATAGGGTGCTCACATTATCCAAAATGTTCCAACACTAAAAAAAAAAATCCCACATTTCATTCAAATTAAGAGGGCATTTCACAATTTGACAAAAAAAGAAATGGAAATACATGCTACATTGAATAATAGTTGTTTGGAGTGGGTAAAAAGTATTTTAAAATTAACTATTTAAAAAACAATCGGCACAAAGATCATTTTGTGTTTTGCATTGTAAGCTCATTACGAGGGGAAAGGACACAGGCTCAGCCATGTTAAAAACCAAAAAGAAATTGGTTTCCATCAGCTTGTCAGTTTGTACATGTGTTCAAAATGAATGCGCAAAAAATTATTTTAGCAAAGCATCCAAAGCACCAGGAAAATGAGCAAGGAATAAAAGAAAATTTGACTTTTTTCCTCACTTCTGCGACAAACAACATGAAGGAAAAACACTCAGTTAGCTCTTCTTTCCTTGTCTCAGATGGATGTCACTGCCACTTGCTGTATAACATGAATACCACTCTAACACCTAATTCATTAACATCAGCTATATTTTCAGTGGCAATGGTGGTGAGGGCAATAACTCCCATGATCCTACTCTGCTTCATGATTTCCTCAAACTAGGTCTTTTGTTATTATTTTTGATTGAGGGACTCCTCTACTGTTCGATCATCTCGATACTTTGTCTTCTCCTTAACTTAATGGGATTTGGTTATTCATGAATCTTTCGCAGAAAATGATGAATTATCTCTGTGGTGAATAATGCGTAAATATAATGGATTTCCATATGCTCTATAATCAGTGTTTGGTGCTAACAATTCTTTTTAATGGCCTAAACATGGTATTAATGAGGTAATAACAATGTGTTTTTTTGCCATGGGTGTATTCTGGAAATGCTCTGGCCCACATTGTGGTAGAGGGATGATTCTCCACTTCAATAATTTATCACAAGATGGGTTTTAAATATATCCTTTTTAATCAAAACAGATTGATTTTGTGTTTTTCTTTTTACACATGGTAATTAGACATGTGAACAACAAGGAAGTAAAGCCGATGTCAACAAAGGTTATGTGAGTTAAGAATGACTGAAACCTACAATCAGGCTTCAGTGTTTCAAATTCTCTGGTGTAATGATGTTTAATGTTCAGTGTTATTGTACAATTGTACTAAAAGAAAAAAAAGAATACGATAAATGATAGTTGTAACAAATATGTCCACAGTGTAACGACCTCCCTCACTGCTACGTTGCACTGACAGTGCTGTGAGTCCCAGAGGTCAGTTGTTCTTGTAAGGAGCTAAAAACAGACACGTGACATACAAAATGACTTTTATTTCAAAAATATGATTCTCCCGGTCGAAACTCGATTGAGTTCATATTCCAATTTCAGTTTTCAATAACGCGGCCGTGATTATAAATGAGGATTCCTGAACAGACCCCTCTCCACTTTCACTTTGGCTCTCAGTACCCACCCACCACAGAGTTCAGACATCAGATCCACTGACACCTCAGTCGCTCAGTGCACAGCCCTCTCTCTCGCTCTCTCTCTCCCTGCCTGATGAGTATGTTGAGAGGTGTCAACAGGAGAGGCGTGGGTGTGGGAGGCTCCACCATGGTTCACGGCTATCGCATGTGCCTCTGCGGCTATGCAGCGTGGGTACCATCTGTCCACATGTCACACGGAGCACTGCTCTCTCAGTTTTTCCACTATCTCTCTCGCTCTCCCTTTTCCTCTTTCTGCATATCTTCTGCCTCTCTTCTTACGCTCTCCCATCCCTAAGTCCTTTATCTGGGTTCCTGTGCTCTCTTCAGTCTCATCTCCGCGTACATGGCCGCTGCACCGCTGCAGTGTGAGGTTATCACTTCATTAAAGCGAGACAGAGAGGTGTGGGTATAGACTTTGACTTAGAGAGCAAGACCTGAACACTTTTATCACAGAGTCTGAAAACACCTGCGAGAGGTTTTTTTTTTTTTTTTTTTTTTTTTGTCTTGTATAACTTTAAATGATTGGTGATGAACGGAGACCCTAACCACGACTCTGCTGTCAGCGCAAACCTGTAACTACACGTCTGTCCATTGTTTTTGTTTTTTTTCCTGTTCGAACTGGGTAAATAAGGAGCGCAGGGGGAGAATTGAATAAGCGGTAGAGAGGAGACACAGCAGCACCTCTCACAGACCAGTGAGTGGCAGTGTGCCACAGTTAGAGCCGACCCTCTTCTGCTATTGTGTGGCCCATGTGTATGTGTGGTGAAAGAGGGAGTGAGTAAAAAAAGGTGCAGCTTCTATCGCTTTTAATGCACTGGTGTGTGGGTGTGTTGCCTGTATGTGTGTATTCTGCTCTGTGTGTGTGTGTTTGCAGATAGACAGGCAGACAGAGTGTGGGCAGTAGCCAACTAACCATAATATTGTCATTAAGGAATTCAGCAGATTAATAGCCTTAAATACCTGGAAATGTCTTAAGATCTAGTGTCTTTAGCTTGTAATTTCCTCTGTGGGTCCTAAGCTCTAAACCCGCTGTGTTGTTCTTGGCGATTCTCAGCCGGACCGGAGAACATCGCGCAGACACTGATACCTTCCTCTGGGATCCATTCTCCTCTGCATTTGATGGAAACCAAAAAAGGGCCCTTGGCCAGGCAGGTCCCATTATGTCTCAATGACAGAGCCCGGGGGTGAAAAATGCTCTGCTCTTTCCTCACCTCACCTTTGGGTTTCAACAAAAAGAAAAAAGAAATGACATATGCCCTGATGAACAGGAGGAGGGAGTGGTCTTCCCGTCGAATTCAGGTCAACCTGTTTGTTACCGGTCTGCACTTTGTTTCAGCTCAACAGTCATTTTGTCTGTTGTGAAAGATCAGAGCTGGTCCCTGACTTCGGTCACCCTCTACCTCTGTGAGTGGGTTATAATCACAACCATTCCTAACGTCGCACACAGACACACAGCATTCTTCTTCTTATCATTTGGACTTAGCTGAGAGTTAAGTGCGCATCCCAATGGCCACGGGCACTAATGATTCGCAAGTTCAGAGCCCCCTTTGCTCCCTGTCACATTCCCACCTCATGACCTCATGACTGGATGTATGCATTAAACAGATGTGGCCAGCTACGAGGGGCCTGAAACAGGATAGGACAGCCTATAGCCTCTGGGCTGGTCTTCTCTGGCCTTGAAGCCAGGGGCCTCTGGGTCCAGAGGACAGGATAAACAGGAGATGGTGTGTGTGTGTGTGTGTGTGTAAGAGACAGGGACAGAGAGAAAGTAAAACCCCTTTTCCCACATACAAGCCATAAATGTTGAGGCAGTTTTCCATGTCGGTGTCATGTGAGAACAGCGAGTTAAGATGCTGCAGCTTGTTCAGAGGAAGAGCGGAAATATCTTCAGACAAAGAAGAGTGACACTTTGCAAATATGCCAGGACTTTCAGGACCTTTATTACAAAGACCTGTTGTACTCCTGACAGCCTGTGTGCTACCACACCTGGACGTTTTATGAACCTATATCACCGACTTTGTGCATGCAGGAATAAAGTCGCTGAGTTCACGTCCAGGTTGCCTCTCACTCTACTTATGCGTGAAAATCAACTCAACTTTTAAAAGGCTAATCCATATTAAATGAGATCATCTGCTCTACTTTTTATATGCCGCGCCATATTTCAGTGGAAGTGCAGCTGCAGGTGCCACTTGACTGTGGGCTGCTCAGGAACACTTTATTCAAAAGGTATGTTTCAAATTAGTCTGAATCTCATTTGAAAAGCAGCAGAAACACGAGTCCGACAAGATTTGCACTTTCATTCGCATCGTCACTCATACTTTTGAATAAATGTGGCCTTTCTATCTTGAGTGTTTCACAGACTCAATGCAGATTAATTCTACATTTGAGGGTTGTTTGGAAAATGTGAAAATCTACTGACCTGCATGGTTAAACGCAGCTCTTTGGAGCAGCTCAGTCTGTGAATGTGCGAAAACACCAAGAATAAAAGACATAGATGACGTTGGATCCAAGAATAGGATGTAATATGTGATGACGCCATGCTGAGAGACCCGCAATTGTTTTTTGCTGATAAAGTGATGACTTTGGTGTGTGATAGCTGCTCCCCTACTTTTTTACCTCCCCACATTTATTAAACAGTTATTATTAAATGTTTAGTGGTGTATTCTGAATTCATTTGGGCCTTGGTGGAGGTATATGTGCTCCACTGAGTGACACCGCTAGTTTTAATAAAATATAACTTTATCTCTGAATTTGGAGGAAAAAGTGATTCAGTCCAAACTTCAATCATCCCATGATTAGATTCCTGCGGTGTCCCTGTTTACTAACCTGAATATAAACCTGTAATTCAAACCAGCCACTACAGCAGAAACATGCCGTTTACACATCATATATAACAATATGTCAGTGAGTGGGCCCTAACAAGTACTTATACTTATGAATATTTAACTGCAATTTACTCCTAATAGGCTACTTACTTCTTTAAGTAATCGTATTATTTTTCAGGCAGGACATTTGGTCATTTTAATATTTTACTTAAGTAAAGGATCATTACATTTCCACACTGCCCATTTGCAGCCCCACTCCCCTGTGTTTAGACACATTGCTCTGGAGTCAAATACAATAAAAACACAATCAGCATAACAGATAGCTGCGTCGCACAATGAGTGCGTGTTGAGCCGCCGCACGCTGCGCCCTGCTGCAGCAAGTTGCAGTGCATGTGCTAGCAAAGAGAGCTGCCATTAGTGAGACTGCCAGCGACCCAGGCGGTGCACTCTAACTAGCCCACAGCCTCAGACCCATCTATTCTCAATATGCCACATTTTTATTCATTTTTCCCCCAAAACCTGACATTGCAATCTGATGATGAACCAGCCCCATTATTTTCTCTACGCCAGCAGGAAGAGATAGATCCCCGAACGTTGTGCCTTCATAGAACCAACATTATCCCTCTATGTCAGAGGTGGGTAATATCGTGGCAGTCTGGGAGTCCAGAGGTGCATACAGAATGATGTCATTAATCCTGCAGGGCAATCTCTCTCCCCCTCTCTCTCTCTCAGTCTCTCTCTCTCTCTCTCTCTCCAACTGGCAATGTTGAAAACAGTCCCATTTGCATGCTGCATATGCTGCCAGGTGGCTCTGTGGGCTGCTGGTACAAATTAGATTTCCTGACAACAAGGTGTGAGAGAGAGAGGAAAAGTGGGATCTAGCAGTTTGGCTATTCTTCATCTTCCTCCTGTCTTTTGTTCGTTCGTTCAACAAACAATCCTGCTGTTATGCATGTCTCTCATTGTTGTGCAGTATATTCATGTGTTGCAGATTATGTCAGAAAAATAAATGCCCGTCCTGGTCATTTGTTTAAACAGCTAAAAGACTTTTTGTTTTGTTTTGTTTTGGGACAGAAGAAGACATCTTGCTGAGATGAGGTCTTGGCAGGTGGATGGGTGTGCAAAGTATTTGGGTTGAAATAGAAGCTTGTGGATTACTAAAAGACACAACTGGGATGAAACACAAAAAGGTGTGTCCAAATCTAAAACAAACTGGTCCACTGATTTCCTGAAAACATACTCTGACTGAACTATAGGTACACCTTCCCTAATTCTAACCCTTACCCTGACCTAAATCTAACCTTAAAACAGGTCTTCACTGTCAGAGTCGATGATTTACATCATGGAGACTTGAATTTTAGCCCCGTACTGAGACAGATTTACGTCCCCTGAACCTGAGTAATAACTGGCCCACACACAGAAAGGGAGAAACAACCAAGGCTTCGACTTTGACCCTGCATGGTTAGGAACGAGTGTGGAAAAGAAAACCTCTGAATAGGAGCTTAAACTTTTCAGACCGAACTTGTCTGGACTCCTTCTACCCTAAGGGGTAATGACATTGTCTGTGTCAGTCTCCTTCTGTGAAACCATCCTGGATGCTCCAAAATGGCTTTACCCACATTGTTTAGCGCTCCTTCCAAACAGAAGACAGGAAGCCGTGTCTGGGCGAAGGATAACATTAGCATCCCTTATATTTTTTCATGTGGCCAAGGCCTTAATCTCTCTGGAGACAATGAGAAGAGGCATCAAAGCGCTGACTGTGTTCATTTGAGTGTGTCAGCACACTCATGCATGTGTTCATTCAGAGACACCAGCCTCGTTTTCCCCCAAATTCAACAGTCCACCTTCATTGATCCGTCCCTTCAATTAGTGGCCAGGTTTGTCCCCAATCAATTCCTATCTCGCCCTCCCTCCTCTGTTCCTCTATCTGTCCATCTCTCTCTGCATTCTCCTTTCTTCATTTTTCACATTACCCCCCTGTGTCCCCCGTCCCCCCCTCACACGCTCGTACCTCACACCCTAAGGTCTTGGGGGTCACTCCCTCCAAGGTGATTCGTAAACAGCAGCTTGCAGAGAAATCAATACTTTATCAACAAGCCACAAGGGGTTTTTGCACTTATCCTATATGATCTTTGTGCTAAAGGCCTCCGAGCATCCATCTCCTCATCGGGCCCACTCCCTAAGCTCTGTTGCTAAGACAATCAGAAGAAAAGAGAGAGGGATGACGGAAGGAGGAGGAGGAGGGGGCTGGAAGGAGGGAACGGAGCGAGGCGAAGGGAGAGGGGATTGAGCGGGGTCTAGGGGCTCGCTGTTAGAGGAGGGATTTGCTGCTCCGCTGCTTTTAGCTTGATCTGCATCTGATTAAGGAGAGAGGGCAGAGTGTTGTCCTTCACCCCTGTGCTCCCCTGTCCCACCATTATGTACCCTGGCACTGAGATCCATCATCCACCTACCACCGGCCTGGTTGCCACAGCCAGGGGACTTATTAGACCGACCCTGCTCTGTTCAACGCCGCCGCATTCTGCATACCATGGAGGCTAAAAGGCTTCTCTGGTAACGTGCTGTATATTTGCCAAGCATCCCAATGCTTCCAATGAAGTGACAAGGACACACACATATTTGTCTATATGTCTATATAGTACGTCTTTGTTTGTAAAATGCACTGGATTATCAGCCCTCATGCTCTTCTTGGGGAACTGTCTTTGCAAAATGTCCACGTCAAAGTGTCCCAATATTGTGAACTAAACAAACATTACTTTATACTGATGATATGCGCCAAAGGTTTATATCTGATTCATTCCAAAAGATCTTTTGTCTACACTCACTCTAAATCTCAAATTTTATGATTTATACCAGAGGTATTGCACATAATTAGACCTCTCTAATTGAGCCAAATCATGTGAAAGGTCACAATCGCCATTTTCACACACAAAATTGCTAGAAATATTGGATGGTGGTGGTCAGGGGGAGTCTATACCTTCTCAGCTCAGTCCCCTATGGGGCTGCTCTGTGTCCTGAGTGAAACAGTCCACAGGTCACATGTCCTTGTATGGTAATCTTGCTCGTTTATTGGCGGTGGCCTTTTTACAGAGCAGAAGCCGGCGGTGAAAGGTTGCACAGCTGCTACTTCTTTTATTGGTGCCTCGGCCAACTGAGTGGCAAGCTAATGAGTGCTCATAAGTACTGAATGAGTAAAATATAAATATACACTTGTTCAATACAGTCTGAGTGGGTCCTCTGACTAGAAAGAAATATTTGATATGAACAGCCTCGACGTCAATGTGACCTCAACCAATGAGGATTAAACAGGTCATCCAAGAGTAAATCTATAAAACATCCAAAAAGTTGACTGATATATTGTTTATGTTAGTGAATTTGTTATAAAGGTTTAATTATCACCTGAAATTTTCCGAAGCATTGTGTCACCCAAAAACATCTCGTCTCTCAAATGCTTCGATGCACATATATATATATATATATATCTTTACATTTAAATCAGGCATTAATTCAGCCATAAATCACCAGGCTGTAGAGGATCGTCTCGGCTCTGTCTCGGTCCCTGTGGGTCTCGTCCAATAAGCCTGCATCAAACCCGACAGACTGAGAGTGAAAAGTGGAGAAGCTCTGCATGTGCAAACATCAATCCTAAATTTCCAGCCTCAATACCATCATGACCTTGGTTTGGAATGACATCTATTTGCTGGCTGGCTGCACACATCTCTTTGCAAATTGTATGGGCCAGGCTAATTTGTTTTTATGCACGTTTAGTCAAGAATGTGATGCCACGTTAGCTTTTGGGAGCGCCGCCAGTGTGGTGCGAGGTTCCGAGTGACAGACAGAAAAAGGGTGATTGAGGATGATTGCTCTGCCGGTTGTGTTGATATATGAAAAGAAAGACCCAGTGAACGCATCCCGGAATGGGTTCACGGCAGATTGGAGTCCTTCTGGGACCACCTAAAGCTGAATATCATCATCCTTGCTTGGAAATAAACAATGACCTTTAAAACCCGAATCCGAGAGTGAGCGCAGGTACTGGAAAGTAGCTTAACAGATATTAAAAGGAGAGTGGACTCCATCGTGTCATAAAAAGCTGTGTAAAACATTTTTAAGGATGAATCATTCTGAATGGACAAAATGTATTGTCAGAAAAAACGTAGATGGAAAAAATAAAAACCTCGTCAAGTGTCTGCAGAGCGCTCTCTTGACCTGCCAGCAAAACAATCCGTGTACCCCCACCAAACTGAAATGTAAACATGGTTCATGCAGGAAAATATTTGCCTTCTTCAGAGCTGGAGTGACCTCTCAGCTTTACACAGTCAGCCTCAAGCTGCTGTTTTATTATCTCTTCAGCATAAATTCAGGTTGCGCTGCCCTCATGAATCATTACCACCACCGTCAGAATTTCCAAGTGGGGCCTATAGTGTATGTGCTAATCAACACAGTGACTTCTCATTCACAGGGAAACACAATGAACCCGTTCATGTGACCTGACCTACAGTAAACTGATAATGTACAGTACACAGTGAGTGCACACACGATGTTCTTTATCATATGCAGGTACACACAGTGCAACCCCCACCCCTCCCCCTCCCTACATGTCCTACTATGACCAGGGCCCAGTTTATCTGGCTGACAAGAAGCCATCTTCATATTACGTGACAGAAATAGTCCCCATGGCTCTCACATGCATGCTGCTGGGACACATACATTGAAGTGAAGTCTGTCAATAACCTGTGTTCTTTTCCTCATGTCCTGCACGTACACGCTCAGGACATGAGGCGGTTCAGGGTGAACAGGGTCACACGCACATACGGACCTTTGCACGCACACTTAAACATGAACGCACATGCACGCTGTACCAACACACAGTCCTGCACTGTACTCTGAGGACTCAGCCAACGTGTCTGCAAATGTTACATACCACAGACATAGTTCACATACTGCGTGTCTTAATGTTATATATGACCAGAGTATGCTCACTGCTCGACATGCTTCAGACTGAAGTTACAGAGCAGACTCAAAAACGACTCAGCAGAGGGGAACAAGTTTATTGCTGGATATGCATGAACAAAAAATGTCAACTTATCCAAAGTGCCATGCAGCTGCTTTTGGTTGTATGTGTGGTGGCATTGAGATATCAGCCTGAATGATGTGCCTACAGCCAATACAATGGAGGTCAAAGGAGTTTGGCTTGTTCTGCTGAAGGCTATTGGGAATAAAACAAACCCTGTAAAACCTCTTTCCATAAACAATGTCATGCTTACTCAGGTCAGTGCACCAGTGGTGGGGGAAGCACACACTTATAGCTTTAAAATGCATGGGCAAGTAAAAACCCTACATTCAAACAGTACAGAAATACTCAGTCCCATCTAAACTGTAACTGGAAAAATTTGAAGACTTTATTACTGGTAAGTGTTATTACTGGTAAGCCTGTGAATAACGTGCATTCATTGACAAGCTGACCAACAGAGAAACCAGCAAGCTCAGAAGCCAATGAGCCAGGAAGTAGCCTATAGGGTTTGAGCAGAAAGCATAGCTAACTTAAACTGTTATCCACGACTAAAACTTGCTTCTGATGATAAACACATGAGTCAACAATTTCACACCCAACATCAAGCAAACAGAACAGCGCAAAACAAAGTAAACAAGCAAAAGTTTTCCCCCCCAAAAAAACTACACAACACTGGCATCTGTCCTGAATCCAACGGGCTCTTTTAGCTTCCGCCAAAGAAATCATTTGCATGTAATCATTTGCAGAAGTTCTTTTTTACTTGCTCATTTTCTCTTGGTCATTTTCACCAACAATGTCATGTTTGCTCTCTTCTCTGGCTCTGCAATGGAGCCCACACAGAGAACAGTATGCTGGTTGTCTATTTAAGCCTCCAGCTCCAGCTCTTGATGTTCTAGGATGATTATATGCAGTTCCAAGTGTCCAGGGGGCGCTGTGATGTCACATTTTGTGTAGTATCAAAGTTTGTGTAGCATCCAAATTATTTTGAACCTGCTTTCTAGGCGAAGTAAAAAAAAGTAGTATTTCAAAAATATTGTCGTCTAGTGCCACAGAAAAATACTGGTGCCTTACTATTTGCTCCATTTGTTACACAGTAATACAGAATTTGTCTTTATTTTTATTTGAACATTGCAAAGTCTTCATGAATGAATCCCAGCTTGTACCCTTATGTCCTTGTGTGTGAGAATGCAGCGTGATCGCAGGTTCACAGATAATAGATGTCCTTTCATGCATGGGAGGCACGATACCCCCACACTGGCCGCCGAAGGCTACTCCTCGGCCACATCAAGTGAGAACGCCGGACCAACATTTGATTGAAACTGGAATGAAGAGATACATGAGCATGTGATTTGGCTGCGGGGATGTGGTGCAGCTTCGACGCAATCTCACAGACGGTGAGCGCTATCAGAAATATCAGGTGTGCTTGTATGGCCGGAGGTTATTCCTTAGGATTAGAAAGCAGCATTATCGCTCGGCGGCTTGAATGTGAAAATAGACCGTGCAGGGGTTCAGTGTGCGTCACTCACAGCAGGCTCTGTCCTGTCATCCTGCAGAGGCTACCAAAGACATCAATTACTATTCCAGACATTCCATGCCAAGGATACATGAATATTCCAATGAATTTAGATACATAGGTGACTATGTTAAAGAGATGATACACGTGTGAGCAAAAGGAAGAAAACATTTTGCTTGTAAACTGCAGGTGACCTCAGTTCTTAAGCTGCAGATTTGATTTACATGCACCAACAAATAAAACCTGCTTCCTCAGGAAAGACTAGGAAAGTGAACATCTTCAGAGTTACCTGCATCTGAGCTCTTCACATATGAAGAGGATAAAGAGTCCATATGTTTTTCCAAGGACTCAGTCTGCTGCGTCCTCACCTGTGGCCCCGTGGGGGACAAAGTTCATTTTATGCATTCTAAATCTAAATCAACACATGAAAAATCACCTCTTTTCCTATTTCTTTTTCTCTCACGCAACATCCGCTCATATTAACTTTTTTTTTTTTGTCCATTATTCTTGCTTCCCGTCTCTGCGTCCCTATAATTTCACCTTCCGTCTTGACAACTTTCTGCCTGCTACTGATTCATGCTCACCTCCTCCCCCGTCCCACAGCTCCTCCGTCCCTCCATCCGTCACTCGGCTGTCCCGAGGCGAGCGGGCAGGAGCCGGGCTGACTGTACAAGAGGTCTTAGAGGGGTGACCACTCCCTGCTGTCTGCTCAGCTCATGTTTGTTTCGTGACATGCCTGTGCATTTGAAAGAAGGTAAATTGGTTGTATGTGCAGCGGGAGGTAATGAATTGTTTATGCAGATGTTTTGTTTCAGTTATTGGAAAAGGTGGCATTAGTGAGTGCTATAACTGTGTTCTTAACATACAGAGATATTGCTCATCTTTGGGTCAAAGCTATCTGGTCACATTAAGCACTAACTTTTGGTTGACGCAGTCCTAAAGACATTGTACACATGTGACACAAAGCAGCTCAGCGATTGATGTATGGTAGCATTGTTAGCTGCATACATAAATATGTATCACAGGAGCCTGGCTACATCTGTGTGCACATAGATCCACTGTAAAGCTTCCTTTGTGTGGCTGCCTTTAAAGTGATAATGCATCATCTCACTGTTGTTTTTCTTGGTTGGGTTACATTGATCATTTGTTTTTCTTGCGCTTTACCTTCAGCTTTGTGGACATTAGTTGGAAGCTGGTACCTTTGAATCTGAGGTCTACAAATAACAACGACAACAAAAGGAAGTGGATAAACAAGAACCACAACACTAATGGCTAACTTCTACTGGCTTAGGCACCTCCACAGAATGACCGAGGAAATAGTATCTATTTATAATGATTATAGTTCCCCTTCTTGTTTTAAATAAAACCAAACACAAAAACGGCAGTGTAGAAACTACCTGACCCAATGGCTGCTCCCAATGAAACAGGCTCTTGCAATATAAGTAACATGCTCTTGCTTTATTTTTTATCTTCGTTACAGCGTATATGACAGTTTGTTTTTGGTGTCCACCAACTCAACACCAAAATATTTGCTAGCTACTTGCTAACTGAGTCGAGATTCGTTCAAAGAGGGTATATCCCTTAGACCCAGGGGCGGGCCGTCAGTGCCAGCAAGGCCCTCTCTGCTGGCCTAAACATCATCCGAATATAAATGATAATCAATATTTTCCCTTAAATATGTTTTGAATTATTCCCAATAGTGTGGTCTCTTCATAACTTCCCTCTTTGTTGTACTGGTTCCAGCCTCAGGTTGTGATTCTGGCGGCTGGCCTTTATGTTAGAGCTTTTATCCAATCATCAGCTGTCATATGTTGCTAGGGTCCTAGAAATCTGCCCTCAGGCCTTCAGAATCAACAGCACGGGCGCCTGTAGCTTAAAGTGAATGGAAACATAAATGTGGCGATAACCAATCAGCACAAGTTCGAGTTGGCGACACCAGAGGCAGCTAGCAGGTAGGTAACCGGTGGTGACCCTGAACAAGCTAATTGCCATTTTCAAGACGGACTTTCCAAGAAAAGCTAGACATTGCGAATAGAGGTCGGCTAAACCCAATGCAAGTGGAAAGAGGTTGGCTAACCTCAATGCTAGCAACCACTGGGTAAGGGTTTGTCCGCCAGTAAATACTAGGGATACCCCTGGCTCACAGCCTCCAACGGATCGATTTGGTGAAAGGACTCAATGAGACTTATTGAATTGTTTTGTTTTCTTTATGTTCAGTGAATAATTGATGTGTCTGTATCGTCACATTTCTTTCATGAAACTGTTTTGACAATGCACTGTTTAGTGAACAACCTTGTTAAAGCACACATATTTGGTGGACATACTAAAACTTTGTTGAATAATCCCTTGGAAGCGCCTTTTTATTTGTACGTTTTGACAGGATCCAAGCTGGTAATTTAACACTCTAAATTGTAAATATGAATTTTATAAATGTTTTGGAAATATACCTTTTATATCTCTGTGGTACTCGACTATATTAAAGCGATGGAATTCTATACTGCATTTCCGTCTAAACGTACAGTTTCTAAAGCCATGGCATCATTATGACAGTATTCAGAGGTGCGTTCATGCAGGTAAGACTGTATAGAACTGAAGGCCTCGGTGTGAAAACCACGGCCCATCACTGATTAGACCTAATGTTAAACAGAATATTCATCTTACAACACATGTCTGTCTACAGGTTAGCACTGATCAGGTAGTGTATAGTGGGATTTTGAGGTTTTTATAGAGAGCAGTGAGGGTGACCCATAACAGTGCAGCTGCAGAGCTGAAACTTTGGGCTATAAATCTCCCTGAAGAGCTGCAGGTTCAACTAATAAATCTGTCACTCTCCTCTACATCACATCAAATAGTCTAGAAAATGTTTTGCAGATATGCTCTATGTGAACATTTTGCCATCGTAACGATCCCCCTTTCTTTGATGGAAAATGTAATCAGTGCAGCATCATGTCACTTTGAACTGGCTGAAATGTGACTGCCTGCATTTATTCAGATAAATCTGTTTCGATGGGAAGCCACACAACACAATGTGTTTTCTTTGCACATGAAGGCAGCTGCACTGCTGCAGAGCATTTGCTATTCAGTCACAACTCATTGCAGCGCAAGGAGAGGGGACCCAGACACAAGCTCAAAGGCAGGCAGGTAGTTCAACAAAGAAAACAAGGCTGAGACAAACACAGGCGGGACAGAGCACGCAGCAGGAGTCCCTCTGAACAAGAAACACAGAGGAAATAAAAGCAGTGATCAAACAAGAGCCCGGAGGAAGAGGCAGGTTTAAATAGTGGCTTGGGTGATGAAGGAAGTGACTTCAGGTGTGTGAGTGGGCGGGGGCCACAGGTGATCGAGGACAGGAAACAGGTGTGCAGCAAGGGCAGGGACAGAAAGTATTGGGACATCTAGTGGGCAGAAAGAGATTGGCAGGTCTGAGGAGAAAGTCCTGAGGGCAACAGAGGAAACATGACACACTTTAGTTTGTGATGTTTTCAGAAATTGCGTAACAACAGCACACAAACCTGGTGTATGGTGAATGGAGCAGGTATCAGCAGGCAACTGTAAAAGCCCTTATAGGATTTACATTTTAATAGTGATGTGGTGGTATGATATTGAAGATTTTAATTTTTTTTTTTAGATAAGTGTGTTCACGTAAATGTCTGAACTGGCTGGTGCAGCAGCACAGAAAGAAGGTGCAATATTCTTCTTTGTGTGAACTGCGTGGTGCATATGTTCGCCTCCCGATTTGCATTTTAGCCAATGCTGGACACAGCCACGCATGGACTTGCATAGCTCTATTCTCCATCAGCTCTGATCATACATTCTCTCTCTCTCTCTCTCTCTCTATCTACACACACACACACACACACACACACACACACATATCTAGGTCAAGGCAGCCAGGGGTAATGGGAAAAGCCTGAGGCATATCTGCCAGGCAAATGATCTTATGAAATGATTAAAGAGTGGTTTCTCTTACTGAAGGCGTGGATAAAACAGGACCAGTGGTGCATACGCAGCTTTATGTTTACGTGTCCATGTGCATGTGTTTGTGTGAGTGAGCGAGCGCGGCTAATCCAGGCTCAGCAGCGTCTACCCAGAGGTTCTCTGGGAAGAGGCAGGAAAGGGGTAGTTGTAGCCGTGGAGCGGCAGCTGGAGAGAGGACCTTTGAATTGAAAAACATATAGGATACAACCCACAAGCGTGTTCTGTCCCAGAGACATACTGTACCTTACACTGCTTTCAGCACCCAAACACCAGAACGTCACACACTGATGAGTCTCTCTGTATCTCTGCCACCATGTTGCCAGACAACCATGAAGCCCAGTGCACTGTGGAAGGTGGTATTCATGACAGTGAATTACATGTTTAATACAAATTTTGATGCAGATAATATGGGTCATCCCCAGCCCGGGGGAGACAGCATCTCTTCTCTGCGTGTGTGAACTGCTTGTGAAAAAGGGAAAGCCTGAGTACCAGGCTCCAAATTGAAACTCCACTGACCTCCATTGGATTAGGTGCAGAGAAAAAGAGAAGGATAACCCAAAACCTGAGTAATTAAAACAAAAACTAACTCGATAATGATGAAAGATGGAGGTGAACTATAAATAATACTTTTAATTCTTTAAAGGTCCACAGTTTAAGAATGCAGTAAATGGTTCCAGTGGCAAAAAATGTATGTAAAATAACCCTAAAATGTTTATCAAAATCAGAATAATACGGCTCTTTGTGCTGCAGTGGTGGAGCAGCTTCAGAATTCTGTGGACTGAGGCCAGCAGCAGGTCTTTACTTGCTGCAGCTCATTCGCTGCGTGTCACATTTAGTAAGAAAGCTGCACCCAGAGTCACTACAGGTCAGACAGACACTGCAAAAATACAAACTTCAGAATTTCGCATGACATTTCCTGCTTTCCAAATAAAATGTGACACAGAGAGGCTTGCAGCTCGTGCTCAATGCATCCCCTCATCGCAGTGCTTAGTATCTGCAGCATTGTTCTTTACACATTAACTCAGCACAGGACAGGTGGTGCACGATTGTGTGCAGTGAGTCCTTGCCTTGTCTTGCAAATTTCATTTAGCACATCCATGCATCGTTTCCTGTGAAACCTTGTGCACGTGCAGGTCATTTAGAATTCAGTCATAATCTGCCACTAAATAAATTAATAGACTATGAATACTAGCATGACAATATAAAACAACATATAAAACATGTTCTCAGTATGATTTTTTTTGATTCATTAAAATCCAAGCAAAGTACAAGCAAAGTTTGTATTTAAGGGCAGAGAGTGATAAAAGGTAATTCTGACTTTTGGCACTAACACTAACCTTTTTATTTGCTGAAGAAATACGCTCTATTGCAAAGTGCTGACAGATATGCAAACAAGCAGGATAAGTGTTAATGACTGAAGAATGAATGAAGTGTTAGCATAGTGTGTGAATAGCAAGGTGTTGATTAGTGCTGTTGCAAGCTGCTGTAGCCAAGACAAGCCTGGCCCACCAGGGTGAGTTATAGCCTCCACCCTGAGCCAACAGTAACTAACTCCTGTCTGCAGCAACAGCTCTCACAGCCACTTGGTCTCCCGTCCTGACAGAGGCAATGCTGTCTCATTGCAGAGCTAAAGTTTGCCCTCTGGCCACGCGGGGAAGGAGGGGGAGGATAAATGAGACCCTTTTGGACAGAGCTGAAGTGACCCACATGTTTTTCTCTGGTCATCTTTCCACATCTCCTCCTGTCCTCTCTCATTTTGTTCTATTTCCCTACAGGCCATCTCTCCACTCCCCTCTCTCTCTCCTCTTCGCTGCCTCTGCGCTAATGCCAACACCCTGCACCATTAGTGTGGCCACGGTAACAGCGGACAGATGTTTGGTGCCACTTTTGGAAAGATGGCACGCGGGACAGGAAGTCCACACATGCAAATTTATGTCCTAATGTATCACACTGTGACAGCTGCAACCACGCTGTGTGCGAGTGGCTCCCTCTTATATGCAAAGCACTCGACGGAAATTCTTCACACAGAAACGCACACACACACACTCGCGCTCACATTTCCGGTGCCCACATCAGAAGAGCGAGACTGTGTAGTTGTTCCCGGTGTCACAAGATCAACCTCACCACAGATGACAAACAGATATAATCAGCTCTCCAGAGACTCATCCTGCTGCTGCCACACTCATTACAGCTGGACTAATGCATACATCAAACAATCAGGGGCCACTGGCCCCCAGACTGCACCGACACACACACACACACAAAACCGCAACATATTTAACACACATGCATGCCACACAGATATACACACATAATTGCACGCACTGTCACCAGTCATTGTTGTCACATCAACACATATCTCATATCAAAGGAACTGTCCCTTTGACCCTGCTGGGCACAAAGACCAGAATAATCACATAATCTCCAAACTAAGGAGCGATATACATATCTAATTGACTGGCTGGACCATCCTGTCATTCCATCACTGAGGATTTGCATGTGTGTGATGTGTTTAATACTTTCTCATGGCTGATCCACCGCAGTATAATATCACAGCATGTGAACCAGGCACAGACAGACCTGGAGCTGATTTATAGTCGTACCCTGGCTGGAGGCTCCGTCTGGGCTGTTTGAAGTGATGCGAGTGTGTCTCTCTGTGTGTGTGTGTGTGTGAATGGATGCACATAGATACAGATATAGGTGTTTATGCATGTCTCCGTGTGGGTGGGTTAATGCGTATGTGTCGGGGGGTTCATCTGTCTGATGCATGTCGTCTAGACAACATTTGTGCCCTGCGTCCGAAAGGGGTGACTGTCTCATGCAAATGAGGCCACGCTAGCCGTGACACGCCGTCCAGCATGTGGGTCATGTGATGAGAGAAACCAAAGCAGTGACGGTTGATAGCCTGCTTTTTCTTTTGTAATTTATTAGCATGGCCATTGTTCCCCATCACCTCTAAAGGCAGAGGGGACACAGGGAGGCCAAAAAACAGACAATGTGTGATCTGTCTCAAAGTTTATGACCAACATTCAAAACGTTTCGAAACAGTACGGTGGGATGGAGATGAATCGTGTGAAGATTGGTTTCTAAATAAAAATTAAAACAAATTTTGAACTTCCAGATATGTGACACCACCAATACAAGGGAGATTAATGTCAGCACCTCTGCCCAGAAGCATATGTTTTCCTCTGTGTTAGTTTGTTTGTGAGCAAGAATATCCAAACTGTGTGAACCTATTCAACTGGGTGTGGATCTGCACTATTTCTCACTTTCTTTAACATCGGGACTATGTTGCGTTGTCGGGGAATAATTAATGAATCCTGATTGAAATATCAGACAGCTTTAGAGGATTGCCATCCGTGATTTTGTGCAATTTTGTGCAGATAAAAATCAGGGTGTGTTTAATTAAATATGGATTAATCTTGTATATTTATTAATAAAAACTGTCCCACTAAAATCAGAGCACTGAGTGTCCTGTTGATCACACAGAGTCTCTAAAATAATGACTCTGGATAGAAATGTGACTGTGAGATGAATACGTGTGATGTCAATGTCTCAAATAAACTGCTGACGCAACATCCTGGTAACATTAAAATCTGTTAAGCGGTTAAAAGAAGATGAGTAGTGTGAAAAATGAAAAGTTGAAGTTATGGAACATCTTAAAAGTTCATGTTCATGGGCCTGTCTCTCTGTAGCATGTATAATCACATTCTTTATAGAGTTACCCAGTATGAGGAAATGACAGTGGCCCTCCTTGTTTTTTCACACTTTGGATTCATTTGGCTCTCCTCACATTACTGTACAACAGATTTCAAGTAAGGTCAAAATAATCCTGTGCTGTTTCGAACGACTTAATCGCAAAAAAAAGTACAACAAACAGCTGTTTGTGCAGCGTGTGGATCCGAATGCATATGCAAATACAGTTTTTACGTATAAACAAATGAATGACATTTTTTACATCCATGTTCCCTAGAAACCATTCGATTTAAATATGTGTGTGTGTGTGTGTGTGTATTGTGTTTAAAACATGTCAAATGATCACCCAACCTGTCCTGTCAACGATGCGGCCTGGGCAGCATTTCTCACAGATAACCAGGTCGTACGTTTTGCACTGTGAGAGAAAAACATCCCATCACGCTCTCCGAGCCCTTTCCAACAAATGTGGCAGCCATTTTCTCATCGCTCCCAGTCAAACCGTTCCCTTTAATTATAGAAAGCCAGAAAGGGCTGCGGCGGAGAAGGAAAACACAGTGAGGATCGGGATATGGGGGTGTTTCTGGGACAGCAGGGAGCAGTATGGACTTGACACCCCAAGGCATGAAACGGGTAAATGGATTTCAAAACAGATGACCTGCATGCTGATCTCATGATCTGTGCCTCCCAGTCCTTCCTAAACGCAAGCTTTTTCTTTTCCACCTCTCCCTCATCATTCGGCCTGTTTTCTTCTCTCTATCGCTGATAGAAATCACACCCCCTCCCTCCCTCACATGACACAGCCCAGGGTATTATCATAGGATATGTCCAGAGGTCCATGCTGACCTTTCACCTCGGTCTCCGGGATAGAAGGGGCCCTGTTCTCTGCCTGAGCATAAAGATTGGCGGGGCCAGCGGCAGTATTGTTGGAAGGGGGCTGCTGACTGACAGGTCATTTTTCACCCATTGTTTTTTTTTTTTTCAAACAGCAAAGTAACGCCTTGGCAACCATGAAAAGTGGAGCTTCAATGTGCTTGTTATTGTTAAGTGATGATCCGAGGCCTTTCAGAGCACGGAGGTAGTCAAGGTTTTCAATAAGGATCATTCCGTTTAACATGAGCAGTATTTTCCTAATTTATTAGTCTGGTGATAATCATTAACACAGGACACAGAGTGAATGAGGAAAATGCCGATGGCTCTGGAATATTTCTGGACCTCTCAGCGAGACAGAAAATGAACTCAGGCGGCCGCAGCAGAGGACAGCGTATTTTTCACGTGTTTGTTTACTCGAGGTGATTGTGTGTTTACAACCGCTAACACGCCGCCGCGCGCTCATCTCAGTGGCTGTGGCTCGCTCCGTCTTCTCTTGGTATCTGGCGCTGTATCAAAGCAGGGGGAACGAGACGCGCTCCAAGTTTTAAATTGAATTTCATGCTGGATTAGTGGCACTCCTCTGAAATGCATGTGAGCCTCCCCTAATGACGCGCTCATCTTCGCACTCCAGAGACACCCGTGTGTGTGTGTGTGTGTGTGTTTCTCCATCAATTAGTACAAGCAGACTAGTGGCACATAACAGATATGTTTGCTTTATCAGTGGAAGTAATTGCTTTGTTAGGCTCTGCTGGCAGACTTCATCAGACTCTGTACATATTATGAAAGCGGATGGTTGTTAATACAAACCCTTGTTATATTCAACAAACATTTTCGGTGGAATCTATCAAATGTTTGCCTTCAACCCGCACTGACTCACTTTCATAAACTTGGACGTTGATCAGTCTACATCTCGACACTGAATCAAATCAAGTGCGCACTGGCCAGCAAACGTGCGCCCTGTGTTCCTGCGCTCTCTCTCTGTCCCTGCCTCCACCTCTACACTCGGCCCGGGTCTGATGGGGTCCCAAGCAGCCTTGGGTCTTTCTGTCCTTTGCCATGTGTCCTCTTTAGCACTGACCCATGCTGGAGGAGCAGGGACTAGGGGCCCCGGGGCTGAGGTGGTCGAGGAGGGACGGAGTCTATTTGTGTGTGTGAGGAGGAGAGGCAGCAGGAGGGGAGGTGGCGGTGGGGTGGCCTCCGCTAGAGGCAATGGGTGAGTAGAGGGCAACAGCGTGGGGGTTGAATGTAAACCATGCAGCCTCTCTGCTCCTTCCCTTCCATCCACCAATCCGCCCCTCCCTCGTGATCGCGGCCTGAATGACATGGATGAATAACAGAGATGTGCAGTAGTACAGGCTGCCCTGCCGCTGACCCTGCCTGCTCTGGCCAGGCCAGGGATGATGATGTGTGTGCATGTGTGCGTGCAAGCAACAACATGTTTGTGAGTGTAGAGAGTTTGATATTTTCATTAGTGTGTTTTCAAAGTGTGTGTATACACTGGCCGATATCCATGTGTGCAGGTCTTTGTGCGTGTTCGTTCTGAATATCCATGTTTGTATGGTCCTGCATTAGTGTGTGTGTGTGTGTGTGTGTAAGTATGTGCGTATGTGTGGCCAGCAGGGGAAAATAAACAATGTGCTCTCCTTGTCAAAGGCAAGGCCCCAGGGCTGTGGAATATCTCGGACACGGCTCACACAGGGGATGAAATCAAGCAAAGGAAGAGGGAGAAAAAAGTGGCTTGAGTCCATATGGCCCATGGCTGAGGCATGTCACTGTTATATATGCACGTGTATTATAGTGTGTGTGTGTGTGTGACATTCACTGGGCTTTTGACAATAACAATGTATTGATAATGATCTGCATGTGTTAACCCAGCTACAGACATGAAGTCCTTCAATGCATGTGTCTGTGTGTTGACGTTGGGCCATGCTCTGCTGGACCAGAAGTTGTTCTGCAGCACACAGGTAGAAGTCAAAAAGAAAGAAAGAAAAGAAGAAGAATGGAAAGTCATATATTGCTTTTTGCCAGATAAACCAAAGCTTTGGAAACTAACAGACGGAGTGGAGGACACAGGGAGCACGACACACTTGTCCCATCTTCAGATCTCGTTTAATATTGGACAGATATTAGTATGACAGAAAAAAGTACAGAGAGGGAAAAATACATGCCGAATAGCAATATATTTTCATGGTAAAGTTCAAATATAAATTACAAATGTGTTCTTTTTAAAATTATGATTTTAATAATACATCATAAAGACATCACTACCAACAGAATTTGAAGGAATAATCTTATGCTTTAGTATGATAAATATCTATTTAGCTTAATTTTATTCCCTACCAGGCTAATGATCTGCTACTGTAAACCTTATTGGGTGGTCTGGTGATTAATGGCGCAATAAAGATGGACGTTTCCGACAACGGTGCTGACACGTGCGGCGGTAACGGCGCTATGCAAATTCACAGCAATCAATCTTGGCACAGAAGTGGTTAAGTTTCAGAGGGAGGTGGAACAAAAAGCCAGCCATATTGGCGACACCGTGTGCCAAGTGGTAGCCATGGCCCCGGCCCAGCCCTCCTATTACGAGGCTGGCAATAAGTTGGCCTGCCCGCTGGGGAAAACAGGGAGCTGACACCAGGAACATATGCAGCAACACCTGATTGCCGCGCCATGCGCCACAGACCTGGCTGCCAGAGAGCAAAAACACACCACATGTAGATTCAACACACACACACACGCACCCACATAGGACAACACTGCAGGAGAAAGATTATATGTCCATAGAATGACGTCAATAAGATGCAGATATTATAATATATTAAAAATATTTAATCTATAGCTGAACATGCAGCCCATGGATGATTTTACTTAACATTATTCAGCCCACTCCAGTACTACACCCAGTGGAGCACACGCATGCACAAACACACACACAAACACTGATTTACAGAGTAAACCCACTGGGGATTAATTTCCTTATTCAGAGAGTGTGTATATACAAGGCTTGGCTGGTGTGCCAGTCGCCTGCGGTGCACCACACGCTGCCATGCTGTGCCAGCAAACAGCACTGATGCCCTCCATTTGCAGTGTCACATATATCAAATGCATGCTGCTATCATTTAGCCCTCAGTCGTCTGAACCCTGCCCGCCGCGCTGCGCAACTGTGTGTGTTTGTGTTTAGCATCTGGTTTCATCCGCTGCTCTGTCCACAGATGAATTTGACTGACGACGGTCCGGCATAATGCTGTGATTGATTGTGTGAAAATCGTAGTGAATGAAAGTGTTTTCGGGATTATCTGTGACCGGACGCTCACCCCGCTCTGCCTCGACACAAACTGACATTTTTTGGGGATTTTTATCTCCAGTCGTTTTAAAGAACTTCACACCAATTTTCCAACCCGTGACCTTCTCGACAATTTCACACACATACAAACACACGGGCATGCAAAAGCAAAAAAAAATGAATGTACTCATTTCGAATTGCACACCGATTTCCTTCCTCTGCATCATTATGGAGCCAGGAGGTCGAGGGAGGAAAGCCTGAGAGACGAGGAGGACTAGAGGAGGGTGGAGGAGTTATAAGAGACTGGGCCTGCATTGTCTGCTTCTTCTCAATAGGTTTTACTGTTGTTCATGGTCGCGTTCTGAACTGGATGCAACCTTACAGGTGTCCCTGCTCTCTAAATGTGTTCCCCAGACCCCTCCACCAGCCCCCTTCAAGCCGCCCATCTGTGACCTCTGACCCGGCAGACCCCAGGAAGTATGGGTAATGGCGGGCTTGTCAATAAAGTCCAGGGTCACTAATAGAGTAGCTTTGTTATGCGATGTCAGCTACCAAAAAGGAAAAGACGCGGGGAGAAGAAAAAAAAAATCCCCTCGCCCTGCACCTTCCGTATAGCGTATCTGGGTCTATTCAAATTTTAAAAATGGGTGCTTGTGATTGAAAGCCCACAACCCACCACCTTTCTCTCCCCCCTCTCTTGCCCGCCCTCCTCTCCTCATATTCCTCCATCTCCTTGCCGGCTCTTCTTGTTTTTAACTCCAAAGAGGTGCTTGTGCGCTGGGCTAAAAGGTCTTAATATGTCTGCATTCAAGGAGCCAGACCATAGAGGACTGTTTTTAACCCTGTTTATGGCCTTGCATCCATTTGGCCAGGAGTCCTTCACCCCGCATCCCTCCCCACTCTCCCTATCTCTCTCCATTTTTCAACCTCCTTCACTCTCTCTCACTCTCCTTTCTCTCTTCCACCCACATCCCAATCCCTTTGTGATAGGATATGAATGCACTTTGCTAGTTGATAATTACACTCTCCTTCTCTGCCCTCCTCTCTCTTTCTGACAGTGGGATCCACAGGCAGTCCTTATTCAGCCAGTAATTTGCCTGTCTCCTCATTCATTGAGAAGGTACAAATTATCCCTCACACGGGCACTGGCTATTCTCCCTCTCAGCCTAGCATGATGAGGATTGCACTAAGGAGAAAATAGCCAAGAATATGTACTTAGTTTCTGCTTTAAGTGTAATCGAAAAAACCAGATTTGTGTTTCACTGAGTGCAGGTTCCTAGTTAACATGGCGGGCAAATGAAATAAGAAAGTCAGGGGAAGTTTACGTAAGAATAAGTAAATCGGAAGCAATGAACGCATCTAATCAAAATGCCATTATTATAAGTCGCATGATGTAACTTATCATAATGTTTTGACTGAGTCAAAAACAAAGTGTTTGGTTTGAGCATGGCGGCCATGTTGGGATGATTCACGGAGAGGATTCGTGGCAGCGCAGTGTCCAGGCATTTGGACATTTGCTCCCCATCGCCTTCTCATCAACACCCATAGCTGAGGTCTCACCGCTGACCCAACTGCGTTTAAGCCTCATCCAAAATAGTCTGAGTGGCAAGCAGATAGTTAGCAAATGAAAGGATTCCACGACAAATTACTTACAGGACTCTGGCTCCTCGTGAGCATATGCGTCGCCAGCCATTTATGTCGCCTTCATGAGTGTATAGTTTTGTCAGGATTTATGGCTGGATATGAATGTCATACAGCGTAACACCCTCCCAAGCTGGAGTGTTTTGAATCCTTAGACGGGGTGGGTTAATTTCAGCATATCTGCGTGAATTTAATTACAAGCGCTTTGCTCAGTTAAGAAGTATGACAGCACCACGGGCCATTTTGGTCATTTATTTATGGGCTGCGTTGGCAGTGCAGTGGAACCTCATTGGCTGAGAGCAGGGTTCAAGCAGCCGGCGGCGATTACAGGGCAAACGTGACCACCGGACAGACAACAACTGGTCCGGGGAAGTCAACAGGAAATACTTTTTTAAAGACCATAATCTCATTTTGTCAAGTAATTACAGAACGAAGAAGAAACTGTACGTAAACACATGGCGATAATGCGACAACGCATTGATCCTAAACATACAGCGCAGTGCCTAATGGTCACGGAGAGACAATGGAGTGCAGAGACATCCATTGTTCCTTGACTCGATGAACTATGTAGCTCGTTAGGTGGAGCTTCCCAAGATTAAAGAGATGGATATGAGCGGAGGAGTCAAGGCCCGAGGTTAGAACTGGGGGCGAAAATCGACATTGCAACAGCAGCGATGATCCGGCTCCCGAGCCCCTGACCCCACAGCGGGCTGCAGCCTTTGATTCCTCTCCTCCTTTTTTTTTTCATCACCACATCAGAACACACATCGTTTCATCTCTTTGCATATTATCAGACTCCACCCCATCCTCCTCATCTCTAATAAGGAGAATCTGTCTCTTCTGCCACTTCCCTTCCTTTTCTTGTTCTCTTACAACTGTTGTCGCCTTCCTCCCTGTGAGGGGTCTGTAATTGATGGATTTCAATGAAGGGTGTAGGTGTTGTATGTATATCTGCCAAAAGCGCCGTGGCATTGATATTCTCCCCCAGGCAAAGGAGGAGAGAGGGAGTGAGACAGAGTGGGAGAGAGAGGTGACCCTGCTGGCTGAGTGGCAGTGGCCGTCATGCATAGCATCTCTAAAATGGAGGGATGGGGGGGGGCGGGTGAATGTCACTTTCAAGTGTCTCCTCGGCACTCTCCCTTAATGAGAGATGGGTTCTGCTCCACAGACAGTCAAGGGGACCAAGGAAGGGCCCTCCCCACCTCCTCCTCATTCCTCCCCTCCACCTCTCAGATCTCCAATCCTCCAAGGAGCTGACAGCTCGAGGAGCCGCGAGCCTGCGTCTCCTCCACCTGCACAACCTCATTTCCTCATCATAACTGCAACAACAAAGGTAGGAGGGTTTCTGTTTACCGCTACCGTCCCCGCCATCACAACCTGCGCTTCCGCCGCACATCACTCTTAATCAAGATGACCCCTGCCTACATTTTCACTGTACACTCTTGTTTCTTTTTCTTCCTATCTCGCTCTTGTCTTCAGTGAGGGACGCACTCTAATGCTATTTAGCTAGCCTGGCTAGTGATTCATCCATTCCAGTTGAAGGGAAAGGTGAGAGGAGAGATCTCCCAGGACTCCTTGCAGCCCCCATCTGTCAGACGCGCCCGGCCCACTGATTTACATTTACCGCAAGGATTTATGGGATGCCCGCCACAAAACGAGTCGAAGCAGCAAGAATCATGGGGCGGGAGACAGAGCGGGGAAATTATTCAAAGCAGTGATTATTTTGGGACGGCCATTACCCATGCACACCTGATCAGGGGGTGTCACCCGTGACTCCCCCCATCCACCATGATGGAGAGGGGCCTCATCCATGCTGCGCTCTTATTTTACCTGGCTTGCATAAAGGAGAATTCTCTTAGGCACCAGGAGAGCCTACTAAGGCTAAATTAGGCCCCCGGACAGGCAGAGGAGAAGGGAGAGAAGAGCAGATGAGGCAGTTAGGTATGCACAGGGGATTGAGATGAGGGATACTGGTCAAATTCACGATCAATCTTGAGCCCAACATATTGTGGCTATATATTCACAGATGCATATTCTCCATATTTCTGTCTTTTTCCTGCACAAGGTAACTTCAGCGTACTAGGCCAGATTCAGACTAGCTTCAAAACGTATTACATATCTAAATAGAAACTAAGTGCAGCAATTGACAATACGCGTTTGATTTTCTACAAGTTCAATGGATGACATTTGCTGGTCCACCTGCTCTCTGTAATTCAAAAGCTCAAAAAAATGTCACAATGACAGCCCTCCTTTCAACGCGGCTCTTAGAGCTGCGCTCACTCGACACCCTCAGCGAGGATCTTCACTTACACTCATCACTTATAGCACTTTGCTGTAAAAGGTTAGCATAGCCAAGTTTGAGCACATGCTCAACGTGCTGCAGCCCTACACCGAGGTCAGCACAGCTGCGACTCTCACCCCCCCCCTCTCCCCGACTCCTCGACAAGTTCATTACCAGTGGCCCCCAGGAACGACCTGATTTCTATTCTGACGCATTTTGTTCAATTGCCCTACATGGAAGAACTTACCAGAATGGGGCCAGTTGATTATCCTCTATCACCACTATGCTTATTTTATTTAATGGCCAAAAAAAGCAAATCACTTTTCTAAAATCTACGCCAACTAATCATGAGAGTTTTTCATTCTTCTCCTATCATTTGCTGCCTTCTGCTCCCATTTGTTTAACATGTTATTTCACGCACTGATGCAACATGCCGGACATGTTTCATGGCGCTGTACTTTACATGTGTCTGAGCAGTTTCAGAGAGCGGCTGAGGAGAAATGATGATTAGTCGTTAACAATTAGCCGACCTCAAGATGAGAGGAGCAGGGATACGACGCTTGCTGCAGTGATGAGGTCAAGCAGATCTGACATCCAGCGTATGTCTTGACCTCAGATTGACAGAGAGGTGACTCCAAAGCTGCACTGAATGATTAGCAGCACAGGGCTAAACTGTAAGTACCAAGTTAGCGGACGTACCAAGTTAGAGAGCGGTTGTAATTGAGACTGCCACAGGCATTTCATGTTTCAGAGCAAGCAGCACGGCCACATAGAGCTTGAGGTTTTAAATGACAGCTCTGTCATGACTTGCATCTTTGCTAATTTTTCCATCTCTCCTCAAGTTAGATTTCACATTGAGAGACGACAGTTAAAGATATCTGTATTTTGGTCATAGTCCCTAACATGTAAAAATCAATAAACAAAGTTTTGTCTTACAAAAGACAACAATATATTTACATACTATACATTTTTATTGCAGATGAGATTTTTCTAAACAACCAATGTCTCAGAGTAAAATCAGATGGACAAATATATACTGAATTCAAGAGATTAAATTAGTGTGGATTTTCTTTAAATTCCTACTTGACTTGTGAGTGGAGGGGTTTGCCATTCTGAGTGACTCTAAATTGTGCTTGTAGACAAGCTTCACCAGTTGCTCTTCTGTTCCAAACAGCCTCTCACGTCGTGTGCTTTGCCCAGAAATTCAGGGACCTGTCGTTTGAAATGAACAGACTGGGATTTTTTTTTTTTTTAAACCATGACCAAGCCTGTGCTCTAACCTCAATCAAATTGTTTTAATTCTGTTAACATAAAATCCAAGGTTTCTTTTTATGACATTAACCTTTACCAAAATTGCCTCAGGCTTCTCTGCCAAAACTTAACGCCTTGCTATGTCCACAGTATGTGCAGAAAGGACTACAGCCCTTCTGGGTTAAAAGGAAATAGTCTTTTCTGCTAGAAGTCTCTGTGTCAGAGCAACTGGGGTGTTTTATTGTACCTCTCTGGCCAAGGCTGTGATCCCCTTACCTACGAGACACATTTACAGGCATTACAGAGCTGGACAAAGTTCAGCGCAGAGGAGCTCAATATTTCTGTTTTACTACACACTCTTTTCCTACTCATCTACTGCCTGACTGCCATATAAGGGTCTTTATAGACATGAAAAGCAGACTGAGAGTCACTATTTGAGTCCGATTCAAAGAGTCTTACTCGTTCTATGATAGTCTTTTTCCTGGCAGAGGATGATCGGCTCGCTAAAAACGGCCCGCTCTTTGTGCCAGCTGATCCAGAGATGATGAGTCGTTTCGGCGGGTCCAAAGGAAAGTTGATTTGCCCCCAAAACACAGAATCCTTATTTTGTCTGTTTGAAAGTGGAACACGGTTAGAAGAATTGGATGTATGGTCAATTCGTGTCGCACTAAGTCCCGCAGAGAAAGAGGTGTGAGCAAAGCCTACTGTAGGGCTTAAAGAGGCGAGCGAGAGAAAAGCAGCTTGGACATGAGAAGCGCAGGACTAGGTGGGCAGATTAGTATCAAGAGGATTCCTCAGAGGGATGAAGCGACGATGGAAAAGTCTGCTCTGAATTATATCCTCAAAAGTTGCTGCTGATTCAGACTGAAAATCATCACGCTGTCGGATTAAGCAACGTTTACCCTGCGCGGAGATTTTAGAATCGTTAAGGACACTTTCCTGGCACCATCAGACGAACCAACAATAACGAATGTAATGGCTATTAATCATAATTTGCATATTCCCCAGAACCCAGACCCCTCACACCATTGTCTTTGTCGGGCATTCACACTAACCGGCTGATGTGGTGATGGTGGATATGTGGCATTACATATGTGGGAAATATTTTGAGGCCTTTGTGGCCTGAGAGAAGAACCACCTAATCTGTGGCTGTAGCTCTGCCTCAGATAGCAGGTCTGAAAGGCTTTTAAACGAAATAGGACAAAGGGAGTCTTAATTTCCAATACGGCTTTGTCGGTTGTCAACCCAATTAACATATCAGGAGGGATCAGTCTGTGACAACTGTCAGAGCACAACCTCAAGACAAAACCGCCATTGTGCCTAAAGGAAACCTACATGCCCTGGTGAGATAGAAGGGTGGCGAATAGGTAAGGCCGTGCAAGGGGTGAGGAGCTGGATAAGCAATGTGTGCATGTATTGATTATGAGCCTATTTTAGGAATATGTCTGCAGTCATGTGTTTCTGTCTGAGACACAAGACGCATCTCCACAGGGTTGTCTCATTTGTCTCCGCTGTAGCAACCGGCTGCGGTGATGGTATTTGTGACAGGTTCGCCACGGAATTGAGGCTAAGCGCTGGTGACAAAGAGAGATGCCTGCAGGACTCTTCAAACGACCATCCTCACGCGACATGAAGTGGACAAGACCTGCAGCAGCTCCGAGACGGGATGCCAGTCCAAGCATATGCTCGGGACAAAGCGCGCCGGACAGACGACGGGGGCAGAGAAGGAGACGGCGAGGGGAAGGGGTTAATGCATGGAGATGATAAGGGAGAGAAAAACAGACGGGCTCGCAGACGGACAGACGGACCAGTGCGGTTGCGAGAAATGAGAAACAGAGAAGCGTAGAGAGGGGAGTGGAGCTTGAAAGGGACAGAGAATCTGCGCATGAAAGGAAGGAGGGGACGGAGGGAGAGGGCGGGTGGAGGGGGGTGAAAGGAGGGAGGGGCAGTGGGAAGAAGGAGAAGTTTGAAGTAAAACAGTTGGGACGTGTGTGACATTAGGACATCGGGGCCCAGGCGGGAGTTGTGTCATTGGTCTATATGACTTGTGCCGAGCCCGGGTGAAGTAACGCGTTGCAACAGTGGTGGAATGGTCACTGTATGTCACTGCCCTTTCCATCAGATGCCCTGTAACGACATGTCAAAACATTTAGAGGGGCGGTGCGCTGAAATGCCACGGATGACTAAATGTCCCTTGGCTGCCAGAAATCACTGCTCTGGTCAAGTATTTACTTAACAATTTAAATCATATTAAATTTATGATGAAAATGTGTCAAATCCAGGCTCAGTGTCCGTCTAAGAAGTCTTGTCTCTGCAGGGCGTGTGATGGGGTTCTGCGTGTTCAGTTTGCTGATGAGACTGAACAGAGTCCTTCAGCCACATAAACAGAACCCCTCAGAAGAGAAAATGCCAGGGTACCCCAGACCCCCCCTAACAAGAAATCGGACTTGACAAGAAACAGACATAGGTTCAAGCCTTGGCCTCTAGGCCTCGCTGCATTCTCCACCATCTTTCAAAACACAACGTTGTCCGGAAACGTTCTGTTTTTTTCTCTATTGCTCCACAAATTAGTCACACAACACAAAAAAGGTTATCTTGAATTAAAATAGTCCCCATCAGAGAGAAGCAAAAGGCCTGCCTGTTTGTTTATTCAGCTGAATCGCAGACAAATTACTTTCATATGCAAATGTTCTGCATTAGCAGGTTGGTTTTGTGGGAAACATATTACCACGCAGGTCACAACAACTAACACTGTTTTATTGGTTTATTATTGTTTGCCCACAATGGTAAATGCAGTCTATTATAAATGTTATTTTGAGGAGGCCGGCCTGGTTATTGCCAATACAACATAACAACCCTAGAAAGTACAACAATCCACCTGATTGCACTTTAGTGCTGCTACAGAGGCACTTCACAGGTTTACACATGAAGTTCATTCACTCATTATGGGGGAATCGACTCACCCTGTGAAAACCGACTTTAGTTTCTAATGTGGCACTTCTCTGAAGCCCAACAAATAAAAAACCCAGATGATGTCCTGAAAGCTACAAACTAAAAATATTTAACAGTAAGCTGATGCTGTGAAATTGCTGAATGGTAATGTAGGATTGTAGGAACCTGATTGGTACCACAGACTAAAAGTCAGGCTCATTCACCCACTCCTCTTTGAGGTTTCAGTGTTGAACGTAATTGCCGTAATAGCCCTTTCCTTTGTATAAGTATAAATCATGAATTCAGTTGCTTTTCACACATATTCAATATCAAATGTGCGTGTGTGTGTGGGGGGGGTCATGAGTGGAAATGTTCATTTTGCTTGAACATGGATAGAATCATCAAAGAGGGCCAGAGGAGATCTCCCTTTCACAGCCATCTCTTCATGTATATAATAAACTGTTGGCTGGATGCATCAATTAAATTGATGTACGATTTATTTATTTATTTATTTTGTAGCACATCGGTAGCAACATTTGCAGTCATTTGGAAAATTTGAAACGACAAGTCAAGTGGGTGACCACCCCTCAACAAAAAATACACTTTACTCTACGGTCTGATGATTGAATTCAAATGGATCCAATCATTAAAAAGAGCATGAAGATAAAGGCACAGACTCTTTGTCTGTTCCATTCAGGAACACAGGAAATAGAACAGAGAAATAGTTGTTACAGGTCCGCCCCCTGATCCGCCCCCTGATCCAGATCCACAGCAAAATTGCACTGGTTCTTCTCTGGTTCTTCACAAAATTTCATGGAACTCAGTTGAGTAGTTTCTGTGTAATGCTGTGGAAAAACAAACACAGAAAGCATAGCCTTATTAACCTGTTATAAAGTGATGTGGATTATATTGCATTTAAAAAAACACTTACGTATGTACATATATTAATACAATATTCTAACAATATTTAAAAACAACTAGAACATCCATCATCAAACCCTGAGCATCCTGCATTTTGTATCTTTTATACGTCAGTGTCACGTAAACTCATGAATTCCTAGCATGCCTTTGGGTCACACAGTAAGAGTGAATCGTTTAGGGTAAAATATTATGTTTTTTAAAAAGCAATGAACTGGTAGAAGTGAGGGGAACACAGAAAACAGATTAATAACTTGAGAAAGCACTCACTACAGGGCTGCATGAGGATTTACTCTTTGTTCTCCAAATACCGGCCCATCAATAACCTGCAGGCCCAGACATCTTTATTCGCAGACTGCTCAAATGCTGCTCAAAAGGAGGAAAGAGACCAGAGCCCCCTATTCTGTCCTCTCGGCATGTTTCAAGTCCCAGTGATATTCCTGTCTCCCCTCCTTAATCTGGCCTGCATTCAACTTGGCCTTCTTTATGTGCAGTAACAGTGTGTGTGTGTGTGTGTTTATGAACATATGCTGCATCGGGTGAGCAAAGATCATGACACCTAATGAATTAGAGTAATTACAATCGTAATGTGTTTTAAGAGGCACATGAGGAGAAATCTGCTTGTGTAAATTGAAGATATGCTCCCAGATATAACTTTTTATTAAGACGTGGAAGAAGTTCATTTCAAAACATCCAGCCGGGGTGAAAGGAGCATTTGGAAAATGCAGATAAAGGATGGGAATAACAATAGAGGAGTGCACTAAACATGTGTTTGCCGCCATAATCCCGGGGCTTCACTCCCACATCCTGGATTCTTTGGGCTAATCCAACAGTAAACAAGCATCAACGTTAGCAACACGTCTAATTATCATGAATATGACGGAATGAGAAATATTAAAAACAGTTTTTCTCTTAAAGCGTGTGTCCTCATTCTTCCCTCCCCGATGGTGGGCTCCCACAGTCCTCGTGCCTTTGTGTCTGTCTCCTCTTTATGAATAGAGGCTTAACCATGGCCCGAAGCAATGCGTCTTCTGCTCCCTCATTGATAGCCAATGCATTATTCATTTATTTTCATCATATCATCAGATGTGCATAAGCTTCACCCAGTTATTTTTGGGGGAGCGGCTTACTTATTTTTCACTATTCAATCATAGCCTCTCAACTTCATCAAGACCCCAGCTGAGATGAAAGCTAGTCTTTATTATTGATTATCAGAGGGATTAGCTTTCAGGGAAAGTTAAGATTTGCCCCCCGATGCTGCTAGTCAATGGGAGAGAGTCGGCCCTTTTTGTCAGCAGAGTGTCACTGCACGCTACCCTCTCACGTGTGGGTAAGACGCTTTATGTGCGTGCACAGATAGACGGCCTTTAACAGACTAATTCTGCAATCCTCCGTCTCTCTGTCTCACAAATTGTTCATCTTCTCAGATTCACACTTCATGTGCATTGTACATGTCCAGTGCCAAAGTCTGGTCACGAGAAAACTCTTTCAGGGTGAAAGCAGCTAGTTCCCAAATATTCATCTGTATCTTTTAATAGATTAAACCAATGGCAGAGACCTGGCAGCCTACAGGTCACAACTGGCCCTCTAGTAATAAGTCCCACCAAGTTATTTCACCATATCCAACTGGGAGTCCCAGGCACTCATATCCATCATGGCAGCAACATTGATCAAGTCATTCCCTCTTTTCAACCAGTCTGGTTTTTGCTTTATATTGAGCTGTATGTTGAAACGTTGACAATAGCTCTGAAGCATTTAAACAGACAGGATTTCAACAGTCACTGCAGTACTTACGTTCAAATCGTGCATTTTTGGTATTAGGTTCGTTCAGACTTCACACACCTCAGATGGAAAAGGTAGTTGTTTTCATCTTCAGCAGACAAACTGTGAGCCAGCCAATTGGTAAGATGAGGAACAAAGAGTTTGAAACTCTATATCCTGTGTCCACAGGCCTGTGTGTAAGTCAGCACCCTGGACCAATTACCCATCGCTCTTTCCCCTACCTTTCTTTACTCTGAATGAAAGACAAACAAAAACCCAAAAGCACCTGTCTTGCTCGGTGCTCCTTTATGAAAGCGCTACTTCTCTCTCGACCCTCTCCTCATCCAGTGCCCACAAGTCTCCAGCCTTGACCATACATTATCTTTCAATGCTCCTCTTCCTCCTCTCCTTTTTTTTCCTCTTCTCTCCTTTTCTCGACCTCTCCAAGAATAAAGCACTCCTAATGACCGTGGGCTCTCAAGGGCCTGCTGGTGCCCGGGTACTCAAAAGTGTGGTGCAGTGGAAAAGGGGGGCACCTCCTCCTTCTCTTCCTCCCCTTTTATCACAGGTGAGAATACAGGGTCAAGAGGGGTTAATGTGCTGCTGTTGCACAGAAGTTTAGGCTATCACCATGGCAGCAAGCATGTCGAATACCAAGGGGCATTTCCTTCCCTCTATAAGAGAAGTTTGTTTGTGGCTTGTTTTTTTGGCTTTTGGGTTCAACTTCATTTTGAAATTCTAGGTTGAAAGGATTTGGCTTTGACATTTTCAAGTAAGTTGAGGCTGAAAAGATGTTTTGGTAAATGTGAAGCTGTTGTTGAAGGATGACGGAAACCTTGTGCAAGTCCAACATCCCGGCAGAGAGCACTAAATTACTCCAAAGATCAGCAAGCTGCTTTTGAGCCCCTTTGTTCCTCCTGATGCCATATAAGACCACGCCACATGGACGAAAGGTCACTAGAAAGATAACAGCTGGTCAGTTGTTGTGAGGTGCAGTGGAACATAGGAAAGTACACACAAACACACACACACACATAGAAAAAGAAATGTGTGGCCTTGACACATGTGGCACAGAAACTTGGCTTTAATTGTGGAAAGTGGAGAAATTGTTTTGCATGGTGCAGACCTGAGAAAATTAATCATTAAAACCCTGCAAGGCTCCATGTGCTAATTTAAATTCCACTTCTATAATAAATGAGATTGCTCCTTTATTCTCTCTCCCTCAAACTTGAAACAAATGCAGGCAAATCTAAAATAATTCATTTCAAAGGGTGTGAATTAAAGAAAAACTCCAGTTAGCCATTCCGATGCAATTTGCATTTTGATTTCTGCGATTTCTGCACTTTTTCTTTATTTTGCACCCTCATGCACACATATATGTATACATACACACACACACACACACACACACATGCTCTCTTTCTCTCAAGGTTTTCACTTTAATATCAGTGTGGATCAAAAGCCTTTCATTAAGGTTTTCTGCACTCCTTCCAGCATTGTTTGGCTCCTAGGATAACAACAAAGTGCTTTTCCCTACTCCAGGGCCAGGTTAGCAGAGAAGAAAGGAACGGTTATTCCTGGGCTAAGTTCACATCAAACACAAGGGGCTCCAAGTGAGAGAAGATGAAAGCAGCAGGCCTGACCCGGAAGATTAGACCAGCACTGCTGCCAGCTCTGTAGCACCCAGGGGCCATTCTCACTCCGGGATGCTACCCCTCCTCTTCATGCAGCACAATGGACTTTAGCAGAGAACAAGTCCAGAAGAAGAAGGCAGTGAAAAATATGAGGAGAGCAGGAGATGACGGAGGAAGAACAGAGAAGCAAGATACAAAAGAGCAGAGCGAGGCGGATAAAGACGGAGAGAGGGGGAACTGGATGAGCAGAAGAGATGAAAAAAATGTAATATAATTTCATGACTGTAAAACTGCAGACTATCCCAACCTACTTTTCTCGCCTCTGCTGCCGCCTCCTCTGACAGATAGTGGTGAGGCTAGAAATAATGCTGATTATCATAATTGCTTAAAGTGTGTGTGAATATTCATGATTTCTGCAGCCTTATTATAGCAACAAATCCACAACACAATGAATATAAATGCATTGTGATTATTTTACATAGCGCCTTGCCCCGATCCTTCTCACTCTTTGTGTGTGTGTGCGTGTGTGTGTGTGGTTGTGTTTTGCAGCTGTGGGTGACAAGGTTGAGCGCTATCTCTTACTGGCCCTCATCAGCTGGTCCGGCTGTTGCCGTGCATCCCGCACAGACTGAGGAGAGGAGAGACGTGTAAGACAGGGGGTAGGATAGAGGGAAGGATAAAGAGGTATAAAGAGGCAAAAACACGTAGTGAGAAAAAGAGTGAAGGAGGAAAAGAAGTTAGCCAGACAAATGTTGAGGGATACAAAGTGAATGAAAGAAAACTTTAGTGCAGGATGTGGATGTGCTGAGGTTGGCCGTTGCAAAGAAGGGTTGGGGCACATGACACACAAGGCACATTATATCATACTATCAAGATGCCCCCCCCCCCACACCATCCTCCACAAACTCACTCACGCAGAGGCCCCCTCCTGCTCCTGTGCCCATGTATCCGAGGTGCCAGATGGCACAGGACAAACCCTCCTGAGGGGAAACAGCGCGGTGACCCCTCCCTCTCTCACCCATACTTTCTCACACATTGAAGACACATGGAAGCAGAGGGGGGTGGTGGAGGAGTTGGAGGTTATCTGCGATGCCCATCAGAGCACGCACACACACACACAAACATGCATACAAGCTATGCGCTAACTAACTCCAGGGAAGCAGCAATATCAAGGCATGCCGTGACATATTCTGAGGCAGGCAAAGAATCTGAGTAGCCCTTCAGAGATGGCTGGTCTCATGGACAGTGCTCTGTATCAGACATTAGCTGCCTCCATGCCCTGCTACCTGCAGATGCTATCTTACATCCGCCCGCATTGGTAGATGGTGACCCTCTCCCTCTCCCTCTCCCAGACCGCTGCCGCCATGCAGCGACAAGGCTCCCGTCCAAAAGCGTTTCATGAGGAGTGGCGGTGGTGGCGGTTTTGGGTGAGCTTGCTCAGAGACAGGGAAAGATGAGATAGGAAATTCAGGAATGTATGTGGGTGAAATTGGAAGAGCTGATGCATATTGTAGATCCCAGTAGTGGCCATGTTAATGAAAGCACCCCCATAGAACCTGGCATATACTGTAACGCTACATCCACACTGATAACTGTGTAGTCAATACTTTGAAGATTCAAACAATCTCATCCATAAAAACGGGACTGAAAAGCTCATACATATGACACATTCACGTGGACTGAGACCGTGGGAGTGCAGGTCCATGCACCTTGTTCTATTTTACAGAGGGTCACTGACGGGCTCAGAAAGGAAGGATGGTGTCATTGTTTCTAAAAGCCTCATTTTCCATTCGTCCAGACTAAAATGAAACTGCAGAATTTTCAATTTAATACAGAGTGATCAGTTTCCCCAACAGTTTCTGCATAGGTGCTCAAAAGGTGCAGCGTAATGTGGATGCCAGGCGTAAATGTAAAGCAGGAGACTGAAAAATATAATTTAGTCTCCTGCTCAGTTGCTGATGCCCAAAATGAGAGATCTTGCAAAAAAAATCCTGACAGATTATCTAATCTGCTTAATTTGGAGCTAAGAACCAAATGCACAGAAACGTGTGCCCACACAGCAGGTCAAAGTTAAACCAATAAAATGGAATTACTCCACAGTTTGGGTCATCATTTTAAAGTTTGCCTTAAATATATTTTCCAGATATGTTTGGCCCATATTTCAGCAACTTGGATGAAAATAATTTTGCCAACCATCATGGGGATGATGGACACAATTATGTGTAATAATAATGTGTGGCATGAACGGGAATCTCTATTTTCTTACTCTCTGGAGGAAACCAGCTTCAATGTAAACCATATTTTTTTAAGGAAATCTAAGGAATAATTGCACAGCAGCTTGTTGAGGGCGTTTTCACACCTGAAAATCTGGATCGCGGTGTGTTTGTTGGTTCTGTTGTTTAGATTTGGTGTCCTGTCATCACCACCTTCGTGGGCTGCTTCTATAAAGACCCGACATTGATTGGTTAGCAGACGAGCGTGTGCGATGCTGACATGTTGTCAATTCGCAGGTAGACGACTTCATTGCCTGCAAACGGCGTAGATGAAAGAACCTCATTAATTTTGTTGTCACTAACATTATCATGGCATTTCCATGATGACTGCAATGTCCTTAGAGGTCTTCATTATTTGGCCCCAGATACAGACAGAACACCTCCGTCTTTCCATATGGCTAAGCAGTGACCTATTTGATTTCGTCCTACAATCCTTTCTCCGTGCCTTGGAAGGAGAGACGGCGCGGGGAGGACGATCCAAGCCGTCCCAACGGGCTTTACCACTTATCACCAGCCTTCTGAGATTCCACCAAGATTCACCCCCTCATGAATAATCTCTCCCACAGGCACAATGGAGCGACGGAACAGGGGGAACAGGGAGGGGGGGTTAAAACAGCGACAGATTATTTAGAAAGACACAGGGAGGGTTGGGGATAGTTTGCGGGGGAAAGAATGAGAGAAGTGCGGGATGGAGCAATAAAGGGAGGTTGGGAGGGGACGTAGCGTCGAGAGAAAGTGAGGGAAGAGGAAGTCTTTTGATGTGCTTGCCTCTCCAGAGCGAGCATCGGGGTGCATGGTGGATCTGAAGCCGGCCCCGCTGCTTGAAGGGACTGACTGGTTTATTAAACGCTCCCACCGCCCCCATGCCTCCGAGCATGATGGGATTAATGCTGGCATAACCCTTTACTTAATTCATTACAGGGGGACGCCAGCTAATTTGATTTGATATTATTTTAATAAAGTTCTGTGATGATTTGGAAGATTGTTTCAGGCTATCAGAAATAATTTTCCAGTTATTACCGCCGTTCAGGCAAGTCCTTTGATAGCAGCAGTCAGTCTTGGTGTGCGCAGAATACATTAGCCGTAAGTGCAAGTGCTTTAGCTACAAAGCCACTGAAGAAATACCAATAATGAGACCACTCTGAATCGCTGAGTGTTGTGAAATGATGCTCGGATTTGCTGTGGGCCGGCCCCATGTTAAGACAAACATGACAGACGAAGAGAGCGGAGAAAACGACAGAGCGAGGGGAGAGATATTTTGTATGCATTGAGCTTACACATGTCACCATTGTTAAATCTCCTAGGGATACATGGTTGCCTTTCAGAGGAGTGCCAGCGCTTTGTGTTATTCATGTGGTTATTGAAGAGTCTACTGCTAGCGTGGGTGTCTCCCAACACAAAGGTGGAGCATTTTCTTTAGTTTTTACGGCAGTAGATCTTTTAGCCTGTCCGTGTGCAAATGAGCAGATTCAGAACATGTAAAATAATGGGACAGGTCTCTCTCTATATAAAGGTTTTTAAGGACTCTTTAGTGATATTTGGGATATTTTCCTTGCGTAGTCGGTACTGTAGTTTTTTTGTATAATGAGGTTCTGGGTCCGTCCTCTCTAGTATATTGGCCCCTCTGTGCTGGAATAAGCCTGTTTTCCACTGAGCCTTTTGTCCACCTCATGTCATGAGCCGTTGCCAGTTGCATATAATCCCACCACTGTCTCTTCACTTATTTACATATTCCTCAAGATAATTGGAGACACTGTAGATGTCTCACACTATTTCCTTAAGCCGGCGTCCAGACCCCGCATGTTTTGGGAAGAGAGGGGGAAAAAAGTGAAGGGACCCGGGAGCTCGGGAAGGGGTGGGCCGGTCGAACTGTACGGTAGTGACAATGTTTTTGTTTTGCTTTTTCCTTAAACCCCAAATGACACACATTTCCCTCTGAAAAGATAAGCCCTCAGTCAAAGGCCGCAGGAGATGTCTGGGACCCTGTGAAAGAAGTGGGGGAATTACCTACTAGGGGTCTGGCATGAACGAAAGGGGTTTGGGATGGGGTGGGGGGCTGGAGGATGGAGAAAGCGGTGGTGGTGGTGGCGGGGGTAACCCTTATTCATTAGTCCGTCTGGGGTCCAAGGCGGGGTCACACAATGTGACGGTTGTTCTCCAGACCCCCAGACCTCAGCAGACACGTTTAATGGCCACCGTTTCCTCTCCAGACAGAGAGAGAAAGGAGGGGGTGGGGTGGGTTGCAGGTTCTGGTGAAGAAGAGAAGGATCTAAAGAGAGTTAAAGAGAAACATTAAAGAAAGAGAGACGGGAAAAAACAAGGTGCGTTAAAGGGAAATCAAAATGGTGGCCCAACAGCAAGCGCATAAGATGCATTTTTGGGTCAGTGAGGTTCTCGCTCGGGGCACGTCAGTACCTGTCCTGAGAACGAAGAGGCACGGGACATTCCATCTCTGGAAGCCTCCCGCTCTGTTTTTTCACAAGCTCAACGGATCACAGGTCACAGTTTAGAACAATTACTGGGGTCAGGGTTCATGGTTATCGTCTGTAAGTGCATGGATTCACACAAATGTGGGATTTCAAAGTCAACAAAAACTATTGGAAGTGGATCGTTTCCATTTATAAAGCACTTGAAAGAGGCTGTTTTAAAATCCAATTAAAACTTTGATGTCATAATCAAGCTCAACACCTGCAGGGGAAAACGAAAGATGTGGGACTTCCCATCACCTATGGAAATGGGATGCAAATCATATGTATATCATGCTGATTTTTTGTTCCATATGTGCGTTTTAACCAAGGCATTTGATAATGTCAAAATGTCAGAGGTTCCGGTAATAGCTAGCTTTCTTTAAGTTCATTATATCCACTGAGATATGCTGCTCCAGGTTCAGTAGCATGGCTCCAGGCAGAAATCAATGTCCGCAAAAAGGCTTTCTTGATACCACAGCGAGTAATCAAGGTTATAGAAAAGGGCACGCATTAACACGATTTCACTGAAATATGCAGAGTTCATGTGCATATGTTCCGAGATTAAATCAAATACTCAAATGTCAAGTATAAATCCATGCAGATCCAAGCAAGTGGGGCAGATCTGTTAATACCGATACAGTGACTGAGGTCCAGCGAGGTGTGTGAAGTCAGCCACTGAATGCAAATCAAAATGTGACTAATGATTAATGTTAAGCCTCGCGCAGAGATCTATGACTGCATTCATCATTTATTACCGATGCATACATGTCAGAAGCATCATCTGCGTCTGAGTGCGCTCTAAAACCAATCGACGGACTCGCTGGGAATACATATTCATCAAAATGAACACATGCTGAACAAAGCATGCTGGATAACTGCACATGATTTTTATCTAATGGACTGTTTTTCTCTACCAATTACAAAGAGTTTAAGATGGAATTAAAAGATATAACATTAACTACCTGGGTATCCTTTCCTACATCCATCTCTAGAGGTTTGCACTTAGTCCCCAGTGTGAACGGTAGTAATTTGTCACTTTATGCCGGCTCCAATTAGATTAATTGCATTAGACAGGCTAGTTTAGTGAAACCCCCTCCTCTGGAGCTGAGAGACATGGGTTTGCTGCCTCCTTTTCTTCTCTCCATCCTTTATATGCCGTTTCTATCCCCAATAGGCTTAAGTCATGATCTTGAAGGATTTTCTGATCCGTGCCGTAAGTGAAAGCAGAAAGGACGTTTTCCTCAAAAATAACTGTATTCCTGCAATGGAAAGTTCTCTAGTATTTTGGTAATTTCTCTTTTTTAACACAAGCTTTTCTTTCATGTTTTTTTTTTTTTTTAAATCAAAAGAGCAGTAAAACATCCACAGACAGACAACCTGACATATCCACCTACATGCCTCAACGATACTCAGGTCACGCAAATAAGAACTTGCTCCCCCATAAAATCCTCCTTGTCTGCACCTTCCTCTTAAAAGTCTGGCGGCCAAAACACATGTTGGTGCTGCCAAAGCCCTCAGTTAGCACCGCTCACCCCGTTGACTAGAGCAAGAAGATTAGGGGTCATGTCAGCTCGAGATTATTGGAGGATTTTACATTTATAAACCTGTGCTGGCTCTAATTTAACTGCACCTTCAGGGACCTTAAAGCGCGGCTGGAATGAGAGAAACAGATGTGGGGCCCCGTTAATGGGGGAATAGCAGTGCTGGGATAGCCCCACAGTCACCCAAAAAAAGCCATGGACAGAAAGGCAGGGACAGACAGGTTCATTCATGCGCCCGTCTTTTTCCCCTTTTCTCCTTTATCTCTCTATTCTCCTTTATCTGATTTTCTTCCTTTCCTCTCCACCACTTCGACACTTGTACCTCCCTCAATCTCTTATTTCCTCTCTTGCCCTTTTCTCTGCTCTTCTCAGGTGGAGTTTTGTGAGACGGGACGCGGTTTTGTGCCATGCACCGTTCAGTGCATTCCCTGCCAAGTGCTCAGAGTCCAGGGATGCTCGCCTGGCACAGGCGCCCGTGGCCATGGCCCAGGCCTCTGTAGCTTGAGCTCTGGTCAGCTGGCAGAGCGGTTGAAAGTTAAATACCTTGGACTGTGAAATCAAAGCGTCGCAGCGATTTCCCTGCTACAGTCTTCGCAGAATATTATGTCACAGAGTCCAAGGAGTGAGGGAACAGGGATGGAAAGAGGTTAAGGCATGTGAGATACTATATCCCTGCTGCTACCGCTGATGCTGCTGAGCTTCTCTGAATAGAGAGATCACTGTAGGGCAGACAGGCAACAGATCAGCGAAGAAACACACTTTTTCTTTTTTAGGTGTGAGTGGTTCTCACTCGCTGACAGTTTTACCCATGTAACTGATAGTGCTTTCTGGTGTCTGAGATGTAACACCGAACGGCAACATTTCTGTAAACACTGACCTCTTGTTTTCAACCTCTGTCTGTCTCCCTCCTTTAGGTTTTGGAGCCTGAAGTGGGTCAGAGTTTAAAGGGATCTGCTTCCCATTTGAGGGCCCTCAGCCGTCACCGAGCCCTAATGACAGAGGGTACTGGATTCCTCTTCTTCTTTCTCAGGCGGAGAAGTCTCCCCCAAAATGACCGCCCACCACAGAGGGGCCTGTTCGACTGCATATATTTAAAACACCGAGCAGCAGCGTATGCTGTGATATCCCTACAGACTCGGTCCTGATCGAAATTCCTACCTAATGACACATTTGCAAAGCAGGTACTTTTTGAACATTTGGTAATATTTTTTTCAGTCTGACAGTAAAAATATTATTGTTTTTATTTAAAAGTAAAAGTCAAAATGCTGTATAATGATCAAATGCTCCAGCTATACATTTGAATCTGGATCTGTTGTCGGTGATGGAGGAAGATCCGGGTGAGGCCGAGCCAGACGCCTCTTTCAACGGAAAGTAATAATGGAATAATCAGTTGTTGGAAATGGTAGCACTTGTACTTTATCGCGTGTCAGTGGGACCATCAGGCCGAGTGACTGTCATATCATGTGTAACTGGCTGTGCAAAGTTGATAATCATAACCTGTCCCTTCAGATCAACTTAGTCATAACGCTTTTGGCAAAGCACTCACAGCCCAATATTGCACAAGTGAATCATCTCCTCATCCACATAACATCACTGGCATCATTTATCCCCTCCCACGGACACATATGTGGGGGGCTCACACACACTCCTGTCATGCTGCAGCTCGGTGTGAGCGAGTCAGTGCGCCTGTTCCACATGGCACAGCGCGGGAAGCGTCACATTGCTCACCGGCTTCCCACTCCGGCTGCCAGACAGGCCTGTTAATTGGGCGACAAGATCAGAGGCAATATTATAAGCCAATTAAAGCGATCGGGACAGATTGCCAAGTGATGGGCTCCACTGCGTAATTGAGAGAGTGAAGTGCTCGTCTCTCCCTCTCTCTCTCTCTCTCCCTCTCTCTGGGTTCATCTGAATAAGTGATGAGAGTGATGAGAGGACTGAAACTAGTTAGTGCATTAGTGATGTCGGTTGAGGTCCCTTCATCATTACTCTTAGAGCACAACACGCTGGATTTGGGTTAGAGGATTTGCTGCGCCGCCTCACTTTAGCCATTGCCGTGGTGAGTGGGCCCATGGCACCGATGTGTCAACGTCATGGCTGACATTATTCAGTGAAACTAAGGCTCTCTCCGGGCCGATCCATTCAAAGTTTAAAAGATTTGTTGTTCCACAAAGTTGTTTGATTTCTGTCATTCTCCTGTGATTCAAGCTCGGTTGTGCCATTAGTTTGTTTTGGGTTGACTGTTTCTTAGTGCGCGTGTAGGTATGTGTGTGTGTGTGTGTGTGTGTGTGTGTGCGTAAGAGAGAGGGGAGGTGAGGGGTGGGGGGGACTGATCCATACGACAGCTACTTTAATTTGTTCTGGGAATATTGTTGTACTGGTGCAGTCCACTGGGTAGCACCTGCATGCCAAGTTTGCTTAATCATGCAAAAAGAACAGAAAAATGCATTACAGATGTCAGACTGCTTCCCGATAGAGACACCTTGAACCCGGGGAGAACAGCAGAGCAAAATTCATTTTTGTAGCGTTCCGGTAGATCCGCCTGTCACCGCCGTATGAGGTTTGTACCTGATATTTTGTTCAAGAGCCGTGCATAAAGTAATTAATCATAATATCCATCTTCATATCGAGTTTGTTATGCACGAGGCCCCTTAGATCCGACGTGGACAGAAAATATAATAATGGAGTAATAAATGCAGGGCACTGTTCATGTGAGACTGCACCAGACAACTTTGTGTAATAAAGGTGACGCCTCAAGATGAATGTGAGATAACCTTGATGGCATCACTGTGACATCATCAGGCTTGCTTGCTCTCACTTGACAATGCCGCTACGGAGCCACAGAAAAACCCATTATACAACCTGACAGGTGACGTGATCTCGACGTGTAAAAGCAGTGGAGCGACTGTAATGCATCATTTTATTTTACTTGGCAAACTGGCAAATCTGTTGTGAGGAGACGAATAGGAAGCAGGTCTAAATCTGTTCCAGGTTCCTCAGCTGTTTATTTGTTTAGTTGTGTCCAGTTAGTTTGGCTCAGTGGTTGGCTCTGTTTTCAGACATGAACTGGCATGAAATGGCTGCAGAAGTGGAATCCGGGCCTTTCTCTTGAGTTTGTTTTTTCACACATGAAGCAGGTTGGTCACATCAACACAGAAATCTCTCAGGGGAGGGGTGCTGCAGCAGCGAGAGACAGGAGCATGCTTGTTTAGAGCACAACCACACCAGTGTCGACACTTATCACCAAAAGCTCTCTTGACATCTTCACCACGCGTGCTAACGCTTTTACGTCGCCAGAGAAATGTGCTCTTACTCGGACACAGCCTCTTTGAGATGATCAGATCAGTACAGGGTTTTTTGGAGTCTCCAAAATGTCTCTGTATGTTGGCCTTTTGTCCACCTCTTGCTCAATGTCAGCTCTCCGCTGACCCTCCAAGGAAAGGTTCACCAACATTAACGTCCTCCAGATCTCACGTGCGCCACCGTCCAGGAGGAATCAAATCTCTGAATCAACCGATTTGATGGCAACAAAGTGACAAATCTCCCAAACCGGAGTATATTACAGCTTCTTTTAATTTTAATGTATTTATCAGCTGTCGACCGCCTGGGAATCCGAACAGCTGATGAGACACTGGATACTGGGATATGTTTTCATAAACCAAAGGCTCCTTGTGATTATCTTATGACATTTCTATCAATGGGGACTTAACATTGCTCCACGTCATGAGTGGGTTGGAGGTAGCCGGTATTTAGCGTAGCACAAAAACCGAATCCTGTGCTCTTTGCTCTCTGTCTCTCTCTACCACTATCTGCACCTCCCTCCGCCTCTCCCACATCCCTCCATAATACCGCGGGAGCCCTCTAATATCCAACGGCTGTGATTATCCAGTCATGTCGAAGATTCCCTCAGATATTTTCCATCTGATTTTTAAAACTAATGGGGTGTTGCTGCGTGTTGTGTGTGATACTTTTTAAAGGATTGCAGGGGCTACCTCTGAGGGCTCGGAGCCATTTCAAATAGCGGCTAATGCTAGACTCAACTGGCTTTGTTTGTTTTTAAGAGGGGGAGAGTGACATTTAGTGGCTAACCGAGGGGCGAGAGGGAGAACATGAAAGTGAAAGTTTCATTTTTAAACAGAAAATGCCAGCCTAAGGTTTCTGTTGCAGGCAGGTTGCCGTACCACACACACTTTCCCAAACCGCACACACACACAGACACATACATAACCCCGCACACACACCAAACGCTCCAAACGTAACGGCCATTCTCAGTTTTACCCCATCAATCACACATGTCCTGCAAGGTGCATCCTCGTCCTGCTTAAACACATACTTCTCCTCCAATGGGCCATAACTTTAAAGAGAGTTGACACCAACTTCCCATTACAAAACAGTTACAACTTTCACAACCTTTTTCATGAGCTTTATTGACAACCCTCCCAACAACACTGAGCAGTTCAATAGTTGAATTGTCCCCCTTCCCAGTTTCCCTGCTTCTTGTACCGCTCATGTTGTTCTAGTGCTACTCTGGGAATAAGAGACCTCACACTATGGGGACTTGTAAAACCTCTGTCATGCTGATGGGGAGACTCAGCAGTGTGTGTGTGTGTGTGTGTTTTCCAAGTGGGTGTGGGTGTGTGTGCGTCTTTGGATGTGGATATGAGCACACAGCAGAGACCAGTAAAATTCTGTCTGAATGAAGTCCCAGTGCAGCAGTGGTGAGTAGTGTTTGATGGCCATGTGATTTGTTTGTTCAGCCCCAGTGGCCTTTTCTCTGGCTGAGGGAGAGACATAGAGAAAGAGAGCGAGAGATGGAGGGAGAGAACAGAGAAAACCAGGAGAGAGGAAGGGGGGGGTGCTGAGCGCTTCACACCTTCTCCCCTCCTAGCCCCACCAATGAGCCATTTAATCCTTCTTCCTGCAGCTAAATCAACACCTCTGAGCAGATCTGGACCACCACTGCTGACGGGATGCTGCTCTGTCTGTTTTCCTGGAGAGCGTGTATCTCAATTTAATAATATGTATTAGGATTTGGGGAGTTTTTACTACGATGAGTCAAAACGAGCCATCAACAACCTCTGACTCATCGTCCGCGTAGCGTCTTCGGCTGCATCCACCCTCCTCCGTAGACCTAAAAATAAAAGTTTTCGCTCTGAATCAGTTTTAATCGCTTTCCATGCTAACAAACCTGAAAACACATAGAACACCCAGTGTGCACAGGAATTGCTCAAATAATAGATTGTTTCCTACACATGTAAACAGTTGTGTCCTTGTAAACTATAACATTTTACTGCACAACAGCTGTTGGCATAGGCAAACAAGGTAATGGTTGTTTTCTTCCAGAGGTGGTCATGTGAGAGGGGCCTGATGAATCAGCAAAGAAAAAGACTCAATTAACAAGTGGTTGTGTCTACGTCATCGTCTCCAAACATCTGCCCCCCAGAGTTTCAAACTAAAACGGATCCAGCCACGTTTCCAAGGTTTCTATGTTTTATCGTGTCTAAAACTCCAGCGTTGTGTGGGTGGCAGGTGTATCCACAGCAAAGTTTGGGCTTCCAAACTAAGAACACTGTGATGTAGCTTTTAAAAGAGTGAGCGAGAGAAGCAAAGAACGGCCTGTGAATGAGATGTGCTAATAATGAAAAGAGAGAACAGAAAGCATCAGAGGAACAGAGGGTTAGACAGAGTATGGAAGGCCTTTGATGGGTACTGTAGCTTGTGGGCGGCACATTTAGCCCGGTGTGGTAATTGTGTCTCTGGGGTGAGATCCTTGGACCTGATCCTTGGCTGAGATCAGAGAAGGAGGCAGATCACTACAAAGCAGGAGAAGAAAGAGAAAGAATTAGACAGAAAGACGGAGAGCGAGGAAAAGCTGCTTACGCTCAGACACTAGCAGTCAAACGTTTTACACACATACCAGCTGGTGCACCATTCAAGGTCTCACTTATTCTGAAGTTTGAGGAGAAAATGACCATTTCACACTGTAAGAAGAAGGAATCATTATTATGTCATAATCGTCTGGACCCTGAGCACTTTCTTTTTTATGCAAAACACATGTTTGTCAATAAGTATGACGCTGATGCAGAACATTCAAACATAACTTATCCCTTCATAAGACAAGATTGAAACCAAAAATGGTTGTTCTAATAAAACACGTGGTCGGTGAAACAGGTTTCATAATATACAGTATAATATAATATAATCAAAACTGCTCCGCTTGTTTGTTTTTTTAGCAGCAGGTGACCTACATGCTGAGTCCTCACTTGCTCCTTATTCATTCTTTTTCTTTGACGCTTCTAATGATGGCGTGATGATCGAAATCGCTGTATCCATGCAGAAGGACGTAAAAGCTGCTCATGCATTTAATGCTCGGGGTCTCACAGGTGGTGCTCACAGCTAAAGCTAAATGACGGCAGATTGATCAGATTAGACGCCGCGCGTGTATCGAGCAGACGGACGGCAGCAGCACGGAATCAACAGACTCATTACCTGCGATCGTGACACGCCGAGCAAACAGCAGCTCGGTGAACTTCCGCACACTTTGCGCTCAGCTCAGCTCATTCATGGAAACAGCTGCATTGGCTATTTTCATGCGAGTCGGTGTAAAGAGAGGCCACTACCACTGCTCCCTGCTGACAGACCAGCAGACTGTCATGTGAAACACCTCTTATCTCCCGCTCCCAGAATGACCAGGTTTGTTTCCCTGCAGGTCTCCAGCACGCACACACACACACACACAAACCACCCAGACAGCCTGCAAGAGTGTTCACAGACACGAGTCGATGCTCCCATAAAACTTGTGTGCAGTTGGACAAATTCAGACAAACCAACATACACATGCCCTCCCTCCTCCTCTCCCTATCTCTCTCTCTCTCCCCTCTCTCTATCTGGTGACAGTGAGAGAGCAAAGGGAAACGTGAGCGTTGGCGGCCCAAGTGCCTTGGTGTCGACTGACAGATATAATTACAGGAGCGGTCTCTAAACCTCCCCCCTACTCGCCGTTTCCCTCATCTCTCCCTTCGTATACTCCAACTCCCATCCGTCCTCTTCTTTGCTACCCATGTTGCCCCCCCCCAACACACACACACACGTCCACCCACCCCAACGCCACTCTTACCCCCTCAGCTCTAACCATTATTTATTTTAGCAGCTCCAGCCCGCTTCAGAGGGCTCAGCAGCACTCACAGGGCCCCTGCCAAAAAGTGGCTTTCTGACTGAAAGCTTTCCAAACAAGCTCCGCTGGTCCATTTGGCTGAGGTCCAGCGCTGTGCGGTCTCCCTACTACCGCTCCCTCTCTCTCCTTAAGACAAGAGGGAGAGAGGGAGTCTGGTTTGCATTAGGATAGATGTGTGTGTGTGTGTGCGTGTGTGTGTGTGTGTGTGTGTGTTTGCTGGCGATCTGACCCAGACCCAGAGCGATGGTCCGTGGAACCTGAAGCCACACCACGTTATGTAAACAATGAGCGGTGTATTTACACAGAGCTAAGAGAGCCAGAGACTGTGGCTCCTCCAGTGCATCACAGCAAAGCCACGTCTCTGATACTACGCAGACAACCTGTTTTTATGACCTTTTGTGTGTGTGTGTGTGTGCGTGTGTGTGGGTGGGTGGGACTGGGAGAGACCCTGCCTCAGCCGCCTTCTGGTCTACCTCACTCCCAGGTATCTTATCGCTGTTGGTGAAGATGGGAGTATGTGGAGAAGCTGCTCTACTGGTCCCTCAGATAAGTCTGGGGGGGGTGTTTATGTTTAATACACAGCCTAATTGCGAATTGTTTATTGTTTATTTAGAAAGGGACAGTGCAATTTCATAAAACACAGAATTACACTTGGTTAAAAAAGTTAGCCAAAAGGCTAGTTTTCATCACTGTAAGCATCAAGACAGAGAGACGGTTGGAGATGGAAAGATAAAGGGTATGTGTGCGAGCTCTGTTTGTGTGCGTCTCATGTCACGGCGTTTGTCTGAGATGTTGCAGCTGTCCTCTCTTCCAGGAATCAGGAACCAGACCCAATCTCACCTGACCTCCTGTGAGCGGCAGAGTGTGACCCAGAACACACACACACACATATACATAACGCATGTTGCACGGCCACCAACACGCCTGAACACGTGCATGCACAAGCCCCAAAGGAGCAGAGCAACAGGACACAAACTCTTCCCCTAGGCCGGCTCAAGAGGAAGGAAGCAAGGGCTGGTGGTCACGCTGCACGCCAACGGCAAACCTGCCTCTCGCACACACACACTCGACAAGTTGCCATCTCCTTTCACCCATGTAACCTCCAAAATGAATACACACTGTAATGAAATATGTGGAGCTAGATTTAGATTTTTTTATTTTTTATTCCTTTTTGGTCATATTTGAACTGGTTCTATTCATCCACATGAAAAATATTCACAAGCGACAATGTTGGCTGATGATGTTGGTTTGGAAAGTTTAATGAGGAAGCTTTTCAAAGAGCACTGCGCTCTGAGCACTTTGCATTGGGCTGTGATTATCAGCGCTCATGTCTGAATGTCGTAGGAGCACAAAGTTTGTGGGTGAAAAGTGACAAAGTTTACGTTCAATTCAAAACGTCCTGAAAGTTTACCGTGAACTTCAAAAATTAGAAAGTGACGAGCGTGTGACAGAACCCTCATTGAGCCTTCAGCACAAACTGCCTGAATGTCAGCAGCTCAAATGTTCCCTGCAGGAATGTTTCAAAAATAATTGCTTTTATCTGAGGTTACAACAAATATTCAAGCTCAGATGCAATAATCCAAAAGTCGTGGGACAGGGGACAAGTAAAAGTCATTTATTTTGTGCGTGAGTCCGAAATGTAAAATCAAAAACTTGAGACAAAATAAAGACAAATATTGATTAAAACGATCCTCTGAGGGAGCACCCTGACGTCACGCTGTTGTAAAACTTTCTGTGAAAGTGAAACCAAGAAAACCAAACTTCAAGGACAACAAGCAAAAACACGACTGTGTGTATACTATATAGTATAAAAGCCTCATAAATGATTGATGAAGCAATTTGGCGAAAAGGAATTATGAAGAAACAGACATTCGGGAGTCCAGGATCCTCTGGTGAGAGAAGGGCATCCTTGACATCCTCTCTTCACCATCTTTGCTGATGAATGTCATTATTCCTGATGATCTTCTTTTTTATATGTTGTTTTTGAAGGAGAGGAATCATCTTTAAGATAAATTGTATTGATATTAGACGAGAGTTCACTGGTTTGTTTGCATCCTCATGTGACACGTTTTTTTCCCCTGCAGTATTTTTGGGTCCTTGCGGTTGCTTCATATAAGCATTTCACATTAAATAAAACTAATGATCACGTGCGACTCTTTTCCATGACAAATTGTGGTTTTATCATCATATATTAGGCATTAGGTTATTTGTCAGGAGCAACAACCGCTCTGCCTTGGACCTCATTTGTCACCTTAACCTGTTTTTGCATCTGCACAATTCAACCTATTTAATGCCTTTTTTCCCTTTTATTTACGTATGAAATATGTGGCGTAAAGAACTCACCGGACCGTTTGCAGGGTTACACAAATGTGTACTTTTATGAGCACAACAGAGAACATGTACCAGACTGGAACAGTTGGATTTTATGTGTGTGAACACAATGTCCATGTTAATAACCAGCATTTACAGGCCGCGCTGCCTGAGCGACGTCGCGGCACAGAGAAGTGATTGTTCAGCGAGTTAGTTTGCAGACGCTGTTTATCAGAGGGGTCAAGGCTGGCGGTGATGATTTGAGTGCAGCCACTGGTCCTCTGCTGCACGTACATGACTGTAAGGAGCAAAAGGTTGCCCTCGCTGATAACTGTCAGCGAACCAGAGTCGCTACTTACATCAATCATTTCTCTGGCTGCTCAATCCTCTTCTTTGTGTCCGTTCTTTCTTCCTGTCTTCCTCCGTTTAATTTTTTTCCTTTTTTGAAATCTTTTTATTACCCTTCAATTACAGCTTATCAGCAGTGGTAAACTTGGCCCCTCCACTTCTTTATCTCTCTGGCTGGGCAGAGCAAGGGTCTCTTGAGTAAGAAGACATGGAGGACAGAATGGCAGAGGAAATGAGAGACAGAGAGAGACAGAGAGCGAGAGACAGAGAGAGAGATAGTTGAAAAGAAGCAGAAGTAGAAACCTAAAGGAAATGACAGGGCAGGCAGGTTTTACTTGGGATTATTTTGCGCCTGCACAATGCATAGTGTTTTTTTGATTTTTTTATTTTGACCCTCTCACACTGTCGGACAGATAAAGAAAATATCCGGATAAAAGAGATTAATTCAGGTTTGAGGTCAAAGACGTTCTTTTAGTTGCAGTGAAATGATGGAAAAGTTGTTTTTTTTATCAACTCTGCTCAGTGAATGCACATTTGCACAGTTGAATATTAACCCCTATTTTATTATCAGCGCTTGTATTCAAGCCTATTCTTTCTTTTTCTTTTTTCCTTAAACCATCCCCCATCATTCATGTTTTTCACTCTGCGTCACCCCTCCCTAACCCTTCCGTTGTCCCGGCTGGTCAGTGTGTGTGTGTGTGTGTGTGTGTGTGTGTGTGTGTGCGTCTGAAAGGCCGGTGGGGTCAGGGAGGAGACCTTGGCCTTGTGGTCTGACCCCAGAGAAGAGACTGGTGTCTGGGTCTGAATGCCCTGTCTGACCTCGCTGTCACAGCCTGTATGTGTGCGCATGTGTGTAAGTGCGTGTCCCCGCCTGACAAGATGCTTTGTGTGCACATCTATGTGTGTTCTGTATATTTGCGCATATGTCTTCCTGTGCGTGTTTGCATGCACACACATATATGCCCCATGTGTGCATCCATGTAGGGGGGTGGGGGGGGTGGGGTCCTATTTATATTTAACTATTTGCATGTGTGCCCACACACATGAGTCTATCTGAGCTTGTCTTTGCGTGCGTGTGTGTGTGTGTGTGTGTGCATCATCAAGTCCTCCCACTGTGCGCTGGGGGGGAGCGAGGGGGCAGTGGAGCAGAGCTCTGGTCAGACGAGACAGAAGTGACAGGTATTGATCATCGTTGTTCCAGTCAAGCAAAGACCCTCTCAAGCCTGTGTGCTTTGGGGAGAGTCCTGTCTGCATCCTGGGAGCGGGAGGGAGATAGGGACAACCACAATCAATGTCTCACGGAGCGCAGGGGTCAGTTTGGATTTACTTCTTTTTTCTTTTTTTTTGTTCCTGACTGACAGAAGTAAAATAAGACATGTCAGCAAACGAGCAGACGAATAACCAAAAAACATCGACATGTTGCTCTCCTCATGCCCACAGTGGACAGAAAGATGTAGAGGGAGACACTGGAGGACATTAAGTGGGGGTTGCAAAGACGTCCTTCCACAAAATCAACACTGTTGTCTGTTTGTCCTAATTGGTTTCATCGAGAGCCTTCATCATTTCTTCAGTAATGCAAAGCATAAGAGACTGTGACATTGTTTTCTGGTTGGGGGGGTTGCATACCTCAGGCTTTTTCACTGAGTCGTCCTCCGCTCCGTAGCCCCCCCCCCATCCCGCCTCCTTGCCCTCACCCTTCTCCACAGACAAATTGATTTGCAAGGGTCCGGAGCTGGCGAGCCCTCGGAGCACCACCTTTTTTGTAAACACAGGGCTACAGCGATAGCACAATGACTGGGTCCAACAAAAGACGAGAGGAGAGAGGGATGAGGGGAGAGAAAGAGAGACGGGCAAAGAGACGGGGTAGAGGAGGAGGTTCACAGGGGTGGTGGTGGTGGGTGTGGGGGTCGGTTGCACCAGGCCAAACTCAGCAGGACAGAGAGGACGGGCCGGTTCAGAGGTCCACGATATCAACTAACACATGCACCCATGGATGTAGTCATGGACACACACACACACTCATACACAACCCCCCCCACACACACACACACACACAGACACACACACACTCCAGTGCCCTCATGCCCTCAGCCCTCCCTCCTTGTCCCTTTATCCCTGTCTGGTTGGAAAGGTCAGTGCATGTCTGGGAAAGGGGGTCCCAGGATCCCCAAACCCCTCTGTTACACACACACACACACACACACACACACACACACACTTATAAGCGCACACATATTATCACACATGTAAATACCCTGAACAATAATTTTACTGTACACTTTCCATAACTCATCAACACTGTACACACTCAGAGGTAGAACACACACACACACACACACGCACACATGGACCTCTGAAAGAAAACCATGTGTGCTGGTCAGTATCAGCTGAGTCCCCACCCCCCTCGACAGACAGTGTAACCCCCTGTTACCCCAACCCACTCCTTTCCCCCCGAACTCACTGAGAGAAGAGAGTGAGCACATTCAAATGGAAAACATAGTCCATTGTGGCCAGTGTTTTGTCTCCTCGTGATGTAAATAGCTGCACTGGACAGCAAACAGAATTGCAAAATTTGCATTCGGAGCGAAGGAGAAGACAAATGAAGCCGCCATCAGTGATGTCACTATATCAAATGATGCAGGACCTATGTTTTCCTCTTTAACGTGTGTTATACAACTTTGCAAATTCAAGAAAAAGACTGTGCATATGTTATGTTTGTCGCTCTGCTATGCCCTGTACTGTGTGTTATTACGAATGCAATCAGAGGAGAGTGAATAGAGCTTGAATCACGTGCATTGTAAAAATTGTCCCATGCACACATCTGTATGAATGTGTTATGAGTGTTTTTCAGATTATCTGATATTTGGTTTTCTTCCTTTACTCATGATACATCAGGGACACTGCCCCTCCACACACACACACACACACACACACACACACAGACAGAGTCAGGATCGCAGACGCAGTCTACAAAAAAGAGAGGGAATCTCTGTCCTCCATGAACCTCCTGACCTGGAGCCCTACCAGGATCGAATGGGAACGAGGGAAAGAAAGGGGGAAGGAAGGACTTGGGAGGAGTGGAGGGAAACCTCAGGCCCAGCTGGGGTGGGGGAAAAGAGAGAATATAAACCACCCCTTCTCTCCCTCACCTCAGCCTGTGCTCTCTGACCTGCTGTGAGGAGGAGGACTCGCCATGTCTGGTCCCGTATGTGATCCTGACTCTGTTCTCTTACCTCGACTGCTGCCGCGAACAGATATCCCTATCTTGGTTTGAAAAATGCTTTTATGTTGCACTGAGTTGTCATTGAAGTGAGTCAAGTTCAGGTGTTGGTGGTTTATCTGACCACAGTTTGCATATGTACTACCAAAGTATTTGTGTCATCCAGGTATTTCAAATGTGTCATCTGGAGGAATTCACTTTTCCAAACAGTTAATCAAAAAAAATCACTTGACATTTTCACAATAAATCATTGAGCAGGTAACTTTGTTGATGAGCTGATCCCCTGAGAGGAAACTAAGACCCTTTTCCTTTTCAGAGGGTGCCCTCGAAGAAGGCAGGCAACCCCTACCTGTTCTACTACACAAGTGGCAGACAGCAGAGAAGTATTTTGTGAAATCAAACTCCAGGGACCAAATGTCACGGCTGTTGATAACAAACAGCACTTGTGCACAAGACGCCTCTCTGTGGTGAATAAAATAATACCGCTGCGCTGGGGTTTTTGTGTTGGATAGAAACAAAGCTGCTGCTTGTTGACTTCAGCTTGAGAAGGATCCTCTTCTTCCCTCTGTGTGATCTGTGCACCGAGAGCAGCTGCCCGAGGGGAGAGAGGCGTAGACAAAACAGCAACACGGACCCACGGCGAGGACAAACACACCGATAAGTCACAAAGAGAGAAAACCAGAGCCGGGGAGAAGGTGAAGGATGTACGGTGTCTGTTTTTTGTCCGTGACACTGATTGGGTGCCACTGTTTTGTCTGGGCCTGTTTGTGAGCACGTGGCTGTGCAAGAATGTCTATTTGTAGTCATACATTGATATATTTGTGTGTGTGTGTTTTCCAAGAGGGCTTCTGCTGGTCCTGCCCCTGATCTGGGTCAGGGGAGACCCCCATTCAGGTCCATTCCATCCCCCCAGAACCCCCTGCTGCTTCTGTGCTCCATCCCCGGCCCAGCAGCCTCCCTCTCCTCCATGCCAGGGATTGTTTCCAAAGATTAGACTTTATATGAATATCCATAAACAGAATGGGACTCCCAGACTGTGAAAGCTATCAAAGACATATTTGCATCTAATCCTCAAAGAGCCCCCCTCCCACCGCTTACAGAGGGCTTGCAACCCCCTTTCAGCCCCCCGAAAAGATCCTACTGAACCTTCCCCCGAAAAAAAAAAAAAAATCCAAACCTGCCATCCCCCAGCCCCCCAAAAAAACCCTCCCCTCTTGCCCCCCGGACCATCCCATCCATTCCCCAACCGTTGGACCAGACAAGACCAGACCAATTCTGTTGGGGATTATTTGGCTTAGTGATGAATAATGGATGACCATCTCCCCTCTGGCTCTCCACCACAGCAGCACCTCTCAATTGGCCTTGGCATGGAGCCATTCACTGGCCTGTCTGGCTGGCTGGCTGGCTACCCAACCCAAGAGATCTACATGGTGATTGCAATATTGGGAAAGTATGGACACATTATTAGTCATGAATATTGGGGGAGGGGGCATATTTTCCTTGTTGTGATATAGTCTCAGATGTGTAATTTTTGGGTTAAGCAGGTCCTATCAGGTGTGGAATCAAATATGATCAATTTATCAACAAGAATTATTAGTTTCCTCAAATAATTGAATTTTCATTTTGGTGGTCAATATGGATTTTGTTTTCTATTCCATTAATTTCTACTTTCAGAGGTAATCGCTCACCTTGAATTTTGGAAGGAAGCTGCTCAATGAAAAATGAAATTACTGAATTTCAATAGATTAAAATATAAAGTGATGGTGTTGGACACTCAACAGGCCACAGGGGCAGAGAGAGTGTTGTACAGAGCGTGGGAGAAAGGCCGGAACATTGTCCTTGCCCTGAAAAGCAAGGAAGCCACTCTTCTTTTATTCATCCTCTCATCCTTGTTTTGCACTTTATCTCTTTTCATTCGCTTCGCTCTCCGTCTTATTTTCAATGGAGCACTTGGGGCCAAAGAGATGTCAGTTCTGTGGATACACACACACACACGCACACACACACACACACACACACTCACAAGGACACACCTGGGCATAAGAGCGCCATCTGAAAGGAGACAAGTTCATCCAAAGGGCCTGGCTAACAGTAACACAGGAGGGGCCAAGTTCCTTTGTGCCCTCGGTCCGCTCACAAGCTTCTTACCCCTTACTCTTCCTGAAGACGGGCTCCCAAGGTGCAATTGGACAAGATGGTTTTTGTACACTCATTATTTGTGACCCTTTTTTGTCTTTCATTTTCTTGTTTTACGGCTTTGTTTGTTTGTTTCTTTCAGACGAGGGGCAGAGTAGCCTGGGTCCTTTTGACGACAGCTGTGCTGCCGAGCGCAGCATAGAAACAACGCAAGTTCAGCACAATGACTGACAAGTGCTTTGTAGGACAGGAGGCCCACAATGAATGTGTCCCCACTAAAGACCACCGGTTGGCCCCATAAAGACCAGAATATTAGAGGCCGCCTGGTCCAAGACAGTCAACTGCACTCCTGCAGCCTCCTGGAGTAGTTTGGACAACCGCAAGCTCCATCTCTAACTGGACAGGCTGAATGAAGACTTGAACAAAACCTACCGAAAGAAGTGGAGGGCAGAAAGTGTACTTTGAGGGCCGACAGGTGTCTTCATCCCTGACCAGTCAGAACGGTACCTTTGTCAAAAGTTGTGAACTTGGGTCTGAAACTTGTTTGAAAAAATAAGAGCAGTCAAGGAAATCTTTCAAGCTTATATAAACACATAGAATATGTAACAGTAGTAGAAATAATTCACTTTCAGTTTTTTGATGAATGACATTAAAATTTTAATTGTAGGTAAACCAGGCAGGATAAACACAATGTTTGCTAATGCTAATTTCTCTCCGCACCATCGATAAAAACAATAAACAATAAAAATATTAGACTGTAGGAAGACTGAAGCCGAATCTGGAGCATTGCCACAGAACAAGCAGCCAGGTTTATCAGTGCCACAGTGCCACTGTGTGTCACTGATCAACTATCACTCAGTCACCTGTAGGAGCAGTTCACATTCTTTTTCAAGTCTTAATGGACTTCTCACACAGCAAAGATGCTGGAAACCAGTTTTAAAAATAAATCTCAAGAGAGAGTTATATAGGAAGGACTTAAAAATAAAGCATTAAAAAATATGAATGACTGTGAAATCCCACATGTGGACATGGCCTCTGTGGCTTGACTGCTCTCAAAGCCTCTCTGAGCTAAGTTTAAAATAAAAGCTATGAGTCCAAATGCAGAAGGGAAAAGGAAGGATGTGTTGGGTGTAATAAGGTCAGTCTGGCAGGTTGAGCATGTGACCATGGCCCTGCAGCCCTTTTCCCCTTCCCCCCTTCCCGCTCGCTTTGACCCCAGGGCCCCAGGAATGAACCAGGAGTGAACCAGGGGCGGCGCGGCAGTTCTCAGAAGCTTCCAGAAACTTTCAGAGCCCTCTCACCCCTCAACCTTAGCCGGTCTTAGCCTCTGTCACCCCTGCAGCAGCTGGACCGGCTCAGAGAGTCCCGCCGGCCCCCGCAGGGAGGTTCAGGATCGCCGTATACACCTTTACCACAGGCAGACAAGAAAAACACTGGACAGTCGAAGTAAATAAAGATAACAATGAACACAAGAAGAATGTCAGCAGGATACAACCTGAGCTGCATTCATTAATAGACTGATTATTAAAACCATGAAATATTTTCGTGAATAATTAAACACAAAGCCAGTCTGTTGCAAGGCCTATGAGCTTAAGTCCAGCTGCAACAGTGGAGGTGCTCATTGGACTGCAGGTGAAATTACCTCTTTTATTATTTTATTATTTCATTTTAGGGCGCTGAGCACATTTTGTGATTAAGTCTCTCCCATATTTTTGGAAATATGCGCACACAGCAATCAGAGCACTGTCACCTCATAGCAAGTGGTTTGCCGTCCCTACATGTTGGGGGTCTTTCTGTGTGGAGTTTGCATGTTCTCCCCAAGTCTCCTCCCACAGTCCAAGACACGCGGCTTCAGGTTCTAAATTGTCTGTAGGTGTGAATGTGAGTCATTTTTTTTCCTCTGGACGTCAGCGCTGTGACACGCCAGCAGGCTGTGAGGGCGTGCAGATATGCCATACATCTCTCATGACAGGCAGCAGAAACAGTGAGGAAATGGGGAAACTGATACTGCAGCTCTGTATGAAGATCACAAAAATCCCTGCATCGCCTCCAAGGCCAACACGTTACACCTCATGTGCCCGCTCCTCTGACTGTTGACAAAAAGGAAAATAAAATGTTCGACCGTTGCATCACAGTCATAGTTGCAAGATGAAGACTGGAACTGACACACCCACAAAAAAAAAAAAAGAATAGCAGCAAAGATCAATCACTGTGAGAATCCCAGCTGTCATGGGCAGCATATTTTACAAGCTATAAATGATGTATTTGCTGAGTTACTGTCCAGGCACAGCTGACACTGAAATATGGTGGCATAAAGAGGCCAGGGGATGAACTTTGCCTCTTCATTCACAGGACAGTAAACAGGCGCCCCACTGTCTCCCACTGCACACACACACATACGCAGGTGCATTGAAAAGCACACACAGAGTCAGAGGGCACTGACAATATGACCCTGTTTTACTGGCCAGATAAATTGTGCCAGCGGCAATGCACCTGGAGAACACACACGCGCTCAAAATATGACCATAAGCGTTGTTCGCCTTGCCGTATACAAACCACCCCCGCGCACAGGTTTATGCACATTTAACACAGCATGACACACGCACACACACACACGCGCGTAAACACAAGTGTCGTGGTCGCGGCGGTGGCGGAGCAGCGAGGCATTAACAGTTAGTGCCACTCTGAGCTCCACACCCCTGCGGATCAAGGTCAGATCAGTCGGTCTGTGGAATCCACTGCCCCTGCCCCGCCCCAACTCCCTCACCCACTGACCCTCCTCCCCTCCCTCTCCTCCGACACTCCTGCTCTGGAATGAGCCACCCCTGTGGCGTGCCAAAGGAAACCCCTTAAGCGATAAACCAAGCACATACTGATACCATACAGTGCAGCTTTCAGTGAAATAGTGCTGACCTGTTCAAGGCTGGCCCTTTATGTGTGAGAGCACACACTGTACACACACACAGCAGTACAAACACTTGTGGCCCTACAGAGTGAGATTTAGGAATGCCAGACGTCCGAGAGGTCAGTAATTGAGGCAGTATACCTGAAAGGCTGATATCTGATTGTGCAGCACAAAACCAAAAGAGGCCGCTCAATTATGGTCAACGCCGTTTCAAGGCACCCCCCCCACCCCCCCACCCCCCCACCCCCTCAGCCCCTGTCCTTCGTTTTCACTCTGGGGTCAAAGTTTTCACCTTATCTGGAAGCCATCAGCCGTACCAGTCCCACCTCTGTGACTCATTCAGCTGAGACTGTTGCATGTCGTTAAAATCTGTCGTTCTGCCTCTGAGAAATAGGAACGAGAGAGGAGAGTAAAAAGAATCGCACACACAGACATTTAAAGCAATACTTCACCGGCGAGGTAATCCAGGTCCCTGCCAAGATTTTCACTACCAGTTACGGCACAGATTGTCTAGCGGGCAGACTACGACTCAGATGTTTTGAGCGAAGGAGAGGAAAGAGGAGGAGGAGAGTAGGGGGGGGTGTTCTGCTGTGATCCAGTTTACTATTTTGGCCGGGGCTTTCTTCTCGCTGTGTGGTCATGAGGGAGATCGGTGCAGCCAGCAGGCACTGAGGACACTGGCTGGCCGCAGCCTGGCGGAGGAGCCACATGGTCGGAGAAAGAAAGAGGAGACAGTTAGAAGAGGAAGAGAGAGGGAGGTATAAGAGAGGAGGCAGAGCTATAGGGTAAGGAATGCAGGGTGAGGTTATCCTGGTTTGCATTTTGATGTTCTCACATTTTCTCGCTCTCTGCCCCTGTCCTTCTTCTCCCTCCCTCGTTGAGCCGCTCGAAAACGTCTTGCTTGCTCTTGCACTTCAACTTCAGCCGCCCCTGCCCCGACCAAACTTCAACTTAAGCCTCGTCCCTCCATCCATCCCTCTGTCCCCCTCTTTTCTCCCTTCCCCCCCTCGCGCTCTCAGACAGACACAGCTACCCTCCTGGACGTTTCCTTTCTGTCGGCCTGCCCCAACAAAGGTGCTCAGTCATGTGAAACCTAATCTCCAGCCCCCCAAAACCTGACCCTTGACCCCTTCAGTCTTCACACAGCCAGAGGGGGAGGGGAGCCGGGGCAGGAAAGGGAGGCTTTTGGGAAAAGGTCACATTCCCGAAGACACTTTTGTATATGCACGTGTGTGTGTGTGGTGTGTAGTGTGTGTGTGTGTGTGTGTATGTGAGTGTGCATGAACCCAGTCCATTATGTGGTTTGTGTTCCAGCATCAGCATGTGTGTTTGATTCCATGTCTGCGTACAAAAGTGCCTGTATACTCCTGTGAGCTTAAGGGCCTTTAAGTTTGCTTGTGCATGCATGCATGTGTGTCTGTTGCACAGTGGGTGTGAGTGTGTGTGCTTGCATATAGGAACACTGTATGTGCATATGTGCATGTTTGTGAGAAAGCACTTTCAGCCCCGGAGCGTTGCTGCCCATAGACAAAACACAGACTGTTTTCTAGTTCGGCCAGACCTGTAAGTCTTGTCTGGGCAGAGCTCCTCTGCTTCCACCCTATACTGGCAATCCTCAGATCTTTGTGTATGTGTGTGTGTGTGTCTGTGTGTGTGTGTGTGAGGCACTGGGTGTCAGCTGTCCTGGGTGATTAGTGCTTTTATATTGTTCCAAGGAGCCCGGACGAGGCCCCCTCTTCACTGCACCACAGCACAGCTGCAGTCTGCCTCTCCATCTCTGCTCTTCAGCCTTCCCCTACTTACTGACACTCGTGAGACAGACGCAGGCCCAAGAAAAAGTGAGCCCCGAAACAGAGACGAGAGCTGAGGAATAGACAAAGAGAGGGAGCAGGACAGAATATGTATAATAGCAGACGGAGGAAGAGGATATAGAGGGATAAAGGGAGATGATCCACTGACAGTTGACGCAAGGAGTAGACAGTAGCGAACATGGAGGAGGAAGGCAGCGGAACAGAGGGAGCGCAGCGGACAGGGAGAAGTGGCATATTAGGAGGATTAGAGAGTCAATTCAACGAGCCGACTCTCTCCTGGACAGGATTTCCCCAGCTATGCCTGGGAGGCCTCCTTTGCTTTAAACACACAGGCAAGTCAGGACAGAGAGGAAGGTGAAGTATAGGGGAGGAACGGAAAAGAGAAAAAGAGAGAAAGAGAGGTGCTGGGAGGGGTGGATGGGGTTGGGGTTGGGGTTGGGGGGGGGGGGGTTCTTTATCTCTGGGGGGGGGGGGGGGGGGGGGGGGGGGGGGGGGGGGGGGGGGGTTCTTTATCTCTTCATGAGTATTTGTGAACTCGTTTTTGATTTGCATAATGAACTAATAAATCCTCGCCCTTCAACTGAGAATCGGTCTATCCCCTGAAGACTCCACAGAAATTAGAGTAGTGTTTCATTTTCTCCAACATCCTGTTTTGTAAATTAAAAACAAATTTACAGAAGAGTAAAACGAATGCTACTACTTTATTCCCAACAAAAACCTCTCCTTTCAATCAGAGACCTATGACTGTTACTTTTACGACTTAAGGTCACATGTGTACACAAGGAGGAAGAGGAGGGGGCAGGGGACGGTCGGCAAGGGCCAAAATCTGCTATGGGAAAAGTATGTCTGCTATGCACGGGTTGTTTGGTGGTGGGATTTGTGGGCCAGAGCATTGTTGCTCTCTTGACATTGAACTTGGGAGAGACGGGGGGTGGGAGTAACCACCCTGCTAAAACATTGGAAGTGCACATATACGCGAGAACACACACACACACGCAGGCGAACAATTTCTCACTCGCAACGCCCACCCGCTCCACCCCCACTTCCTCACAACTCTGCTTTATCTTAACTGTCAACACCTGGCCTTAGCAGGAACCTCTCTCTATCTGTGAACTTTAATCTGGCCCTGCTAGGCAAACAGCGCCAGGCTCGGACAAGGAGAGCGATTAGTCTGTCACGTTGCCCTCCAGTGCTTCAGCGGGGAGAGAAGGAAGCAGGGAAGGGAGAGGGCGGAGGGAGACAGAAAGACAAGAGAGAGAGAGAGAGACGCTGGGAGGTGGGAGGAGGTATGAAGTAAGATTAAGAAAAGAAAGAGGAGATAAAGGGACAGAGAAAGAGCAACGACTGAGAGACAGGTAAGGAGAAGTTGGAGGTGGAGAGACAGAGAGAGGAGAGGAGGGGATGAGAGGGTTGTTTGAGATATAACACAGATGCTTAGCTGACCTGACAAGGCCGCAGACCAGAGATGTGGAGGTGAACCTCCACCCCCATGACGGGTGACTCAAAGTGAGACCATGCAAACACACCTGGGCGCCATACCTCCAGACAAATATGTGCTTTAGTACGAGTGGAGCACGTATTGAACGGTGACTGCCTATGTGTGTGTGTGTGTGTGTGGTCCAGGCATTACTCATGTTGTGGGGACCTGATTCACAATATGGGGACCAAAAGCAATTCCTCATAAAGCAGATAATAGGTTTGTGTAAGTTAATAACTCAACTTAATCACTGCATGCTTGTATGGCCCAGTGGTTCTGTCCACTCATCAACAACAACAAAGAAAAGCACCAAATTCAGATAATGTATGTAATACTTTTTATTTTTTTCAAGACAAAATGGCTGAGTGAAGAGAATAATGCAGACAACAGCTGAAAATAGAGTGGCATCTCCGTAACTGAAAAACAACAACAAAATCTGTAAGTCGAGCAACAACTCATAAAGGTTGGTCAATGACCTTTGGTCATCAAACAGAGTAATTAAGCCATCACAATTCATCAGGAGGGAGGAAAAATGAACTGATTTGTTCTGCAGTGACTCTGTTCTGAACAGAGCGCGTGTATGCGTGTGTGTGTGTATCATCATAATAAATAATGTCGACCAATGCCACAGGTCAACTTCAAGTTCAGTTCAGAACAAATAGCTTGAGAGTAAATACAGAACATAGGATGAAATCAGGCTGAAAAACATGTGTACCTCAAAACCATCAGCGATGATAACATGTACCAAACGTTGTTCTTTTATTTGTGATTTCCGTTGTATTTAGAATATGCCTTGCATACGACATGTACCATATTTAAATTATAAAGCACCATGGTTCATTTGGCAATGATGAAACAAAATAATGAAGTGAAAAAAAGAACTGTAGCAAAGAGGAGAAAAAAAATTGTTTTTCAAATTGATGTTGGATTGATTGCATATGACAAAAGGTCTTTTTCAAAAACTGCTGGAATGTTATCAGGTGGTACATGTTCAAGGACAGTAAAAAGTTGGCTACCGAGAAAACCCAACAATAGCTTGTATTACTGCATATAAAATGGCAGGAGAGAAAAATATATAAAACAAACTAAAAAGATATGTACAACCACCTGTTTTACCTCATTGTGGTCACTCCAGCGGGACTGCCTGAAAAGGTCATCATATGACCTCTCACCCATGGGGGACACCACAACATTTTAATTTTCAAAAACATACTTATTTTCAAGCATACAAATTATTCACACTATATTATCCTGCCAAATTAAGAAAATATACGGTGGCAGCTTGTTGGGATTTTTTTCACTACAGAAAAAAGGGGTACATTGAAACCTTTAAAGAGTACAGGCAAAACAGTTAAAAATACAGGCTCCAACATAAATACTATAAGTGCCTACACTAAGTGAACATTAATTTCAAATACCATTCTAAATACAGGAAAAAAGTAGACCATAAATGTGTTTTGAACATAGGAACTTACATGAGTGTGCATTTTCCTATGTTTTAAGTTCTCTCTATATATTTATATATCATAAATCTCTCCCCAATGCAAATTTTTGTTCAACCTGAAGACTTGTGAATAGTAAAGGCAAAAAAGATGAGAGACATGGTCATTACATTTCATTACATAGTGATCAAGTGCCGGATGTCAGCAAGACAGAAAAAAGAGAAACAACAATGAAAAAAATTAAAACAAAAATTAAATAAGATTCTCCCCTAAAGATATTGAAGTGTTACTTAGAAAAAATAAAATAAATTGACTTATTGTTTTATAATCAAATGTGTCTGTAATGAGCAGTACATTTCTATAGTTGGTATGAAGCAGGATATTTCTATGGCGGTTCCTGCATTGATACCCCAGAGAGCCAAACTGATTCAGTTCTCAGGAGGAGACATGGCTGACGACAGTTTCTGGTTCAACCCTCTTCTTTTTTTTCTTTTTCCTTTTTCCTTAACGCAGAGCAATGACACCACACTAATCTGTCAGCATAAGAGCAAGTTTTCCCTTGAGTGTCCAACTGTAAACTGGGAAAATTGAACAGTGCATGTATTTAGTCCCAGATCTGAAATCTGGTCCTTGTTTTATACTCAACCACTGTACCTTCGATTGGAGAGACAGATACAGAATCCAAGGCAGAGTGACAAGTGCTATATAATCAACAATGACAGGGGGATGGAGATAGAGATACAACTACCACGATGAGGTCTAGAGCATGTCAACTCAATAGAACACAAATGTGTACATTTTACTCTTAAAAACTTGAATGGAAAGGGGTCATTTGACACAAGTCACAGGTCATTTGAACGAGAAAAAAATGGTATTTTTGCTAAATTCAGATTCAAGACTTTTGATCTGAAGATTTCATTTCAGATCGTTTTCCAATGAAAGTTAATTTTCAAAAAGTTTTGCAGATTACTTAAGGGTTTCTAGGATCTAATGCAATAAAGAGAATAAACACTATGAGGACATAAACATTTGAATTGTAGAGACACCTGGTCAAACTACTCCCCACCCTCTACTCTTACCCTCCACCCACCCTTCACCCTCATACACCCAAACGAAATACCCAACCGGACCGACCCCCGTCCCACCCTCACCCAAAAATCTGTCTGGCTTAGAGCAACTAAAACCCACTCTGTGGTCGTCAAGTGGCTGCTAGCTACACTGCCTGCCTGGCTGACACAGGAGGAGAAATAATTCTGTGCTACTCAAAGAAAACTGCAAACTTTTAATTTTTTTAAAAGAAAAGAAAAACACTCTGGAAAATTAAGAGCTTTACGTTGGAAAAAGCGACTCCCTCTCAGTATAGTACACATGTACCAGAAAATAAAAGACCTAAACCAAAAGTCTACACACCAAACTCCTACTCCTCTTTAGCATGTAACATGCCAGTAAACAGAATCATAATCTGGAGAATAACAATATACATGAGTCAGGCAGATAAATGATTTACCAGAGATACACATCTTTTTTTTTTCCTTTTAGTTTTTTGTTTCAGCCAGTTCCTTACGCTCTGCTGAGTCACAAAACAACAGGGTCGTACAGGTGCTTGATGCAAGTACCTGCCTATTCCATATGTGCACGAAAATGTCCTGTAATCTTCGATCGCTGAAACTCCGAGCTTATAGCAAAAAAGGAGGAATATCTAATGCGGGTAAAATATCCAAGGCACTCATTGTTATCATTTCACACCATATTGTTAATTTCATTGCTGTTTGTAAAAGAAATATTTAATGGCGCTAGTGCCTAGCATTTCATAGGCAGCCCAATTTTTAATATATATATATATGTTATCTCAATCTTGCATGGAAAGTCTTTCACAAAGATCCGCTTTAAGTGTGACCCTGCTTGTCTTGATGTTTTGATAATATGACACTGTCCACTATGTTCGAACACAAAACTGTACATGATATGTAAAACAGTATGTACTGTGTGCAGCATGGGTTCTCACAACTAATGTTGACGAAAGAAATCAAAAGTATCAACAGCAACACATGTACAACCAAACCCACCAGCCGAGGACAATTTTCTCTCTAAGTAGCCAAAACACACCGAGCATGCTGTCCAGTTACAAAAAAATACAAAACGTGTAAATTATTGCACAATAGAAAGGCTCAAAAAGTTTTGCGTTTGATGCAATAGTATTGCCCAAAATGATGGATCATGCATTCAGCTCTTTCCAGTCGGGGATTATAACAGGGCTGTACTGTGTACTGGTGTCTAACCCTGTTGTCCTTTCCCCTCACTTATTGGCTAGTTAGCCAGGGTCGCTTTTTAGCCAGAGGAGCTGAGAGAGAGAGAGCTGCCAGCATGCTGCTCTTTGCCTACTCAGTCTTAATATCATTAGCCAGAGGGCGGTCATTGTGCCACTTCTTCATGTGTTTCTCCAGAGTGCTGTATACACTGAAAGGCATGTGGCAGATTTCACATTTGTACACGTCCTTGCCCATCTGTCCATGGGTCTTCATGTGGCGGGTGAGCTTTGAGCTCTGGGCACACGCATAGCTGCACAGCTCACACTTGTAGGGCCGCTCTCCAGTGTGACTGCGTCGGTGCACTGTCAAGTTGCTGCAGTTCTTGAACACCTTGCCACAATATTCACAAGTGTCACTGCGGCGGCCATCCTTGGAGCTCGGCCTGCCGTTCCCGCTCCCGCCATGGGGCGTGCTGGCCCCGCTGCCGGTGCCGCTGCGTCCTGAGGGGACCCGCTCCCCATCGAGCTCCCCGGGTGGAGTGGAGAAGCGCAGGCTGCCGTTCTCTGACGAGTGCTCAGATGAGGAGGCGAAGGGCGATTGTCTGGAGTCCCCACCTGTGAAGTTAATGAAGGGGTCCTTGAGTTGTCGTGAGGCAGCATAGCCAGCTAGCCACTGGGAGTAGACATTCTCTGTATTAGGGATGGTAGGCGTAGGGGGGTCAAGGTCTTTCTCCACCTTAATGCGCTTGGACAGAGGACTGAGGGAGCCAGGGCTGACCCGTCCACCCAGTAGCTTCCGGGCCAAGATGTCATTGGATAGAGGTCCCAGGCCATTGATGGTAGTGGTGGTTCCATCATCCGCCCGGTCTGACTCCATGGCTGAATCCTCATCACCTGGCTCCCGGGATGAGCTCCGGCGGCGTGGATGCAGGGCCTCACTGTTCTGGTGGTGGCGGGCCCCTTCTAGCTGCAGGCTAAAACGATAGTCATTCTTTCCATCTTCTTCTTCCACTCCAGGCTTACTTTCAATTTCCTCCTCCTCCTCTTCTTCTTCTTCTTCCTCTTCCTCCTCATCCTCTTCCTCCTCCTCCTCATCCTCCTCTTCTTCATCCTCCTCCTCTTCTCCATTTTCAGGCATCAGACCATTGTTCTCACTCTTGAACTTGGCCACCACGGACTTGAGAGCATCCGTGGCACTTCCCATCAGCTCACTGGTACCAGGTTCTGGGGAGCTGGCCGTCGAGAGGCCATCATCTGACTTGGCACTAAGCACAGAGGACTTGCTCTGACAGTGTGTCTTCATGTGTCGCTTCAGTTTGCTGGCCTGGGTGCAAGCATGGTTACAGAGGTGACACTTGAATGGCTTTTCACCTGTGTGGCTACGCCGGTGAACAATCAGGTTGCTCTGAAACTTGAAGGTCTTCCCGCAAAACTCGCAAGACTTTGCCTTGAGAGGGGTGCCCGGCTGCACTGCATTGGATACGGCATTCGGGGTGGAACGTGAGCCAGAAGGTGACTGAGAGGTGGAAAGTGGAGGTGTCGCTGAAAACGGAGGCTTTGAACCTGGCTGGAATGGCTGCAGCAGCCGTTGCATAGCATTGGGCCGGTTAGGGGAGAGGGGTGGGGAGGCCCCAGTGGCATTCCCAGCCAGCTCGCGCAGTCGTCTCGAGAAGTCCATGCTGGGAGGGGGCTCTACTGGCACTGAGTTGAGTCTCATCACCCTGTCAAATGCGCTGGGATGGTGGGTTGCCAGGGCCAGGTCATCAGGACTGAGGTGGTGGCGAGGCGGCGGGCTGAACAGTGGTGGGGTGCGAGGGTAGCGCCCCTCGCGAGGAGTGGATGCTAATTCCCGACCAGACCCAGAGCCCGGCATCCGCAGCAGGCTGTAAGGACTACCATCAGCAACGTGGACAGCATGGAGGGGAGGCTGGGAGGAGGCACAGTCGCCACCCATCCCAGGAGCTGTCGCCACGCGGGGGGTGAGGGGGCTGCCTGGCTCGCTCTCCAGATAGATGCGGAAGCCGTGGGTGTTCTGGGCGTGCTGGAGCAGGAACCAGGCACTGGTGAAGGGCTGCTTGCACGTGGTGCAGGTGTAACTGCTGGGCTCATCTTTATCTGAAAAAAACAAGCCACACAAAGAGAAAAATTAATCAATTTGTAAAACCAGTAAAACTAGTATAACTGATATTACACCATCATTACATAATAATAATTCAATAATTCATTCCTCTGAAGAAGACAAATTAAACAGCAAATTTCTGAACTGTTCACTGCTATAATTTTTTTATTTCCAAAGATAGCATGTTATGATCCTGATCACAGCACTAGTAATTTTTAGTGGAGAAAATTACAGAGAAGCTTTTCAAAGGTTTTTAAAAAATGGTTGTCAGAATTTTCATTTGAACTCAAAGAAATAAAGTCCTTGTGTTGCTGCTGTGATGAAGTACGACTGAATGCCAACAGTGAGACAGGCATTTTTTAAATTAGGAGAAAATCTAAGATCCCAAGCTTGAACATATTCTCAAGATTAATTACGCATTTTTCAATTTTATCGAAATTATATTACTCCCTGAGAGTGTGTGCTTAACAAAAGAATATTTAAAACAATAATGAGAGCTATCTCAGGCAGAAAATACACAATTCGCACAATTGAGGAGACAGGAATATTTCAAACAACAATTGACTTTCAATAGCACTTGCACGCTGACCTGAGATTTGCCTGACAATGCACGCCTAATCTCATTAAACACACTCATCTCCCCTCCAATGCCTTGTTTACAGAATTAGCAAGGCTAAAGTGGGACATGTATCTGATGCTGCATATTAACGCTGAATACAAATAAGAGGTCACATGTTAATAAATTGTACCAGCGTTTATCACAAAAAACACACATCCACAGCAAGAACCAAAGGGGGGAAATCATGTGTGTTTGTGTGTGGGTGGGAAGCTTCTATGAAAATGCATTTCATGCATTACTTTTCTATTTCTGATATTTCATGCTTTATGGATTTATTTAAATCCTCTCAGGTGAAGAGAAAAGGAGAAGAAGGGGAAAGCAGAAGTGAGAGATATGCAAAATAAGAAGCATCCGCCACTTGCAAATGTGCTCCCTCTTTCATCTTTTGGCTGTCTTATCCTTTCTTCTCTTTTTTCCTTTTTCACTGGAGGGCATTTTTCTGAAGTCATTTGCAGACACTGAACCCACAGCCACGACCATACTGTGCTGGAGAGGGAGAACGCGGGTGGAAGGAAGACGGGCCGAGTGTATGCGATTGTGACTACGAGTGATTCCTAAGATGGTGGATGGACAGTCGTGCATGTTTTAAGCCTGCTGTGGCTGAGAGACAAAGGGGGAAGACGAGAGAGAAGACGGCTGCACAGAGAAAAGCCTGATGTTGTGGACGGGAAATAGAGGGAACAGATAAGTGTTCGGTGCTTCTCTCGAGCTTGTGTCCGCGGCCACTGTGGCCCCCTCTGAACAATCTTAAAGACCAGAACACGGCATAAAATGTGCACCCAATCAAACCTACACGCAAACCTTTTCCTCTTGACTGAAAAGAGTTGGAAGGGGGTATACTGGTAAATTATGGATCATTACAATCTGCTAAAATTACAGTTAATTGCTGCCACCTGCAAGGGGCTCTGACCCACTATGGAATTTTTCCATCATAAAAAAGCCATTTGCCCATACACGTTTTTTGTTCCCTCTTTCATAAACACATATAAAATGTGCCCATTACATTGGTTTGGCTACATCCATGTTCTCTGATTATGTGTGTTTTTATGGCTTTAAATAGAAAGCACCATATCGCTTGTAAAACGGTTGTAATAACCTGGCTTCTCCCATTCTTTTTTCTTTGATTTGCAGCCTATACACACTTCCCTCCCGTGATGTGTGAGCGGACCGTGTATATGCATGAGGGGGGGAAATGAATTTTCTGTTGTTTGTGAAGGACGAGATAGGGAGAGCAGGACGGGAGTGGGGTGGGCGGGGGGTTTAGGGAGGGCTCGAATGTCGTCTTCTCCTCCTAAGACGTCCGTCAGAGAGAAGAAAGCAGCGAGGGAGTGAAGCAGGAGGTGTAGGGGGAAAAGGGAAGGGAGTGACGAGGGAGAGAAGTGTGGCGTGAAGGGGACATCCCTAATGACAACCCATCCCGTTTTAAAGGCACTAGTCAATGCACATTCTTATGTCTCAAAAATAGCGCGTCTCAAGCTATGCAATCACCAGCCCATCCATGGGCATCTGACAAACAGGGCACAAGCCACAAGCAGCGATGATAATTGTTATCCTCGCGCGGACTTGTGGACAGATTGATGGCCATCAAAAAGCCAGACAACACATGCTCAGATTCACAACAATGACAGAGAACATACCTAAATAAGTCCACTATTGTTCTTAAAAGCTGTCCTCAACGGGATGGAAGGGCATTTATTCAGACGGAGAAACAACATTCTGACAAGGCGTGTGATTGCCTTGAAGATTTTTGCCAGCATATAAGAGCAGAGAACTGAGCGAAAGGGAGGACGGATGATCTTATAAATAAGTCTGTCCTCTAATGGAATAAAGGAGAACTCCCTCTCGCTCTCTCCCTCTGTTTCTCTCCTTCCAGTAACTGTAAGTCTGTGGCGAGTTAGGGCCGGAGAGCAGGAGAGCTGGAGCTAATGCTGGATCTCCAGGTCCCTTTGAAATAGGATCAGCAGAGAGGAGAAATCACACTGACAACCCCTGAGCTGCCATTTCATGGCAGGGGCTGAAAGAGGGGACTTTGGGGGAAGAGAAGAAGGAAAGCGTGTATGGGAGAAGTGAGGGAGAGATAGGGAGAGGAGGAGAGAGAGAGAGAGAGAGAAAGGGGATCAGGAGCAGAAAAGTAGGAGAATGATCATAAAAAGCCATAGAGGCAGAGAACAGAGAAGAGATGTAGAATAGTCAAAGGAAGAGTGGGGAGGGGGGCCAAGTGGTGGGTATTGCGGTGTCTAACGGACATAGTGCTCTGCTATCAGGCACAGAATATGATCCGGGGATTGTGTAAAATGAACCATACCAACTGACGTAAGGGCAGAGGGGAAATGATGGCGCCTTCGATGGCAGATACGGTCGCCTGTGAGCCGCTGACACCATCTTCACGCCAGACAATAGTGTTGACCATACAAAGCAACACACACAAACAGATCCCGCAGGCTGACGCTCCGCAGACATTTCACTCATGCAGATTGCTCTATTGTTAATGACCCAACCCCCCAAAACCCAGTCTCACACGATCTGCATCAATCTCCACACACGCACTGACCATGCCACCCCGTCCTGTCATTATCCTATTAGGCCAAACACAGCGACAAACACAAACAAACACAACAACAACCAGACAGAGACAACCGCGATCATTAATGACGTATGAAGGGAAAAAAAAAAATCTCTCAGCACCCGTCTCTTCCTCTGCTCATCTCTGAATCGAGCCCACCAATTACCAGTCTGCTCTGCGCAACTTTCTGTACATTCAAAAGTTACCAGACTTGGCCTGACCTCCATTCTTATTTCTTTTTTTTTTTTTTTTGTCCTTGACCAACCCTGATGGTGGACTCAGGCCATCCTGATGTGACCATGCAGCTCTCACTGATATTGGTCATTTAGCTAATGGAGGAACGAGCTAACAGGATTAGCTTGCAGGGCCTTCCAAAAGGAAACGAGGAGGAGATGAGGCGGAGGAGAAGGAGGAGGAGGAGGAGGAGGAAGCCGACAGAGACAGTAGAGAGGAGGGGATGCAGTGTGTCACGGCCATTTTCCCAAATTTATCAGTCAGCCCGGCAAGGGAGCACTCACACACACCTGAAAAGTGATTATGCTAATAGCAGGTCTTTGCCAATATTCATAAGTGTTTATAGGTGTTGGAGTGAGTGCCTCGGGAAGACGGATTGTTGTCAATACAGTGCCTCTTAAGAGTGCCTCAGCCATAACTGGCGTTAATGTGATTACCACTCTGTTTATGTCATGAGGGTATTCACAGTCAGGGATTGGACAGGGGTGAAGGGTGAGGCAGAGGAAGAAGGTGGTGGGGGATGGCAGAGGCTCCCATTAGAGCTTTTCTTCACCGGCTTGCATTTTCTAAATTCACCCCCTTGTATGAATGACTTTCATCTGACTTAGCTGGCAAGGCTTTGTGGGGGAAAGAACTTTGCCGTAATTATTCTATGCCTTTCTTATTTTGGGTATTCCATGTAATCACCCAAAGATGCTGTTGATCCCTGACCTCCTCCACATCACTTCTCTGCCCCTGTGTTTTTCTGTGTTCCTCTGTCGCTGCCACACACACACACACACACACACACACACTCGCTTCTTTGTCCAGGGCCAGACTTGTTGTGGTGCACTGAGCCACTGGCCAGAGACAAAAGGCTTGTTTGACCAACACTTGTTCCTGAGACAAAGCTGGATACAGGAAATACGGTTTACGAAACAGAAAACCAGCCAGGGAAAAGAACAAGCCTGTATCCCAACCTTTTTATGAGTCCGGTGTGGACCAGGGCTGGTGCCGCTGACCGAGAAACTAATCACCATACATGTGGACAGGCAGGAAAAAAGAGGTTGTAGTATAGATAGATAGAGAAAGAGAAAATGGAGAGCTACAGATTGGAAAAGATGGAAATACATTCAGAGAAAACCTATGGCTGGCATGAGCAAGCAAAGGGTGAGGGGGTCCTCCGGATATAGATGCATGGTGTTCTGTGCCCAGTATAAAGTAAACTCCTGGCTGTGGCTTTGTCTCCAGTCAAACCTTCACACTTCTTACCTTTCCTCCTTCTCCTGAAAGTTGATAAGAGCAACAGTGGAATTGAGGCGTCTCTGAGACACTAAGAAACCATTATGGACAGATGGCATCCACACAGAGGGCAATGAATGCATGCACCACACACAATAGACAAAATGTGTGTGTGAGCCTGCAGGGGAAGTTGGTGTGTTTTTCATTCACGTGTTTGTAATGTGATGGTTTCTTCAATGGGCATTATATGTTCATTTGCACGTGTGTGTGTGTTGTAAATTTGAATCGAGTACACTCGCCACAAAATGGTAAAATTAGAATCTCTCTGTGTCATCTGATCCCCTGCGTAACCTTAGCCTCTTTGATCTTTTCTCAGTTGAACTGTATTTGAACTGACCGTCCGCCCACTCATCCGTCGGTCCATCTCTCTATTCCGCCACCTATCCATCCGTTCATCCATCCCCACTAAGCCCAGCTGGACAGCTTCGTGCCTGGATGCGGCCGGGTCCGGCAGACCTCATAATAGGCTGTGCCACGCGCGTTTCTTCTACAGATCATTATTTGCTCTCTGCTTACCATCGACGATGGGAGGCCTCACTCACTTGTTTCTCATCCTAGCTCTAATGGTACGGTGAAAGGACCTCTGGGCTTCTAAGCTTAACCAGTCTAATTAAATGGACCATCGCTTATGTAAGCATCCGTAGAGATTATTTATTGAGTTGGGATCCGCTTCGCAGGATCAAACCACCGTCAACAAAAGCCAACGCTCAGTGGAGTAGGTATTAAATAAAGGAGTGGAATCAAAGCTGCAAACTGCCAAGTGTCGGTTTAAGCACACATATCCAGGTACATAAGAAGACTTAATCAAGCAGGAGTATTTTTGGACTCGCACAATATCCCAGATGGGCAAGGAGTCTCTGAGCACTTCAGAGGGGAAAAGTGAAAATTGTTCTGTCAA